>OY735220.1:11186139-11428639 GCA_963457665.1 Thysanoteuthis rhombus
TGTAACTAATTACCCAAACCTATTTCCATCACTGGTGGCTAAAAGACTTGGATTGAATGCAGCAGGCACAGGCCCATGGGTTGTAAGGGATCTGCCCCTCCTCTGCGCAGGAAATGCACTTTTTTCAATATATTTTATAGATGAAAAACAGAGATAATCCCAATCAACCGTGATTCAACCATAAAAATGATGACTCAACATTTTGAGTCGTTTTTTTTTTTTCATTCCGAAAAAAAAAAAAAAGATACAATTTGATTTGTGGGTGGGGTCGTACCTTTGAATTATGAACGTTAAGCCTTTGTGGAGACTAACGATATAAACCTATGGATTTTATCAAGAGACTAGTTTCAACTTATTTAACTGGAAAACAATAACATTTGCAGCGTTTGAAGCAGTGACACTAATTATTTGATTATTCGTTTTTGGCAGCTGTTTCAATTTTCTCGCTTTATTTTTCAAGATTTGTCCGCAGTATTGCTTAATTTGCATGCTGTAGTTTGTTTTTTTGTTTTTTTTTTATCGATTTTTTGTTCGAATTGCCTATTGTAACTATTAATTTGCTCGGTAAAAAGATACAGTATTATAATAATTTTTTGTGTGTGTGAGTCTTTATGTGCGTACGTAATCCAGCAAAAACGGCACTTGGTTAGCAGTTTTTTTAGCGCTCCATCCTCCCCGTGTTCTCACGAACCTGGGTGATTTGTTACATTGTGTTTTAGGAGAGGGGTTCACTTCACAGTATAACTATCTTGCTGCACTAGAGCCTCAATTTGCGTTCACCGGATATGACGTCATAAAAGAACGTTGTAACTTCACGAGAGAATTATTCTAATAACAACTTTTTGGTAGTTTTTTTTGTTTTTTTTACCTGGAGTAGCATTCTGATCACACTTTCCCATCCTTTAGGGGTCTAAAAGTGAGAAGAATCTTTTTGTCCTTGTTAGGAATAAAAATCGACCGGGAACATTTTTAGAGGTTAAAAATGAGGGGGCTTTTTCCCATTCAGGGGTCAAAAGAGAGGGTAATCTTTTTTTTAAGGGGTCACAAATAAGGGGAAACCTTTTTGACACTTTTGAAGAAAATACTAATTACAGAGTAGTTTCCCTTATTTCTTTGCAAATAATTATGATATAAATCCAATTCAAAGGGAGTGACTTGACATTGAGCTTAATAGCTGGCGATTGCGGCTTTCAAGCAAGTGATAAATAAAAGCGATGTAACAATGGCACATTATGTCCTTGTATTTTTTATATTTTTATTTTATTTTTTCATCTATTTTTTTTCTCGTGTCATCTCAATTTGTTTTATCAGAACCCAGAGCGAGCTGTACGTTGATGCTGCAGTCTTGGTAGTGATGATAATAATGATGATAATGATGATGATAATGATGATGAAGACGAAGAAGACAGAGTGGAGAGACTGAAAAGAACCTGAAGGCAAAATGAAATGAGGGAGGAGAAAGGTAAAAAGAGAAAAGTGTAAAAATATCTTTTTTTTTAATGAAATAAAATAGAAACACTCCTGACTGCTGCAAGGTCAAACTCCGCTTCAACTTTTATTCCGACTGAAGATGATTGATGCAACTTTTGCATTGACTATAATAGTAAATGAAAAACGTTAGAAATATATTTCTTTTGCAAATGTGTTTATCTGTTAGAATAATATAATCCCTTACTTGTCAATTTAGCTCAATCGGTAAGACAGTCCCCCCCCCAATCAATTGGTCGTGGGTTCGAATCACCGTGGGGGAATGTGGATTTTACATATCATTTTGCATCCCTCATTTGGGGGGGGGGTTGTCAACTCCAGACTTTGTACTGGATTTTAACAATTCAAACATGTTTGGTTAGTCAATCAATACGAACCGCCATGGGAACGTCGTAATACAACGCTGTGACTTCATGAGATAACACTATGACCCCACAAGAGAACGTTTATTCTGATAACACTTTTTGGGAAGTTTTTTTCACGTGGCCTCATGTTTTGATGACACCTTTTTGGGAAGCTGTTTTTTTTTTAACCTGACCTTATATTCTGATAAAACCTTTCCCCTTCTGGAGGACCTTTTTTACTCTTCAGGGATCAAAATTGACGGGGAACTTTTTAAAGGTTAAAAGCGAGGGGAAACTATTTTCCTTTTGGGGGGCCAAGAGTGGGGATAAACTTTTCTTCCTTTCTCAGGGCCAAAAGTGAGGGGACATATTTCCTTTTGGGGGGTCAAAAAAGAAGGGGAAACTTTTTTCTGTTCTAGGAGAAAAATACTAATTATAGAATAGTTTCTCTTATTTATCTGTGAATTATTATAATATAATTCTGATGTAAAGGAAGAAACTTGACATCGAGCTTGATGGCCGGCGAAGGCGGCTTTGAAGCGATTGATAAATAAAAGCAATGTGTCAATGACACATAATGACATTTAAAAAAAAAATTATTTCATTTATTCAATTTCATTTCATTTCTCACATTGTGTTTTATCAGATGAAACTTGGGCGAGGCATACGTGACCGTGGCCATGGCTGTGGTCGTGACACTTAAGAAGAAGAAGAAGTGGAGAAACCTCAAACTTGAAAAAAGAAAGAAAAAAAGAGAAATAGTCAGACAGAACCACTTAAAAGCTAAAAAGTTTTTGTTGATTGTTTCCGATTTCAGGTTTGAGGTTGTGAAGTGCATAGTTGTGGGCGTGAGCATTGATAAATGAAATATCTAAGTAGACACAGGTAATCTTTAGGCTACTTTTTCGTTTTCACGAAAAAAAAAGATGAAAAGTGAAAAAAAAAATGGTTGAGCTTTTTTTCCTCTGCAGTGAGCCGTTATAGAGGCAGCGCGCGTTCTCTCTCTCTCTCTCTCTCTCTCTCTCTCTCTCTCTTTCTCTCCCCTACACCCTGATCACCTGTAACTCCCACAATATCCCAACTTCACAACCCGAACATACCACCATGAACATTTTTGTTGTCTGGGAACGCTCAAACAATTTTTCCATATAGTTTGAGGAAATCGCTTCTTCACTTCAGTCAATTTCGGTTTACGAATCTTTTTTTTTTCAAATAGGAATGCTCTATTTTTGAATGGAGGGGAAAATTGTATCTCTCAAACAGACATGGTTGATGTTTTTGAACGCATATAACGTTAAATCTTGGTGTATGCGACAATGAAAAATATCAATGTATTAGTCAGACTTACACTCATGAATAGTTTCCACATGTAAAGTGCGTGTGAGCCGTAGAACCAATGAACCTCATTCGTATGAATGATATGTGAACGAAATGTACCTATCGATTTGTGTTACTTTCCTTGTAGAGTTATTTATAAAGTTAAGCTTTGCTTAATTTCAGCACATCCAAAACCATGGACACCAAGTGAGGTACGAACTCACTTCTCAGTAGTAATGCTCAGCGAGTCCAGCTCACTTAGCATCACATCAGATGAAATATCTATGCATGAACTTAGAGTAAATAATTTAATTGAACGAATGAAATAATTACTGGATTTGATGGCATAAGACCCCTTTTTATCCCAACAGGAAATATTAATGTAAATAAAAAAGAAGACAAACTAGACTCCATTTCTAAATCTATACTATTCTGATTATTGCAACTTTTGTATTATATATAAATGTATTAGGAAATGGGCATATTAGATCCGACAGAACGAATTATAAATCGTCGGACCAAAAATGCCCATCCCTTAGCACATAACTATCGCGTTGAAAGATATGTGTAGACCGAAAATAAACGAGATGAGACCTTGGCTTGGAACCAGTTGAATAGCCTCTGGTTTACCGGTGGGTTGTTTAGCTCAATGGTAAGAACATCTCTACGATGACCCAGCTGGTGGCAGGTTCGATTCATACAGCAGTCACATTTTCTCTGATTGTTTATTTTATTTACGTTGTCTGAATCGAGTGATATATCAACCTTGTGGTGACGGAAGACTATCTAAAATTAATTTCTATAAATATAATGCAATTTATATTCATCGTAGATATCTAATGAATATTTATTTTTCAAAAAAAGTATAAATATCTTACGTATCGATCAGATAAATTTCGTAGATCTATCAATATGGCTCAGTCCGCAAAAGATACGATTACCAATCAGTTACTTGTGATTTCAAAACACGGTAGGGGAATATTTTCACTCCCCTTCATTTCGTTAGGATTGTTGTTGTTACGGTGGAAAAACAAATTCAACTCTGGGTTTGGACTGGTGTTTGACAAAATGTATTCCTTTGAATTCCTCTCATCTATCACGCAGGTTTTTTTCAACACATCTTCAACTTCTGGCCAATGTGGGGCTGGAAAACAAAAGTCACGTTTACTTTTCGAGACACTTTTTCTATAATATCGAGTGCGTGTTTTTCACACACGTGCATATGTGTGTATTTTAGAGAGAGCGAGAGAGATGTGTGTGGGTACCTTGAAATATGATTGTATATGAGAAGAAAGAAAGGAAAAGTCCAATTTATTTATGACTGAATTGCGTTATATTAAATTGAAACTCTATTCGAAATGATCCCCCGTTATTACACGGTGAATGTATCATTTGGCCAAAACAACAATTTAAGAAAATGGGCCTGCCACCGATAGGGTAGCAGCTTCAACGTGACGTTGCTCTTACCATTGATCTCAACTGCCGACGGTAATGCAAAGAGCCAAATAAACAATCCCAACTCAAAATCCCTCACCTTTTTCTTTCTTTCTTTCTTTTATTTATTTATTTATTTATTTATTTTTTTGCTTATTCGCAGTCTATACTTGCTATATTTGTTTCTTTCTACGCGACAAGTATGTTATTAAGAAATGATGACGAATGAATCGACGGACGAATGAAATGAGCAACGCTGACACAGACGCATTCTGTGAAAACCAAAAGGATGAAATGAATAAAATGAAAGGACGGAGAATTTCGTATCTGTGTGCGCGCTCGCGAGTGTGTCTCTCAATGAGGCGTTGTTGATAAGAACAGGTTACAAGTAAGGTGCGGTAGGGCGTGGGAAGGGCACGTAAACTGATGCATACACACACGGAAGGAATGATACCGACGTTTCTACAATCTTGATATCGCATATTTTACAAGCACATCAATCTACGTACAGACTTCAAGAAAAACCGTAGAGAACAAAATATAAAACAAAAAAAATGTATATTTACAGTATTTCTACTTGTAAAACTAAAATATTTTGATAATTGTTATAACATTTTGAGTTAGGTAACTCCGCAACACTGTTTTTGTTCCTATATTGTGGGCGTTATTTCCTGGTTCCTGGTTGGTGTAAAAAGTATACAAAATGGCTATGATCCCGTTTAAACTTTGCTTTTGTGGCCAGTGTAGCGACATTCCCTTGTAATTGTTTTTTTTTTACTTAATGTAAAATGTGCTAATTAGCCCATTGTCCATTTGAAAATGAGAACATTTCAAATGATCATACTCCTAGTAGCAAAAGCAAAGTTTAAAGGAGATAACTGACATTTTCTATACTTTTTGTTCAATTCATAGTACTCCGTGGATATTGTAGATTTTGTAAGTATATGAGTGTCTTCGTAGCTTGTATGTTTGTTATCATCTCCTGAGAAAGAAAGACCTGATTCCCATCCTTTAAAAAAATCGGGATTCGAATATTGATTTGCTTAAAGGGGAACTGTAGATGGTTAGCCAGATGGATATGGACGGGTCTGTATCAATTTCCTGAATATCAGATTACTGAAAGCTCATTTGCTCGAAGCTAATTGGCCGATTCAGAATTGCCCACAAATCAAAGGAAGACAATGGAGGACCTTTGTTTGATAGTTAATCATTTACAAAAACAGCGACTGACAATCGTAAATGAATAGTAATTTCTACAATAGATGCTTATTTAATAAATCGAAAACATACTCCATCGCAGTGACTTTCGAAAAAAAAAGTCAGCCAGTGTTTTGTAAATGATCAAACAAAAGCCCTCGAGTTATTTTCCTTTGATTTGACTTTGAACAAATAATCTTTCAATAATCTGAGATTCGGGAAATTAAATGCTTTCTACAAACTTATCTACTTCTTTTTTCTCGAATTTACAGCAATCGATTAGAACAGACTGGGGTATGAGCAGAATGGTCAGGACAGGTGAGCGTTGGAAGAAATGGAAATGTTCACAATCACTGACCCGGGAAGGAAGGTTCAGGATGTCCAGACCCCCTACTTGTGTAAACCACAATAAAAAGAATAATTTTTAGCCCCCCCCCAATAATCCCAGGTAATCATAAATTCAAAATCTTATTATAATTCACCTAACATCTGTCCGTATATGACAGCCTAATGTATAAACTACTCAATATAACCCCATGGAATATTCAGTGAGCATTCGTGTGTGCCCTAGAAGGTTCTTATCAAACTAAATTTTGAAAATCACTCCCAAATGTTTTCAGAGGTAGTTGAATAATTTACTATAGAAAATCTATATTGAAACGGATACATTTTTTGTGCTTTCGACACAAATAATTCAAGTGACTGATCACTTTTCCAGTCAAAAAGAAGGGAGGTGCTCAGAAGGCCTCTTGAGAGGATGACACACTGAGAGGGAGACAATAAGTTAATTTAGAGATATTTTCTCTCGCCCCCCTCCAAATCAGAAAATCTTTCTTACTGTACCCCTCTCACAGAACTTTGACTCTTACTCCCCCTTACTATAATGGCGTAAGGGCTGTGTTACTTATCGTTATTTTTCTTTCTTTTATACATCATATTTTCTAAAATGACACATAAGATTGCTTAATGGTCACATTTTGTAAATGTAATGTATGGAATTTTTGTATAAAATTTATTCATATCTTACAATGTACGTTAATTACTTTTGATATATCTGATCCTAAAGAAATTTCATTTATTTGCCTTTTGTTTATAGCTTTAGAAATAAACAACCTTTCCGGTTGAAAGGTTTCACAGTCTCGCCAAAAACAATATAAAAAACGGCGCACAAATAAAAAAATAAAAAAAATAAAAAAAGATAGCAGTCTTATTTACTGAAAACAACTAGACTAAATACCTTCAGCGGTAACAAACGGGCAACTGGTGTGAAATTGTTGACCATTGACAATTGAGCATTGCTGTGGACTGTGAGAGATTATTGATAATAATAATGGTAATAATAATAATGAAATAAAAATGAAAAAATAAGATTAAAAAATTGACGTATTTAATTCTGTTCTCCTTTCAGTAATTCTCTTTAGAAAAAATTGAATGGTACCTGACTTCCATCAATCTACTTTATAAATTCTTTTTCTCTGGACATCAATTTACTCTGCCCGATAAATTTCGGATCTGCCCCTAAAATATTTCTTCATGCCAGAGAACAGTTGTTTCTTCTTTTTGTTTGGGCTGATCATTTGCCTGAAGAAGCCCCAACAGGGCAGAAACATGAACGTGATTGGGTAGCAAATCCTTATTCATTTATATATTAATATATATATATATATATATAGAGAGAGAGACAGAGAGAGAGACAGAGAGACAGAGAGGGGGAGGGAGAGAGAGAGAGAGAGAGAGAGTCTCGAAAGCTTTTCAGCTTCTAACTCTAAATACATATAAAAAACAACTTTTTCCAAAATATATTTATATACTCAGGGTGTTAGCAAGGAATTTGATTTCCCCACCACTTTTATAGAATTGGATAGTTTTTTTAAGTCTTAAATTTTGTAATTGGGTTCATTTTTGTATTTTTAAAAGGCCAAAAATGGCCGAATATGCCCCAAAACACGCTCAGGTTAATTTGGAAGTGGAATTAGGTTTCTGTTGTGAATTAGCCATTAAACGGCCAATGAGAACGCTAGCTAACACCTTGATATTCTATTTATCCGCCTATGTAATGTTTCATTAGGGCAATTTTGGGATGACTATTCAATGAAGATAATACAAATCGATAGTTTAAATTTCGATGATTGACCTCCAATGTATAATATCAGCAAATCAGACACGGAGCCATATTTGAACATATTTCTGTTTCATACGCCATCAGATACGACATGTAGGCGTAAATTCTATTTTGAGAAGGAGACTGTCAGCATTCCTTGGTTTATATATGGATTCAGCGGACTGAAGCCCACGGACTCATAATCTGGTGAGGGGGAAAATGAAAAATCGCCATTACTTTTATTACCTCTATCAACGAATTTGAACAAGTATATGTATTCAGCTGTGTTCATCTTTCCCTCTTCCCTTCTATCTATCCACACGATATCTCAAAAAGTACTCAATGAATTTCATTCAAATTTGAAAGTGTGCACGATGGGATGAGAAAGAACTTGTTAATTTTGGTGATGAATCCGTGCTCAATCACCTCCCTCCTACATAGTTTTATCTCCAAACCACATAATGTCGCCAAAATTTCATGTCTTTTCAAACGATATCCAAATGAATTTCAATTAAACTTTGTGCAAGGGACAAAAATAGGCTATGTAAGAACTGAATAAATTTTGGGGCGGTTACATGCTTAATTACCTCCCTTTCACCGTAGTTATATGTATACACCACATAATATCGCCAAAAGTTCATGTTTGGCCTCATGATATCTCCAAAGGTTCTCAATGAATTCCTATCAAATTTTCTGGCAATAGGCAATGAAAGAAGTGATTAAATTTTTGGGCGGATCCATGTACAATTATCCCCCACCCCACCCTGCAATGGTGTTGGCAGAGGTATGCGAACTCTGTATACTGTCTCATGTCATTTCTAACGATAAAAATCATGGTCGTACCAAGGTCAAAATAATGTGTACACACAAATCCAAAATTTAGGTACTCGTTGATGGTGTGTTTTCAAAGTTTTCAAATATTTCTGCAACCTCCGGTAAATCTTTATATGACCCCTAAAGGGGTTCCGATCTCTACTTTGAGAAGTCCTACCCTAACACAGGGCTTTCAGTAGTATTAATCCGGCACTGGCTATCAGCCAATCTTTCAGCAGGAGAAAGAAATATGATTCTACGTGAAATATTTGAATTAACTCTATAGGAACATGACATAAGTAAATAGTCTACGATTTAGAAATCCATTCTGTAAGAGGTGTTTCTCCCAAAATCTAATGACGGTCACTTTTTCGTGGAGGGTTGGGCCCCATGCCACACGACACAACTCTGTGTTTCTTGCCAGTTATTGTATTCTCTCCAAAATACATATTCGTCTAGTTTAAGACTATTTAACTATCTAGTTTGGTAACTCTTCTAAATAGCAATTAACTTGATCGATCTTAATAGCAATCAACTTAATCGGTATTGACCAAATTTTAGCCGGATAGAAACAAATGCTTAGTTAAATTCATTTAACAATTAAATCCATAAAGATATTCCAGGAACTTAGCCTTCAGAACTACAAAAGATGCCTGAGTGCACGCTTTGTTGTTTCAATTACGATAACATGTGGTTCTTCTTGCGTAAAGTTCTTGATATTAACTCTCAACACCGAACCATTCAAGCAGAATTTGTTTATTTGAATAAGCAGTACATATAGAGTCCCAAACATGCACATTTATTTTGCTTGTTATTTGTTCCATACAAAGATTTCCAAGATTTTTCTAACAAAATCCTCTCGTCATATAAATTCATAGCATCATCGCCAGACATCCGGGTATTTTCTAGCTTTCTGTAGTCCTACACCTTCTTTCTGGTTAATTGTGTACTGCACCATAAAAAAAAAAACGATTATGGTTATGATTCGATGAGTTCTCATAGAAATGTTTTAATAACTCGAATATATTGGAACAGCTGACCAGACAGAGAGTATAGCATGGAGCGGGTGGTAGACCGAAGGTGATGGGTCTGGAGGAAAAGGGGCATTTGACACCCCAACCCCTAGATCAGACCTTCTCACCGAGGGCGAGGAAGGTTTAAAAGTTGGAACCTTATAGTCAATAGATGATAATGATCCAGTACAATTGTTTTATGTAACCCCGACTTGATGTCCCTATATAGAAAGGACTGCATCATTATGCGCATCATGTCAAGCTGGGGTCAGGCAATGCATCTCTATCGACGGTCAAATGTACCATCTAAAATCTGGATCATATAGTGGGTTGTACTAGCTTACTCTACTAATGGCGGGTGGAATGCATATAGTGTAACAGGGTTGCCACTAAGATATATCCCGAATATCCCCACTTACGTCTCCTTCCCTCACCCCGAAATATATGCTTTTGCCCCTCCCTGGGAAAAGTGGTAGCGGACACCCATGCCTGAGTTCGTTAAATTATGAAAAAGATTTTTCTTTTATTTGTTTAATAAATCAAGATATCATTGTATGCTGAGGTTATTGACCTTTTTTCATCCAATCATATCAGCCGCTTGTTTTCTGTATAAAGAGACGAATGAGAAATGCTTTAAACTATAAAAAAAAGAAGGGTTCTGCCTTCCGTTTGACTTGATTGACTAGGATGGGATTTTATTGGGAAAGTTAAAACGTGTGAATAAAAGGTGACGGTTAATTCACTCGTGAATTTCTTCGTATTCATCATCATCATCATCATTATTTATTTATTTATCTATTTATTTATCTATTTTCACACCAGTTGCCTGGTGATCAGAGCTGGAGTCTGAATGACAGCAAGTCTCCCCAGGTCTCCAGCCCTCCTCTCCACACTCTCACAGTCCATAGCAGTGATGCGCTTCACAGTTTCACACCAGTTGTCCGGTGGTTATCGCCGAAGGCTGAGTAACAGTAAGTCTCTTCGGGTCTTCAGCCCTCCTCTCATATCTCCCTCACCTATCACAGCAGGGCTGTGGTTCGTACCTCCACCAGCATTTATGGTGTTTGTTTTTTTTTAATTTTCTCTTTTTTGTTTTTTTTCTCTCCTTTTCTCCCTGTTGGGCCACTGCTGACTGCTGGGGTCGTAGATCTCATATTTCTAGCACTTCCCTCAGTATTCGCGCAGTCCCCTAATTATTTCATGACTTATTTGGGCACGTGTCTTCAAAAACTGAAGACTTGGTGGAACGGGAGGAATGATGGAGAGCACAACAGCCAAAAAGCAGTGTCAACAACAAAGATAAGGATACCCGTCTCAATTTATGGAACTATGACAATACTTATTCTCAGAACCTAATGAAAAAAAAAAACTGGCACAGCTGGAAAGCACACTGACTTGTACGTTGTGATCGAAACAACAAGTGGGGATATTCGTCTTGATTATTCAAAGAATAATCACAGTACTTCATCTTGGAACCAGAACCACGTTGTCAATATGGACAATACTTTCACGTTTAGCTGATAACAATTGAATCGTGATTGTGAAATCTTGCAAGTGGCGTTTATTCTCATACGTAGGTCAGAGCAGTGGTTTCGAAACTGGGGGTCAGACAAATAATGCTCTAGGGTGTTCCCTCTAGACCTGACGTTGCAAATCTTGTGGCAGAGAAACATCATCATCCATCGTACAGCTATCGAAAAACATAGGTATTGTAGACCTGTACCATGTATTGAAATTTGAATAAATGTAATCCGTTTAGAATAAATATGATCATTGAAAGTCAAAAATTGTTTATTATTGTAGTTCAATGATTACTGAGTAAAAACAAAGCGTTAAAAATAAGAACCCACCAGAAGATTTCCGTTATAGAAGGGATCCTTGAGTTTTCAAGGTTTCGAAACCACTGGGTTAAAGAGTTGCATATATCCCACCCAGGGTCGAGCTCAAGGTATCGGCCACACAGATAGTCGCCCGTTAGAAACAATGGGGCTTTTCAAATACGTATTGGAAAATGAATGAATTAAACAGATTAAAAACAATCAAAATAAGAAAACTCCTGTGAAGTTGGATTTCTTTAAAGAATATAAGATAATGCTATACTTAAAAGAGTGCCGAAGTTCAACTTTCCTGGAGCATCAGGGACTTTAGGATTGGCCCTGATTCCACTAGTGTCAGAGTTTTTTGTTTTGGTAGAAAGGTGTCCCTTAATAAGATGCCTCTTACCTTGAAAGATCTTTCACTCGGGGTTACGTGATCTGGCAATAATGGCCTTTAAACTTTAAACTTTTAAAATCGATTTTCTTAGCTGCTGTTCGTCAGATTTATTTGAAACCTGATAGAGGGGGGTTTCTTGATAAGATGTTTCTGACCTAAAATTATCTTTTACTCTGTGATCTGGCAATAACGGTGTTTCAACTTATTAGTGACCTCCTCGTCGAACTTTAGGTTCTTGTTATTTGCTAAATACATGTAAATAAAAACAGCAGAGACCATCACGTGACCAATTTCTTTTGGCAGCATGCTGTGTTGGGGGTGATTAATTAGAAAATTCGTAAAAGAGGCAATCAATGAATAAATTACTTCTCTCACATTTTGTTGGGTCATTTATCATCATCAGTCTTTCAATGTCCGTCATTGGGCATGAACCTCCCCCAGGATCCGCCAGACCTCTCTATCATGGGCGTCTTAGAGTCAATACTTTCTGAATTTGTCCAGGAAAAACGAACTAGACAAATTCAGAAAGTATTGGATCTGAGACGCCCATGATAGAAAGATCTGACGGATTCTGGGGAAGGTAGTAATCACTAAAAAAAAAAAAAGACTGGATTAAAAAAACAAGTATAGATTCTGTCAGACACAAAGGTATCATTTTAGCGTAAACTTACATTGCAAACTACACCCCCAAAGATATTCAGGTGGTAGGATATCTTTTTTTAAAAGTTTTCTTTTGACATAAAATGGAGTAAATATAATTTTCAGCCTTCTATCGGTGCAGCTTATACACATGGTACATACATACATAGCCATCCAGCCAGACCAACTTAAAAACTGAAGAAACCTATGTTCACAATTTTGTTGATAAATCTAGTTGACGGTTTCTAATAAGTGAGAAATATGCAGAGAAAAGGAAAGGACAAAAACGAAGACCAACAACAAAAATATAACATGGTTGTCAGAGTTTAAAGATATTCATAGAGAAAGTTAGAATCTCCATCTGAATCTTGAGGGATCAATTAAATTGAAGTTTTTTTTTAATAATCGAAATTCTCATTTACGTACCGATATTTTGTACCAATATTCCAACCATATCGATGGCAAGAAAGAAATAAGTCAGATAGTAAGAATGGGATTCCTTCTTCGATCCAGGTCGTGGGTTTTTTTTTTTTTTTTTTTTTTGTACAAAGAAAGTTCACAGGTGTGACGGTGAGGAACAGATGGCTGGATTGTTTACTTGGCAGTCACTGACATTGTTATAAACACAGCTGACAGCCGGACACGAGGTGCCCTGGTCATCCACTACATCCTGGTTTGTCTCCAGCCGTCATGACTGTCTCTTGACTCTCGACCCAGAAAGATACGGACGAGAGAGTCAAGCTGATGATGAATGCACACCCCACCCCCATTAAAATCCAGTGGTTCTTGACCTGGAGTGCAGGTGCTCCAAAGGTTTGAGCGCGAGAAGCGGGTGGCTATGGCAAACAAACCTTTTTTTTAAAACTTCAGCTCAAAGTTGATTGATAACTGCAGCCAGAGCATTAAATCATTTTATTAGTGATATATTGACACAGAATCTTAATTTTGACGTCTGATCAATCTTAACACTTCGTTTTTACACTTTTAATAGTAACTGTGCCAATTTTGACCTTTTTAAATCTATTTTGTAACCTTAAGAATTGGTGGTGACAGAAAGATTTTGAAACCTTGCAGGGGTGTGAGCGTTGAAAAAGGTTGAGTCATGACCTCAAACTTCATGCAATGTACTGCACTTGCTGTACGACTCGTAATTGAAGCCATCGTCATCTTCGACCACGAAGGACGAATATGAGGATAGTTGGAATATTCAAAAATTCACCAACTTGAAAACTGAAGAAACCTATGTTGACAGTTTTGGTTGACAGTTTCTAATAAGAAAGGATTCAAACGTGATAGGATATCAAATTTTCTTTAATTGAATTTACACAGATCGTTTCCTAATAGCAAAGGACATATTCCTGCACTATGATCTCATTTTCAGTTCCCTATCAGAGATCTTGTTGAGACAGTCGCTTGAGACTCGTAGCCTACGTTGATCTGGTCACGTTCTGAGGATGTCCGTTGAAAACTACTCGAAGTTGCCTTTTGATGGACCCCAATGGAGAAGAGAAAGAGGAGAGTGAGACCAAAGTTCACATGACGGCGGACGGCGATGGTGGAAAAGGTAGAGAAGAGTCTCTCTCATTGGGCGAACTGGCCAAAACAGAATACAGAATGGCGTGGTATGATTGCAGCCTCATGTCCTGACCGGAATGAAGAGCCAACGGTTAAATAAATAAATGGATAGATAAATAAATAAATAATGTATTGTTTATAGACACAAAAATAAGTAGGCCATTCAAATGTCTAGTTTTAGCCCTTGAGTATTTCAAGCATAAATTTAGGTAGAGATGTCAAACATGTCAATGTAGCTCAGTCGGTAATGTTAATTGTTACTCTCTTAATTTTAGTAAGGTTGAAAAACAAAGTCAACTCCAGACTTGGACCTGAGTTTGACACAAGCATGGAATAAATCAATGGTTCCCGACCTTTTCAAGGCAATCCCACACTTTTGGTAATAAGATGACTAGTTTCTCCCCTTCCACCTGAGTGAGTTACAGCGATGATTTCAAATAGTTATTTTATTTAGCATCTAATAAGACAGTTCTAGAATAATTATTAGTTTGATTTTATAATTGTGCTGCTGCTACTGTGTATTTGTTACTAAAGCCACCGAAAAAAAAAAAACGAAAAAAAAATTTGAAAAAAAAACAAAAAAAAAACTAAAAAAATAACTAAAAAAACTTTAAAAAACAAACCAAACAAAACACATTCACAACGACTTTATTTTTACCTAATAGCCTTATATCCCCCTTGGACTACCTCAATCCCCCCTTGGGTAGGGTACCTCTGGAATCGTCGGGTTCTCAAAGTCCGAGAGTGTGCAGAGTGCATAATTATAGATTAGTTATTTATAACCCAGGAGAAAAAAATGTTCGCCTCTTCACAGTAGCGTCCGGGGGCGACGATCCCATGTTGACCCCCATTGCGGCTTCGCCTCTGACTAAGATACATGGGAATTCATCGACAGAAAAAAAGAAAAAAAAAAAAAGAATTGAAAATAAAGCGAGTGGGAGTTACAAATGAGGGAAAATGACGGTATAAAACTCGGCCAACAAGTACAAAAAAGATTATGACGTCTTCGACAGAAGAAAAAAAAAAGAAATAAAAACAAATGGGGATGTACTAAAAGAAGTGATGAAATAACGCCAACAAGGACTTCGCTGACTATCATAGATGAACTGATGAAGTACTCGACCATGAAAGCGAAAAAAGACAGGAACAATCCTGGTGCTAATTCAAAGGAATCAATTCATTATCTAATTTAAAACAAAAAAATTTAAGTGATTGTTGCTCGTCTTCTGGATTTTTCTCGACAGAATAAAAAAGACTAAATACAAGCCAACAATGATAATAGCTTGAATATATTGTTATTGTGTATAATTTGAACAGTTTAACATTTTCTCATTTGGTCCCGAAATCTGTTTATAAGGTTCTTCCTTGTAAAAATTCAATGGTACCAAATCGATCCTAATAAACGTGCTCCTGTATATCTATGATAAGATATCCTTCTACCCTACCTCGCGAATGCATTGTATACCTGAGAAAGGCTGATGAAGCCATCTGCTGAAACCTAGTGATAAAACCAACGAGGATGAGGATATTAGTCCAAACGACGAGTGGATTAATGATGACCTTTCTCAGAATTCCAGACAAGATTTTATATTTACTATGAAAGTAATTGTCAAGTTTTTATCCCCCGTCTAATTTTCGGTCGGTGAAGCTCATTGAAAAAAAGAAAACGCTCGGCTGCTATTCTATTCAGTTATGGATTGAGGCATGAACTTCAAAGGTTACAGGCCAAAGGCCTCCGCCAGCCGGAAGGCCTCAAGAGATTAAGTAAAAACATTGCGAATGTTGAATTGAAGTATTAGTACACTAATTTATCCATTAAAGGGAGGGGGGCTTAAATGAATATATTGTACAAGTCAGAACTATATATTAGAAAGCAAACAAGAGTCAGAGATACATTTATTATTCAGTTTCTTTTTTTCTTTATATCAAGTATTATAAATTATATTAAAATTGTTATGACTACTTTTTACTTCCATCTTAATTTATTTGTTGCTTTTTTATCGCAACTTTTTGCTCGGGCCGATTATCCCACTCGCCGACAAAGAGTGAATAGCGTTGATTGGAAAATAAAGAATAAGCGTTAGATGGGATCCAAACTCGCATCCCCAAAGGGAAGCACTGTTTAGCTCGGCTTGCTTTACCAATTAAGCTACCAAGACTAAACTTGAAACAGAAGTTCAAACATTACCTTTAAACCCATCCTTCATTTCTGATCGGCAGCTGTGTTTGTTTACATTCTGGTAGTTTTCAAAAAATGATATTCATCAAAAAAAAAATAAATAAAAAACTTGAAAACACAGAAAAATGCATTAAAATCTTTGGGAAGGCCAATGTCCAACAACGGACATTTGAAGGCTGCACCTGCGGATGATGATATATATAAGTAATAAACAAAGTATGGCAAAAAGAAAAAGGCCCCGTGAATGAATTCACAAGTAGCAATCACCTGCGGGTCGTCTACATATATATGCAATACGCACATGTGCGCGGGCAGGGTGTGATATTGTCGGCACTAATTCGAAAACCAAAGGCTTCATTCTGATTTCTCAGGGATTGATTCTGATAATAGTGTAAAAAAACGCAACTTTCCCTACTTTGTACTATGAACATTTTTTGTTAAATTTTACTTCTTGGGGCAGCTAAATTTTTATTTTTACACCATCCGAAAAAAATAATAATTTTACGGTAAAAATATTTAAGTTTCTATTCATTCACAAAACATATTTATATTAAAATCCCATGACCTAAATTAGGGCATTTATCGGAGTAATGGGGTTATTTGGCAGTGCCCATCACATCACTAAGTAACACATGCCACAGTTATCATTTTCATTAGATGGATCATTGTAAACCATTATTAGTAATTTCGACATCTATTTTATTTCATGTTAATTCTTAGTTGCTCAAAAAGTAGCTGAGTGCTTACCATGCTTCCCTAGAGGGACGCGAGTTCAAATTTAAAAGCTTATCTTTCTAATTTCCGGTCCGCGCTGTTCACTTGGTGCCGTTGGTTGACGGTCTGAGTTTATTTGTGATAAAAAAGCAACTAAAATCGAGATGAAGGAAAGTAGTTCAGTCATTCGTTGACATACGACCGACCGGCTTACATCTGATCGCAAATACGTCTCCTTAAAAGCTTAGAACCCGTGGATGGTGGGATTTCCAGTCTTAGCAGTTCTATGGCTTAATTGTGAATGACGGACATTTACGTCATGTTATTAACTAACGTCGTGTCTGTTTCAAGTTCACCGGACAGAAAAAGGAGAAGCTGAGAGAGAAGACACCTAGCAGAGTTGGGCTAATGAATTAATGAGAGAATCGTAGCAGATAGCATTTGATCCTTTCTTTTCAAAAAGAAAGGCGTATGCACAATATAGAGGTTTCCATAAACATGTATGTGTCATGGTAAGTTGTGTGGTGCGTATACTTCACTTAACCATACGATGATCGACTAATGCTCAAGTCGAGTTGCGTTCACACTTACTCATGTTGTGCAATGGGTGTATTTCAATCCTGCGTTCATACCTCAAAAACATAACACGGACGCTAGTCGACGCCTGGCTGTAGTCTATGATAATGGTTCACGCACGACAGGTTTAATTGGGATATTTGGTATCAGCAGCAGGGAGAAATCCCTGACTTGTACATATAAAAAGAATAATGACCCTTTCTTTCTTTTCTAGTTATTTGTTGAAACACGAACATATTCTGCTCTCTACATTTCTCTTATACACGTGTTTTTACTTGTTGACAAAATCGGATTTGTATTAACAATAAAAATACCACACCTGCAAATATTTTTCTTTTCTGTTTATGGTCAGGCATTTTCTTTAAATCAAAACCACTGCTTAGAATAAATAAACAGGTTTTTTATAAAACAAACGTTTATTCTGGAACTCTACAGGTGCTGTGTTGGGGAGGTTCGTAACCCCTGTTGGAGCAAAGCTCAATAAAGATTTTTGTATACCTAGTAATTTCATAAACACGCCCCCCCCAATAATCTAAAATTAACCCCCAAAACATACATGTATTATCTTGTTTTTCATTTAGTGTTAGTAGGATACCTTCCGTCTTATTCTTTATTCAAAAAAAATTTTTTTTTTTTTGAATTTGTGGTAAATTTCTTGACAATTATTGTGCTAAATGCTAAGTCTCAGATAGAAGTGAAAAATTCCAGATCTCTTATTATTTTCTTGTTTTCAATATTTGGATTTTTTTCTACATATCTATTTGCCATTTTTTTTTTTTTTTTTTTTTTTTTGCCATTTGGACCCACCTGTTCAAAATCCTGGATCCGCCTCTAAAAGAGGAGGTTCATAACCTTTATACAAAAATACCAAATCAGCCATTTTCCGGTTAGGTCAAGCCGATTTCCACTTATTTAGCTGAAAAAATCTGCGTTAGCAGGTAGCCAAAAATCTGACCATTTGGGAAAAAAATATTTAGCCGATTTTTTTTTATTTTATAGACATATCTGTTCAATAATTCTAGCCATGAAGTTAGCCAAAAGCGTGAAAGATTTAGCTATTTTTTGATGTTCATTTAATGCAAATCAAACGATAGAGGAAAAATGATTTTTCATAATTTTCATTATTTTTTACTTGAGATTGATAAACCGAATTTGAACTGAAACTTTTGCTCCAAGAAATTTTTCGGAGTCAGATACTGAAAATTTTGTAGCAAATTTTCGACAAATTTGGGAAGTTTAATAAAAGCAAATGTACAGATTTTGATAATTATTTGTCATGGAGTCTTGATGCATAGTCATTTTAATTGATAATTGGGCTTCAAATGAGTATGAAACATATTTAGCCATAAAGTTAGCCGAAAGTGTAAAGGATTCAGCCAATCTTAGCCAATTTTTGAAACTGTTTTAGCTGGAAAAATCAAAATAACTTGGTGACACTGATTTTTGTCAGGGTTGCATAAGAATACATTCAGATCTTGTAATACAGCAAAATGGGATATAATGCAGTACGTAGTACGTGTATGCATGCATAGGTATTAGTAATGCATACACTTAGATACGTACCTATATATTCACACACAGTTGTATACATATCAATGCATATGCATACATACACTTCCAAATTGTACATACACACAAACAATTACATATCAGTGTGCACACACACACACACACTTAGTATACATGCAAACACGTGCCAGTGTATATATACCCATAAACATGTATACAAGAGTTTTTCTCTTCATCTTCCAACCGTCATTTTCATCAACACACATTGGTATACATACTAATATATACATTTATTGGTGTAACAATGAGCATACACTTATGTATACATACCAATTTACACATATACACACTTGCATACATACTAGTGCTTACACACAATAGTATATGTATCAAGGCACATCCACGCTTCTATTCACATATATGTACAGAAATAAACACTCATATATATTTTCTCATCTACAGATATATATATGCATACAGACATACTCTATCTCCTGTATGCCTGCATCTCTGAGGTTTCCTCAGTTTTCAAGTTGGTCTGGCTGGTTATGCATCTATCATGTGCATGCTGCCAAAAGACGTTGGTCACCTAGCGGTACATAATGTGACTAACTACACCTATATATATGTATGTATATATTATAAGCACACACACACACACACACACACATATATATATATGTATATATATATTATAATAATTAAGTATTATCATGATATATATTTGGGGAGACTGCTTGGTTTAAGTGTAATTATTCAAGATGATGAGTTGATATCAAGTATAGATATGCTACTGTTTTTCAGGCAACTGATGGACCGACACCTTTTTTAATCAGTAAAAAATATTTACGAGCAAGTACTTGAATGCTTATCGGTTCTCACACTTGTCCACCGAGTGGCCACAGGTGGCATAATGTGTGAAGCCATTTCTTATTTGTTTCGTTAGTTGCTACTGTCCCATCTATTTTGTAAAATTTCTAGCCTGATTGGCTTTCGTTTACTTTTTACAATCGTATCCAAGCAAGCAAAATGCAGGTGTCAGTGAAGGTGTGAAATACAAATACCAGTCCATATCAATGCAAGAAAAAAAATAGTGGTGTTGAGAAACTTTGATTGTAGTATTCCAGTAGAGAAGATGTGTTGGATGAATACACTTGGCTTATGTACTGTATATTTTAGTATTTGCTTGATTAACATACTGGTTTCATTTATATTGATATAAACTGTGTCATTTATAATAATCACCCTCCCCACAACAGACCAGTTTAATCACTGTTGCTAGGTTTAACCCTTGCTGAACATAGAAAAAAATGTGAAATTTTGCACACGTACACAAACACATACACACACAGATCTCAATGAGTGGGGGAAATTTTTTTTTCGTTTCTCTAAAAATTCCTCTCCAAAATGGATTTTTAGTGGGGGTTCAATTTACAATGAAAGTTTTTCACAAATTGATCCCTTAGTTTATGTCCACGTTCTTTTTCCAATCATAAATCTATGGTTCAAACTATATTGGTAGTATGTTCATCGAGGTAACTTGATTTTACCACCATCACTGCTTAATTTATGAGGTTAAAAAGCAGCTTGTACTGGTGGCAGTGATTCATAATTTAATATTCGTGCCCTTTCAGTTTTTAACAGTCCTAATGCTTTACAGATATAAAATGTGCATAATTAATAGGTCAGAGGAGTATTATTGAATTATTATTACATGATATCTGTAAGTACTGCAAAATTGATAATTTGGCTCTGTTCTGGAACCAATGGTGCCAGAAATTGGTGATGTATCTGCATTTTAAAAGTTCTATTTTACACTGGCCATTTGGTCTTGGACGGACAATATGGCAGTTCAAAACTTGAGGTAATTTTGTACTTCAAAACCCTCAAAATAAGGGAAAACATTAGTTGTATGCCTGATTCATTCATGGCAGAAGTAGAATGCTTGTCACTTGAACCTACTTCTTTTTCTTTTTGGAGAACAGACCCTTCAATTACATTTTTTCTTGCTATTTCATTCAGTTGAATTTTACATACTGTAAGGTTTTTATATTTTTGGTGGGGGAAAGATATGCAAAAACACTTTACACAAAAATGCAAAATCTTCAAATGTTTGCTCTCTCACTCATTAGAGGGTAGAAATTTTTTTTTGGACCCCTCCTCTTCCTCATAAGTTATACTGTTTTTATCCACATATGTAATATATGCAAACATTTCCTCAGATCAGGGTGAAATTCTTGGGTCTGTTTTAGAAAACAGGCCCCCAGGTACAATATACGCTTTGCACACCCTTCTTGTAGACCTTGCTCTTACCTAACAAATACTCTAATGCAGTGGTTTTTGAACTTTAAAAACTCAAAGACCCCTTCTATAAAGGAAATATTCTGGTCGACCCCTATTTTTAGCATTTAGTTTTTAAACTAATTCATGAACTACAATAAAAAGCAGTATTTGACCTTTAAAAGTCATATTCAAAATTATGTTTAATTGAATTCTGATATATAGTACAGATCTATGTGCAATAACAATTTTTCTATGATAGATGTGCACTGAATTATGTTTCTCCGCCACAAGTTTTGCTATGTCAGATTTAGAGGAAAACTACTGCAGACCCCAAGCATTATTTGATGGACCCTCCCATAGGTTTGCAGACTCTCTAACAGCTTTGTACAAATGCATAGATATTCACAACATTTACAATTAACAGAAAAATGTTTCAATATAATACTCTTATGTTGTTTCTGTATTCTGATATGAAGTAAGTTCTTTACTAAATGTTGTTACCTTTGGCTGTTTTTTAAAAATCTTTTTTTGTTTTCACTTTTCCTGGGAACATTTTCACCCTATCACTTCTACAAGATAACTTTTTTATTACAACAATTCAACATCTGAAAAATGAATCAACTGAAAAGATGACAGAAACCAACAAAAAGATTTTAAAAATTGTTAAAATTTATACAGGTACACAACCTATTTTCTGGCAACTGATGGCTGGCACCCCTTTAAATCTAGACAGAAGTCTGAGCAGACATTTAGATTCCTCGTTGCTCTCACGCTATTTCATTGAGTGGCCAGAAGTGGTGTTGTATTATAAAAAATTTAAATCAGACCTTGAGCGTAATTACAGTGAAGGACAATATCAAAGGTTCAAGAAATGTCATGGAATCTCTATCCATAAAGTGTGCAGAGAAAAACTGTCCGTAAACTATGAAGGTGCTGCTGAGCGTGTACACAAATTTTTGAAGTTCATGGAAGGTGAGAATCTCAGCCCCAAACAATTTATGCAACTCATGTATGTATAAATATATATCCTTGTTATTGAATAATGTCTGTAGAAACGCAGTATATAAACTACTATCTATTAAGTCATGGGGGGGGGGGTCAAAATCCATCCCCCAATATGCCTTTGGATTTAATCATTAATGAATTGATTCAGTCTTGCTACCTTCATTGTAACTAAACAGAATTTCGTTCATTGAACAACCAGAGCCACCAAAGGGTTCTATCTATTTTTTTAATATCTGCATGTGTTTATGAGTTTCCACACTCTTGGTCATACTGTCTTGTCTACAGACTTGAAAATTGGCACCAGTACTCCATTAGACCCCTTTTAAAACACTTTTTAACCCTTTCGCCTAATTCTGACTTGTTTATAGATAACATCTAGATTGCCCTGAATCTAGATATTTTTTTAACTCTATTTTTGATGTTTCCAGAGGATAATACTGGTAATGTCATTAATAGAATTTATCTTAACCATATATATTCATCGATGCAATATTTTTACATGATTCAAAATTTTGATGCTATGGTCCTGCAATTATTGACTGTGATGGCGAGTTATTGTTATTATTACTATCAAGTTTCTTCTCTTTCTTTTATTTTCATTTTTTTTGCTTTTCACCATAACTTCCTTCAGGCAGTCAATATTTGTCTTTTTTTACATTAGTACCAATAGCAGAATTTTCAAAATTTTTTTATGAGATGAACCATCAAAAAATAAATAATTCATTAAAAAAAAAAATGATATTGCAGGCAGTACCGGATTGAGATTTTGTAGGTCTCTGTGGCCTCAGTAATATTTTCGAAAAGAAAAAAAAGTTTCAAAAAAATCAGATTTCAAGCATTTGTTTTGTGCAATTCCTTGGAAATAAATTTCTTCAAAATATCAGTGAATTGTGAGTTCTTGAGAACAACACTTTTCAATTTCCAAGAAAGCAAGCCTCTTTGTTCTGGTGTTGATCTGTGTATTTCCTTTTAGATGCTTAATCATGAAGAGATTCCTCTCCCAGATCACATCAGTTATCATTAAAGACAAGAAAATCCGTAAATCTTAAAATTGATAATTCAGAGTACTTATACATTGATTTAGCATTCACAAATTGAATGACTCTTCACTTAATCCATAGAGGCTCTCCAATGGGGCAGAGGCCCGTGGGCTGTAGTCCCTAAAGCCCATGACTTAATCAAACACTGATTACAGATTCAAGT
Source organism: Thysanoteuthis rhombus (assembly GCA_963457665.1). NCBI lineage: Eukaryota > Metazoa > Mollusca > Cephalopoda > Oegopsida > Thysanoteuthidae > Thysanoteuthis > Thysanoteuthis major. Next base: position 11,209,744 of record OY735220.1, read on the forward strand.
TTGTCCAGATAAATTGGCCAATTTGAAGTCATCATTTTCTTGTTCCTTCAAGGTTTTCCTCTATCACTCGACGTATTAGAAACCGTCAACTAAAACTGTCAACAAAGGTTTTCTCAGTTTTTAAGTTGGTCTGGATAGCTATTTAGCACACATACAGGCCATACCAATTGAATTGGAGGGCTGAAAGTTTTAGCATTTACTCCATATTGAGTCTAGAGAGAACTTTTTTTTGTTATTCAAAATTTCCGACCCTAAATAGATTTTCAGTTTGACATGGGGTTCGATTTGTATTTGCATATACATGCTAAATTGATCACTTCGGTTGTGTCTGCTTGTTTTTCTTTTGTAAAATGAGACTATTTCGGTGATCACCGCCAAACAAAAGGTGAGACATGTAACTTATTCATTGATCATCCCTTTTCCAATCTATAACCCTCAACATGGCATGCTGCCAAAATATGTTGGTTATTTGACAGATTCTATCGAGTGACTAACCGGACATGTCTTGTTAAGGAGCCATGCATCACCATATGCATCTTGTTTAGGGCCCTGAGGCACTGAGATGAAAAGAGAAATAAAACCAACAATATGGCCTTGTGCCAGACTAGGTCAAGTTCACTATGCACCCGAGTACATTAGAAACCTCCCTAAATGGTCAGATTGCAAGTTTCACAGATCATTACTACTGTAGTGAGTCTGATCCTCACTATGTTCTCCACTCCTGTTGCTGCGTATCAGAAAAAGCTACGCTTAGCAAAAACCCATAAGAATAATATCTACAGAGTATTTACACAACAAATAGCATAACTGTGGACTCACAAAACAGTCCAACAGGCCTGGAGATCATAAGCGACCTTACTTGGATGATGTGTCCTATACAGGGGCCAACTCTAGAGGCCCCGGCAAATTGAACTTGGGCACCCTTCCAAGTATAGTAATCTTTATGTCCCTAAAGGAATATAACAGCACAGCAGAGAATTCTCTTATTTTGACTGTTTTCAATCTGTTTAATTTATACATATGTACTTGTAAAAGTCCTTCTGTTTCAGATAGAAAACAAGCACTTCCTAACATTTGGCGTCCCAGACAATTACCCAGGTTGCCAGTACCTTGAGCTGACCTGGCGTAACATGCTATACATTTGCAATTGAGATGTAGACAAATCATTCTCTAGTTTTATGAGTTTTAAAAAAAGAAAGTGACATCTTATTTTCTTAATAAATGGAAAAGAAATCATTCATGGGTCATACATAACTGGTTTGGAATCAGGGTAGTCCAACTCCTAGACTATTTGCCAATCAAGGCTAGAGAGCCAAGTATACTATTCTATTTACTCATATAGCAAGAACATTAGTGCAAAGTGAATACAAAGTGCTACAGCTGGAGTTTGAACTTGACTCGCCTATTCCATTCTTTGTGTCAGGCATAGTACAATTACAAATTTTCCTTTTTTTATATATCTGGGGAAAAAAATTTATAAATAAAAAAACCCAACTGACCATATATTAACCTTAAAAACTTGAAGAATTAGCATATCCATTATCTGACTCAATAGACAAATTAAAATTTAAAAAAAAAAAGAAGCTTTCCCTGGCTTAAGATCCTGGATCCGTCCGATATATATATATATATATATATATATATATATATATATATATATATATATATATATATATATACATATATACATATATATATATATAAATAAATAGTAGAATGTGGATTCGCTACACAAACTAGCTCACTCTAAAGCAACTTAACTTCATGAGTAAAATGTTGTATGTATCGAGCACTCTATGAAATGAATCCATTACATTTCAGAAGTCGCTTTATATTATTGATATATTATTATATTATGTTATACTGCTAGCCTGATTTGTACCACATATACTCTGTGTGTGTGTGTGTATATATATATATATACATATATATAATATATATATATATATATATATATATATATACACACGTTTAAACAAGGGCTTCTTTTCGTGGTCTAATATAACAAGCTGGTATAGTAGAGTAGTGAGTTAGACGCCACTGGGTGCTCCATTCCGGTGACCTCAGCCAAAAACTTTGTTAATAACTACACATACATTATATCATCACTTCATTGCATGCCATGTACAGTTTATAGTAAACCCTTAAACAGGGTATCTGCAACACAGGAGGTCGCCCGGGCGCCAAGTGCTTGAGGGCGCTTGTCATGTGTCTGAGTATGACTTCCTAACTACAAATGAATTATTAAAACAGATAAAAACAGTCACGGAAGGAAAATTCTTGGATATGAAATAAGATCTTTTTAGAAATATATTAGAGTCTGCCGAAGTTGAGCTTGCTCGGGGCGCCATGAACCCTAGGACCAGTCTCTCATAAGCAAATATTAAAAAAGCAATTTTACCACAAAAAAGTTTTGTAAAAATGCTTTAGAGGCAACTTTTCTCCCTGTGGTTTGAAAAAAAAGGTATAACTGGTATTTTTTTCAGAATAATTCTATTTTTTTTTTTTTGCGCCATTTTCTGGACGAATAATTGTAGTGGTTGTGTAGAGAAGTACATTTTTCTTCAACTTGAAGAATAAATTTACAATGATGAACTTTGACCTAATCAATGGAACCCCATTTTCGTAAACTTGAAAATTAGTTGAATCATATCTTGCTGATTTCATAGTTTGTTTACTGATCTTTGACCTCCACAGCAAGAACTTAGCGCCTTTTTCAGAGGAATGTTTTCAGGTCTCTGCAATCATTTATTTCAAAATGTTTTTAACAATTTACTTAAAGAGATATTTTTGTATCCATGTTTCATTAATAATGTCGAGGTTGCACTATAAAGTGGATGCAAGACAAATTGCCACAGAATGGCGCTACACGTTCGTTTGTTATTCAACTTTGATGAAAATGTATTACTATTAGAAGTAGTAATCACACCAGGGCAGCCCAAAACATTAAACGAATATTTTAATCTGATAAAGACCAATAATTAAAAAAAATGCAATTTCAGTTCAACTTTTGAAATTCAAAATTGAACTAAAAATGAATTAGATTTTGAGAAAAAACGTAAACACGATGTGGTGTGGAGTAAGAAATGAATTAACGATTTATCAATCAAATTTCGTCACGAATAAAGTTCGAAAATGTTAAATCTCAAGATCCGTTTAAAATACTGAAGAATAATTTTACCAAATGAGACCACCTAGAAAAGTTACCAAAAATTTCAAGAAGAAAGTTGAAGTTCCGATACATCATAATTTCTTAGAAAAGTAAAAGACTCCACGAAATACTTGAAATGTTTCAAAGTTCCACGTAGTAGTCGAAAAAATCAATTTAAAAGATTCTAGAAACATTGCAACATTAATTAAAAAAAGTTTACTTTTGATTATGTTGATAGGTTTAAAGTTACCGGCCGGCATGTTATTGAGTGCTTGAAATACGAAAAAAAATTGGCGGGTAACAACAGGCAACTACAAATATCGCGGGAAATAGAATACATCAACAGCATAAATGATAATAATAAAACTACTACGAATAATAAAATCAAACTTACTACTAATGATAATAATAATAGTAGTAGTAGCAATAAGGAGATTAAATCTTCAAAAAGTACGATAGAAAACCCACATGACCTCTCTAAACTTACGATGTGACCTTTGCAATCGCATTCATGTCTGCGCGACAATGATTGGTTGACGTAGTGAAATGAGTCTGTCAATCATCGAATCAAAATACTCGTCCTTAGTCTGGTAGGTGGGGCTTAGTGGCCGTGTTCTATTAAAAGACGCTGCGCGCCAAATTACAAATGAGTTTCTGGTAAGGCTGTCAGCCGATGGTAGTATTTTGTCCAGAGACAGAAAGAAGAAAAGGTCAATAACTATTCCAATATCATCTTCGTATACGGGAATGGTTTAAAGTCATCGATCTATCTGATTTTTACACAAATATATTTACCATTCATCACAAATCGGGGCCTTGTTTATACGGAATTTCTTGTGTTTATCAATCAAACAAGGTGGTGTTCTAACTATATCGGTAAGTTTTTTCTAACTTTCCAATGTTTTTTGAATCTTATATAATTGTTTTTCTTTTTTTATGAACACATTGGTTCCAAGTTCTCCCATCTGTAAATTCATATTTTTTATCACATCCCTAAATAATAATCATGATTTGTAAGAAATCGTTAAGTTTACACTGACAGTGCTATTAAAAAGAGACACGGCTACTAGTATCTTGATTGACCGCTTTAAACGTTGGCGGTTAAAGTTGTGCTAGTGCTACTGTTTTCCTAAAATTTAAAAAGTGACTGAATATTTTTATAAAAAGATGTCACTTTATTATCCAGTGTGTTCTCTGTATAATTCATTATTTAATTTTCGAATTGATATCTTTATATTATATTTAGTTTGTAGATTTTGATGATTTTAGATTCACCTTTTCAGGACAGTTATGGTACAACAATATTTTTGGCTCTAAAAGGATTGTAAGTCTTATTAAGTGATTAAAATGATCAAAAATTGACCAATTGTTTCTCCTTTACTTTCTTCAGTTTTCAAAAGTAAATTGGAAAAAAGAAATGGAGCAATAGATGTTTTGATTATCAATATACTAGAGAAAATTTTCTTTTCTTTACACATCGCACTTGGTTTTCTGTTGTTTATTTTCCCCAACAAATAAACCAGTAAAATTTTGTGGGAATAATTTCCAGCATTTTACTCAGACTTCAACAAATGATAATCAGATTAATTCATTTCCACAATTCTGTAAAAACTAAAATTACCTGGTGAGGTTTAGCGCCAAATTTACTTTTTTTTTTTTTTTTTTTCCTAAAAAATCTTCTCCCAGTTTTTATATCTTTCTGTTCAAACACTAATTTTTTTTTCTTTTTTATAATTAAAACGATTACATTAGTATCTTACCAGATTTATTTTAAGACTTTTTTGAAATTAGGTTTATATCTGTGAATAAAACAAAACATCTGTAATACTTGTAATTAAAACCTGATTTTTATGACTTCATTTTTTTAGGGGTACTGACTGCTTAGTTCAGATAAACTCCCTTTATTTATATATATATATATATATATATATATATATATATTTCCTTTGGAGAAAAGGAGCGGGTGACCTTCCCCCGCCTTTTTACTCCCTTCCTGACTTGAACAGTCACCCCCCCTGACCCACACATTCCAATGAGATCATAATTTCAAATTATCAATCACAGGGTCAGGTGATTGTTCTTCAAGTCAGAGAAAAGGAAATAATTTCAACTATTTACTTTTCACTTAAAGTGTTAAGTTATTTATTTATTTATTTGTTTGTATTAGGTAGTTTTTCCCTCAAAATGAAATGACCACATTTTGGAGGAAACAAACGAACACTTTATCTCCAAGAAGTATATTATTTCTAACTTTTTTTTCTCCCCTCAGTCTCATTATTATCTTCTCCAAGTATTATTTAATTCTTTGAGATTAGTTAAAAAGTATGAAATGAGAAAGAATCTACATCATCTCCACTTAACCGCCAATTCAACTTTTAATCCTTGCGTTCGTTTTTGTTTTTACTCTTCACAATAATGGATTAACATTCAAGAAAAATTAGTTTAATCTTTTTGCAAACAGTATGATGAAATCCTAATCCTTGTCCACGAAAACATTTAAAGTATAACTTATAATCCCTTAAGTCATTGTTTTTTGGGTGTGGCCTTGGGATGTTTAGAGAATCTGACCGCTTCTTCATTTGGCGCTTTCTTTCTGAATTGATGGTAAAATGAACTTGTTGATTTCTTGTTGGCGCGGATTGCATTGTTTTTTTAATAACGATACTCCTTGTTTCATAAAACTTTTAGTAAAAATTAATTATAATGTTAAATTTTTATTTAACTAAATTAAAAACCTTTTTTATTGAACCCAGCGTCACTTCCCTCCACCATTCGATATTTCTCCCACTTAACTGAAAACATTTTTAATAACAAGATTTTTCAAACGTGTTTTAATTAGTATAACTTCAAGAAATTAATCTCACAAAAATTGCAAAATATGCTGAGACTGCAAAAATATATTTGAAATATCTCATAAATTGGATTTTTTTGTGTGTGAAATTGATTATTTTATTTTATTTTATTTATTTATTATTATTTTTTAATTTTTTTTTTTTATTTTTTCTATTTTTTTTTTTTGAAGCACTAGTCTCTGAGATACAATTTAATACATTTATTGAATTATGCAATATATAAATATTTTAGTTATAGGATTATCCATGAGCAAAGACTTTTTTTTTTCTCTTCCTAATCAATCTAATGTAGCTACTTCAATGAAACAATTGATCAGCAATATTGATTTAAAATGATTTTTAGGATTTCAATTTTCATTTGATTTAATTTCAATATTTATAATTAGTTGAACATTTGTATGATGAATTCCAATTGATATACTTTGATTAAGAATTTATCCAACTTGAATTTTTGAAAAATTAGACATTTGTATTAAATTCAACAAAATTTTCTTTGTATTAACTCAATTTTTTTAATAAGAATTAATCTGAAATTTTTTCATTAATATTCAAACGTTTCTTTTTCGAAGTAACGTTTCAAACCTTTAATTTTTAATTCAAAATTTACATTTTGATTATTTCACATTTTCCAATAATTGATTATACAATTTTTATCCCAAAATAGCGACTTGCTAAAGTTTGTAAAGTTCTTAAAATTTGCCTTTTTAGTTCAATTCAAAGTTGAAAAAAAAACCCCATCTGAACAGATGGGGTTGTTATTGAAAACTTAGACTTTGATAATTTTAGCTTAAAATGTACTTCATTGGACATTTTCGGCTAAGACTTGAACATTGTGTAAGGGGGTTAATGCTACAGTATGAGCTAAGCACGAAAAGCCATTACAAGGACACCCTGTGAGAATAGAACTAAACAAGTTATGCTTGTTATACTAATAAAGTTTAGAAATATGATTGCTTAACCTGTCTTTTTTTAATATTCTCTTGAACGATAACCTTTTCCTTAGAAAACACCCATTGTATTTTGCTCATTCTTTTCTTTGTCTCATTTCTGGTTATGAAGAGTGAAGTTCTGGCTGCTTAAACCATTATCTATGGAAAAACAAAAATGCACACCTGGAGAAAGTACCACAGGACGGGAAAATTGAATTTCCCTATCCTCTATTTCATTTTCTTCATAAATTATTCATTTGAATTGAGATTCTTAAATTCCTTGTAATGAAATTGGAAGAAAAAAAATAGATTAGGTTTGTTAGAACTTTATTAAAGTACACTTAAAGTTGAAATAACTTTATTATTGTGACTTCTTTTCTCAATTTTAGACAGGTTATTTGTTTCGAAATCTCCAGCAGTCCTGTGTTTTGTGCTCAAATGAGTATATTGACCTAACTTGACTTTTCTTTTTTTTCTTTTTCAATTTCTAATAAAATCCAATCATTTTCTTTCCAGGAATGGCCCTTGTTCTCTCGAGTAAATTAGAGTTGGAAGGTTTTGAAGAAGAAAGACATATGGCTGGTTACAGTAAGAGATTACCCCTGGTAGAAAACATTCATCACATTGAAACTGTTAGTTCAACAGACTCAAATGACACAAATAAGGAGGATAACCAGAACCATTTTAGTCCTAAATTCCAATCTCCAAGAAAAGCTAACCATTCATCTGACAATCCCAGCACCAATGGAAATACTGACTATTTATCTTGCTTAGCCAATGTCTGTGAAACACAATCAGTAACCCCAAAGAAGAAATCTACGAATGAACATTCTGAATCTTTCTCTAAGCATGACATAGAAAGTGTGCTTCAGTCAAACCAGAAACTTATCGGACGTTTTCGGGACAAAGAAAACTGCATCAGTCCTAAATTCCAGTCGCCAAGAAAAAGGCAACACTCATCTGAGAGTCACAGCACCAACGGAACTAGTACCAATCTCTCTTACTTAGCCAATGTGTGTGAAACACAATCAGTTACCCCTAAGAAAAAATCCATGAATGACCACTTTGAACCCCCTATTAACCCATCAGGCAACTCCAAGCATGACATTATGGACAGACTGCAATCGTGCAGCCAGAGACTTGCAGAATCTTCTCAAGACAAGGAGAACTGCAGACTTCCGGCTGCGAAACAAAATGCCGATGGAACTAGCAGCAATCTGTCTTACTTGGCCAATGTATGTGAGACCCAAACAGTGACCCCAAAGAAAAAATTCACAAGTAACCACTTTGAACCTCCTCTCACTCCAACAGCAAATCTCAAAATGTTATTCAGTGCAGTGAGCCCTGAATTGCGCCGAAGGGATCGATTGAGAGAAGAAGAAACGAGCAAATGCCGTCAGTGCTTTACGACCCAGATAGATGAGGAGGAAGATGTTCCTTCTCCAAAATCTCTCTTTTCTGATTCCAGTTTGGTCTTGGATACAGAATCAAGCAAAATGCTTACAACTGGTTCTCGAAAAGAGAAATCTTTGGGTCTTCTTTGTCAGAAGTAAGTGGACATATAATTAACTATCTCCCTCCTATTTGTATGTGCATGTATTTATAGAGATGGATTGATGAGTATTAACTTAATTTTGATTGTATTTTCTATTGTTGAATGAAATTAAAAAAAAAAACAAAAAAAAAAACAACAAGCTGTAAATCTAACCCTTCCAAGACTAATCCATTAATGTGTTTAAGGCTTGATTTTGAAATGTTATAGCAGACCCTTAAAGGATATATGTATCCAAGCAATCATCGAAAAAAATCTGGGGGGATGTTTGTTCCTAGAGTCATGCAGGGGTGGATGTTTTTAATTCTGTAAAAAAAAAAAATTTTCCTCTCCATAAGTCTCTCATACAAGCTGCAAAATTGTTTCTTTGATTAAAAGCCTGAAATATATATATATATATATATATATATATATATATATATATCTCTTTACGTCAACTAGTTTATAAGATTATCTTTATTTTTTAAAATTTTTTCTTTTTCTTTGTAGGTTTTTGGCAAAATATCCCATTTATCCTGACCAGAATGCGGGCATTGCCATATCCTTGGATGAGGTTGCTAAAGACCTTGGTGAGTAGACTTCAAGTTTTCTTTTCTTTTTTTTTCTTATTATTATTCTATAAGTTTCTAAATTGAATCTTATGGCATAGATGAAGTTCACACTAGATCAATTTTTGAATTGTAATTCCATAGTTGGCCTTGGAAATCGAATATGTTGACTTCAGTTCTTATGCTTATTAATGTGTATATCCTGTAGAATTATTCAAACCCGACACGAATGGCGGTAATTGCAAGTTAGAATTTTGTCCTATTCACCTGGGCCAAGTCCTGACTGAAATAAGACTTTTTTTACTTCGATTCTTTATCTTTGAGATCAAATTGCTTTCTTTGGTTGTGACTGTAAGGTTGGTTCTTTTATTTTGCAGCTGTTGAAAGGCGTCGAATCTATGATATTGTGAATGTTTTGGAAAGTGTGGAGATTGTAAGCCGTGTAGCTAAGAACAAGTATGCTTGGCATGGCAAAACTAATTTATGTAACACACTAGCTAAGTTGAAGGTGAGTTGAAAGTAGCATTTTCCCATCTTTTTCTCGGCAAAATTACAATGAGTGTAGACATGCTAAATAAACAAGTTCTTAAGTGAAGAAAAAATCACTTGGATGTGTTCTTAAATTGGTTTATCACTGTAGAAAAACCTACAGACTCTTAGTATCTTATGTTGTCTATCAATATTATGAGTTTTTCTCTCCTCGAATGACCTTTACTTGGCAGGAACATTACGTGGCATGAAGTAAAACTGTAATTTGTTAAAAATTTACTGGTAAATTTTGTAATAAGGTTATCATCAAATTCTCGCCCACCATCTATTTTGGTTGTGTTCAGTTCTGGACGGAACTTTGTCAGTCAGTAACACCCAGCAATTGCAGGGTGTTACCCAGCATTCTCACTTGCCTTTTATCAGCAGAAATGTAACTGAGTGTTTTTGGCTCTTTTGAAATACAAAATGAATAAAAATACAAAAATATAGACCCTGGAAAACTTCCAATCCTGTAAAAATGGTAGGGAAATCAAATTCCTTGCTAACACCATGGATGGTGACGTTTGGTTTCAATGATTTTTTTTTTTTTTTTTTTTTCAATGTAGAACTTGATATTGAAGTAACATGGAAAAACAGAAAAAATATAAGTGAAAAGTTGAGGCCCTGATTTTGTTAATTCATCTGTTTTTTGTCAAAATTTGGGTGCATTCTCAAGGGAAATGCTTCAATTGGGAATCGCATTTTGATAGTTTTTGTCCCATTTTTCAAACTGATTTCCCCTACTGTCATGCTGTCTGTGTGCATGGTTGTAGACGTTTGTATAAAAATGTTTGATATAGCTTTGTTGTACTCATTGTCTACCTTTTCAATGGAAAGATCTTGCAGAAAAGAAGACTTGGCCCATTCAGATTATTACCTGAAATTTTGTAGAGATTTTATTTCTATTTTGAAAAAAAAATTGGAGATGGCCGGTTATCTGGTTGATATTCTATCTTTAATGGTTAAGTTGAATATTTCGCTTTTTGTCTGAACTGATAAGTGAATGTGATATACGTATTTACTCATCTTTATTGTCGATCACAATGTTTCGGTTGTGGTACCCTCTGGCTATTTTCAGGTTTGTCATTGTGAATAACCTTGGAATTTTAAAATGAACTGAAATTCCGAGGTTACAGATTACGACTTGCCTGAAGAAGACGAGAGGTTACAAAGCCGAAATTTTTTAACTATAACAAAGTTGTGGACATAGGTCGATTAATTAATGTATGATACTTGTGCTTTCTTGTCAATTTGCTTTAAGGTATTTGTTGGTGTTATATTTAGCTTCCTGTTATAATGGAAACATTTTATTTGTTTGGGTTTTTAGTTATGTCAGTGAGTACGTGGACAAATAATGGGGAAAATCTGTTCAGTCCTTGAATATGTAGGATATGTGACTAGATTAGGGATGGAATCTCCATAAGAATAGTACAAATAATTTGAAAGGAAAAAAATTTCATTTTATTTTAGGCCTTGGCAGAAAGAGAAGGCTTCCAAGAACAGATGAATAAAATCAAAGAATATGAACGAAAGAAAGACTTGGATGATAGTTACCAACCTTATCCTTTCTCGGACAAGTGCCATTTTGATCTGGATTCCGAACAAGGTAATTAAATTTAAAAAAAATTTTTTTTCATTTTAAAAATTTTCTCATTTCAAATCCCATTTTCTCAATAACTTTGGTAAGATGAATTGAAATGGATATGAGTTGATCAATAAGTCCGTATCCTAACTTATGAATGTTTCATGAGTACCCTTTTCTATTCTGGCCTTTGCTCATTACATGGTGAGGGTGGGTTGGGAGTAAGACAGCCAATTTACATACTTTCACAAGTCTTGGTGTCCGGGAATGCTAGAAAAATTTACAATATCAATTCTTTCTTTGCTTTATGGCTTACAAAAGGTTTTCACAGGAGCACTATTTTTGGACAATATGGAAAACCTGTTATTGGTTACTAGTATGTTGAAATTGATAAATTCAAGCTCCATCAAGCAGTAATATTATAATTGATATCCTCAGATATTTCATCAAATGGGTAGGTTTCATTGATGTTTACTAACTTTTTTTTTTTCTTTTTCTTTTCTGTTCAATTTATTCAAGAAAAAATTTCTTTACTTTCAGGCTACTCTAATAATAATAATATCCCTCGATTTCTGGAGAAATCTCTCGGAATTATGAGCCAGAAATTCCTTATGTTATTCCTTGTTCTTAAGGTGAGTAAACAAACCTTTGATTCTACCTTACAATATTTTTACTCTTCACAAATTCAAGATTTTCATAACATTTGATATTTGTCTAATGACTTGTAAGTTTTCAAAATATTTCGAAATATATCCGTCTTTATTGAATAACTGGTAGTTGAATTTTTGATAGACCTTTTGCAACTCATCGTTTAGTGGTAGCAGGAAGGGAAGCAACTCCTATCTGGTGGTTTACAAAAAATTATTTGACAATTGATAAATTGTTTACACTAGATAAATGCTCAATCAAACCAATGAAATTCCTGAATTCTCAGCTCAACCAAACTCTTGTAGATGTGTTTCATGGGCCATTATACAATGCCTGTTTTGGTACTTAGTATTAATGCTGGACCAGTTGCCTTCAGTGGTGTTAGTATACACAATGGCATAACTTGGATAGGTGGTGCTAATTGTGATTTTTACTGCAACATTGTATGCTTTCCATCTGTAATTATTTTTGGACAGTCTTTTTTTTTTCTTTTTTTTTTTTTTTCCCCTTGATTCTCCAAAAATTGTTCGCTTCTATTTACAGAAATAAAATGGAAGATTGCTACCACTTTTTTTCTTTTCCTTTAAAAGCTTGGTCATGATGGTATTTTTGTGTATTCAATAGACTTGAATATTTACCTTTTTTTTTTTTTTTTTTTTTCCTTCTCTTCAGCCAAAGACGGTCAATCTTGATCTAGCTGCAAAAATCCTCATTGGGGACATGACAGTTGATAAGACAGAAAACTCCAAATTCAAAAGTGAGTATTTCTTCAATTTGAATTGAAAACAATGATGCAGACTTTCATTAAGGCCTTTCACACAGAGCCTCCTCTATGAAAAACCTGTTTGACAATCCATGACCATACAAAGAATTTAATCAATGACTATCATATTAGCAACTCTTAAATTTACTTAGACCAATACTTTTCTCTCTTATCTTTTTTTTTTTTTCTTTTTTTTTTTTCTCTCCCCTCTTTCTTCTCAATCCCAGATTGAGTCTTTAAATTTCTTATTCATCGAACAAAATATTCCAGATACTTATAATTTTTGAGATATGATATTATCACCACTATACACTGATTTTACTCTGAATATTGTCCTCATTTTGGTTGTTACCTACATATCTGCAGTTGAACACTAGCCTTTTTCAGAAGTAGTGTGGATTGGATAGCCGATTCAGGTTGAAGTTCGCAGGTTATCAACTATGACCAGCTTGAAGAAGGCTGGTGGTACAATGGTTGAAACATGGTCGCTATAACAACCAAGAAAAGGGCACTAGTCTGAGTCAATCAGTGAATAATGATGACTATGGTTGAATCCAGTCTGATTTTTTTAAAATTCGCACATCCATTTGTTAATCTTTTACAAGTTTTTATTTGTCTCTTGTTCTCAGCAAAAATCCGCCGACTTTATGATATTGCAAACATCCTGACTAGTCTTGATCTCATCAAAAAAGTTCATGTGACTGAGATACGTGGTCGAAAGCCAGCCTTCAAATACATTGGACCAGAAATTGACAACACAACTGACATCAACAGTAAGTAAAATAAATCCTTTAATGATAATCTCGGTTGTTTAAAATGAAACCGGCTATACGATCAAATGTTCTCTACAATAATTATGTATGTGTGAGATATATATATATATATATATATATATGTGTGTGTGTGTCTGTTTGTCACACTATAGACACTACCCAAACGTGGGCACTGCCCTACCAATTATAGTGTGCATAATCAGTTGACCTGGGAGGAGTGTTTTTTGTTTGTTTTATTTTTTTTGTAAAATGTATACTAAATTGTAATCTGAAAGCTTTATTTTAAAGAAAATTCCTTAACTCTGTTATTCTGACCTCTGAAATCCTATATTTTATTTCAGACTGGTTTTGATTTATATAATATATTGTAATGTTTTGTATATTTTTTAAATCTGAATTAGTACACTTCTTGACATTTCTTTTTGATTTCTTTTGCAGTTTGCAGTACAGATGGTTGTCACCGACCAAGTTCAAGACATTCCTTGTTAGATTGTGTTAAAAATCAGAAAAGTATGTCTTTTTTGGTTCTTCGATTTCTTGATTCCTTTAAAAAAAAAAATATTTACTCAGATTTAATTCACAATCTTACTATCATGGATCATGTTAATTATCTGATGGACAGTTTCATCACTAGATTTAAAATTTCTATTGTTTGTAACGGTGAATTTCTAACAATGTAGATTGTTCCGATTTTCATTTTCTTTGCTTAAATGTTATTTTTAGTTTATTCAAGAGAAATGTTTTGGACTTTAATAGGCCTTTATGGTTGAACTTACAAAATTCTTGTGTTCTAAATAGGAAGGAAACCTCAAATTTTAAAATTTTTTATTTATTTATTTTTATTTTTTTCTAAGCCTAAATTTATTCCTTTTATTTTTCAGTTGCTCACATTCTCACTAAACCTGGCAAAAGGGCCATTAGCCGTTCCTTGGCTTCTCAAGGTGAGTGTTGCATTCGAACATTTACAGAGTTTACCTTCTGATCTAGATTTTGTGTCTTACAACATGAATGTAAATGATCATCCACACAATGTACTGTATGTACATGTATATAAGACATTTGATTTGCATTGTTCAGTGCACTCGTATTAGGACAAGGGAGAGGGGCAAGCCTTCCATCACAGCTAGATATGGATAGTGAGAAAGTTGGATGAATATCTGAATAGTAGTCCTTCAAATTCCCTTGTTTCTGCAGTGTAATCCAGTAATTAAATTGATAAGCATCACATTGACGAGAGTTCAGGGTGCAAAGATTGTGGGATCATTGGGGAAAAGGAAGAGTGACCTACAGATAAAAAAGGGTTAACTCCATTTTTTTGATACAATTTTCACTTGAAAACTATCATGGAATTTTTTTTTTTTTTTTTTTTTTTTTTCTCTCTTTCGTCCTTGTAAATTTTGGATTGATGTGGTTACTTTTAGTTGAAAACCTTTGACTTTCATTCTATTCCATCTCTTTACAAGAATCTCTTTTCTTTTCTCTTTCAAGATGACATGTTTGCAGCTAATAGTGTGTGTGCCAACGGGAAGAAGTCATTCTCCAGACATGCATCATTCGATAGCATCTGTGAAGTGGCTGAAAATGAAAGAACCAGATTGTTTTCTGTCAAACCAGATATGATGTCTAACTCTCAGCCTTGTAGCCCGTCAAAGGAGAAGAACATGCCTCGTAAGCATCTCATTGATTCCATTGTGCTTGTCTTCATAAGTAACGCCTCAAGTGAGGAACTAGCATAGTACCCGTCAGATGACTAAATTATTTATGCATGGATAGATTGTACAAATATACATTTATTGCAGACCATGAAAAATGCATTCATTGAACAATCTATTTTTCTACAACTTCATCTTTATTGAATCTTGAAACGATAGGGTAACTGAATCGAGTAAAGAATAGTACAGAAGTAGTTATATTATCAGCTACTCATCCACAGGACCTTGCTGACTTGTAGCCGCTAATTTTGTGTCTTCCTCTCTTTCTGTTTGCTCTAGCGTGACAAGACAAAGTAACTGGTCAGATGATTTTTGTTAAATGTATGTGTTCTTTGCTAGTCAAGGATAGAATACTCATTTTTCTTTCTTTTTTTTTTTTTTCTCTGCAGAATGGAAGCCATTGTTCTCCTCTTCAAAAGACAATCCTCAACAAATCATTTGGGTACAGAAAGGCAATGAAATTCATGAATACCATGTAATTCCCAATCCTGGTCATCCTCTGCCACTGGCAACAGCAGCGACTCCAATAACCAAGAATGATAATTGTGTTCATACCCCTGTCAGTATTCCTTCTCTCGCTTCAAGTCATACCCTTGTTCCCGTCTCTTCAGTTGGTTCTAAAGTTTTACCTTCTGCTGCTACGGAACCTTCACCTTTGGTCCACGGGGCTCTCTTGAAACAGTCAACAAACAATCAATTGACCACGGAACAGATGAAAGCTGTGTTGAAATCTTTGAAAGATCCAGTTCCGGTCTCGGCTCATTCCGGATCATCTCTGGTGGATGCTTCAACCCAGTCATCACCTCCGACGAATCAACTCAACACAACGCACTTCCCTGCCAGATCGGATTGTGAAGACAAAGCGGATTCGGTTGCTAAGCAAGCACAGCCTCAGGAACCTCCCGACTCTTCAAGTGAATCCGCAACCACAACAGGAGAAAGTGGTAAACGCCAGTCACCCATCAGGGTCCTGCACTTGGAACCTGAATTCCAAATAGATAAAAATTCCAAGGCTGACAGCACCAAATCTCCAGAAACTGTTAGCGGTAAGGATGATCTTGCAGTACCTTTAGGTTCTGAGTGTAATGACTTGGACGACAAGTGTTTTAAGCCAATATCGGCCCCTGTCGTGACTACCCTGCCTGCACATAATTGCAGTTGCTGCTTGTCAAAACATTCGATCCAGGCCACCCAGCCAACCACCCCCAAGTTGGTTCATCTCTCCAACCAGTCTTCCCCTCATCCTGTGATGCAGCTTCCTCTACTGGCTGTTGCAAGTGTCACGGCTAGTCCTGCTCAGGTGACCAACAGCTTTGCCTACACCAATACGGACACTTTGGCTAACATGTCTTCCCGTGGTATGAAAATCCACCAACTTCCCAGTCCGCACATCCTCACATTTTCACCCGTTCCAACCATCGGCCTTGCTGACAATTCTCAGCCCAGTCAGACATTAGTCGCCTTCCCCGTCTCCCAACAGCCAACCATGACCCTGGCATCGGTACAGCTGGTACAGTCATCCTGCAACACGAGTGGCAATGTCCAGATGAAGACGCCAACACCCCTGACCATGCACAACTCTACGTCGACCCCAGTCAACCAAGTTTCGTTCCAGTCACCCCATTCAGTATTGGAGAACATCACATTTACCACTCCTGGCTCTTTTTATCGTAACACACCAAATCCAAATTTAGATCATTCATCTTCCCAAACGAGCCTGCTGGCTGAATTGAAACGTGCCAGTGTGCAACCACAGGAGAAGCCGCCTGTGTGTGCTGGAAGCGCTGCTCGACGTCTCAACTTGATTGAGTCTCCATGAAACAAATTTTTGAGTGATTCTTCCGATCAAATAAATTATAAGCTTATTCATCAAGTGTTGCCATATTGCAAAAGGAGCTTTCTACAATCACTTGTAATATTTGTTCTTAGTTATTTTCAACATCTTCGGAAATAAATCTAGAGTAAAGAACAAAAGTGGATGGCGAAAGTATCAGTTACTTTTAACTTCAATTTTTGATTTAAACTTTTCTTATGTCAAACCTTTTTTCTCCTAAATCATAAATTTTGTAGTATGGCTACACCCCCCCCCCCCGCCACCTTCAAGTTTGTTTTCAATTTTAAGAACAGATGTATTCGATTTTAATTTATTAATACATTATTAATACATAATATCTTTGATATAAAGAATTAACATTGCAAAATTTAAAATATTATTTTGTGTAAATATTCCAAACAATTGCTGAATAAGCCACTAATGAAATTAAATTCCACCGATCAAGTAATTCTCACTTTGATCTGGAGCAGTGCTTCCTGAACTATTCCTCTTTCTCATTCATTCTTACTTTGTGGGGAGCCGTGGTGCAGACTTTGGGAACCACTGATCCAGGGAATCGCACTAGGTCTTTCATGGCTTCATTATGCCTAGAGGAATTACATGGTGCCCACCTCTTCCCCAAGTAACATGGGATGAGTTGTATTATCAGAGGATGATCTCTGACAACTGAAAATCTGAACTTTTAAATTAAATGAATTCTTATTTGCTCCTGATTGCCTGTATCTTTAAAGAAATTGTAACCTGGTGACCAGGATTCCATATCTGACAGTACCGCTCTGCAGTGCAAAGAGAGGTCCTGGATACATACACACACATGCATAGGTTCCTCAATGTCTGTAGTTTAATGAGAGGAAGAAAAAGAAAAGAAAAAAAAACACAACAAATATTTATTTTTTAACATAATCTTGTTAATGCACTTGATTTCATTGTGATCTACTTATTAAAGAAGTGATTTCATGTCATGTATTGTGGGGGGTACAGTTTCTTCTCATTGAACTTTTATTTCCCACTCAGTGAACAAGGCTTACATGACTTATTGCATGGAATGATCGTTGACATATTTATAGAGGGATCTGAAGAACTGGATTGGAATCTATGTATATGCTGTATATAGATTATAAGTGAAAAAAAATGGTTTCTAAAAGGCTTTGGTCTTCTTATTTTGTTCATTCAGAGTTGTCTTTCCTTGCGTTGCTTGTATTCCCCCTCCCCCCATGCAACAACAAGGCAACGATTCTGTTTCCATTTCTTGAACTAGGTGTGAGGCCCAATCATTGTAGCAGTTGTGAGTTTCTACAGAGCTGATGCTTAGGTTCCATATAGGGTTCCAACTGCCTTGTCATTTGACTCATGGTTGGGAAGATGCCAATTCATGTCTTTCCCAGCGGAGTTGGTGTTCATACTGGTTAAGGAAAAAAAATGCTCTGATGGACCTCCATGAATTATTTAATGACAAAGCTCCTCTGTTTGATTCATTCCCATCGATATCCAGTTTAAATACTTACAGAATATTCTAGAAGATTTTTGTGATCCTTTTTAGTAAGACCCTGATATTTTATTTTTAGTGACACAGAATGGAGCAATGTTTATAGTGTATGTGTTAATAGCAACGTATCACTAATGATCTCGTGTAAACCGCTTGCATTACTTCTAAATTATTTATGTACAGAATTGGAGATTAAATGAGAAATTGTATTGTGATAAGTCACTTCATAAGTCATAGCATAGCACCTAAGTATTTGTTTTATTTTTGTCCAATTGATTTGTTGCTTCAAATTCACTTGAGAAAAATGGGTTGATAATTTCATAGGTTATTGTGTCAAAAACACTATAGAATACTTGGACAGTTATATCAACTCTAGTCTGTTGCATAAATATGAGGGATGTTTGATAAGGACATGAGTTAAGCAGTTTCAATGAACTTCAGATTTTCTGTGTAACTTGTGCTCTTGTTCCTTGGGCCATAAACTAATCAAATCATTCCCTTGCATTCAACTTCTTGAAAGCTACCAATCCTTGCTAAGTAAGGTTCTATTGAAAGGTTAACTGTCTTGATGAGAATTGTGTATGAATATATATAATAAATATATACATATATTTATTGAAACAAAAAGATATGAATATTATATGTACAGAATATATTGTATAAAATGTCATTGTTCTGTAAAGCTTATTAGCTATTTGATATTTTGCTGACCACTTTTAGTGTGGGTTTTAGTGGGGAAATAAAAAGGCTGTGGTTATTGTTACAATTCATCAATGTATTTTCATATTTGTCAACAAATGAAGTTTTTTATTTTTATAAATTGTCTAGCATAGTTGAAATACAAACTGAGTTTAAGTTATCGAGTATGTTGTTTCATTTCATGTTAAGTTTTGTAAGGGTTTAAAGCAAGTTTTTTCTTATATATTTCTGTTATTCATTTCGAATTCTTGATTTTTAAAAGAAAATAGTCCCACTCTTGAAGCCTGTGGCTCATGCCTTTGTAAATGTCTTGCAACCAAAATGTACAAACCAGTGGAATTCATTTGTAAAGACTTTGTGTCGCTGTATTATAGGAGGGAAAGAGGAAAAAGCCTTTTGTGAGGGGTGTTGCTGTCCAAATTTTGGTTTTGGAAACGGATCAGAATTTAAAAAAAAAAAAATTTGCAACCATACAAAGTGACAGTTATCTGAACTTTTAAGGCACTTGCTGTTTTTAAAAAGGATTGTAAAATCCCTTAGTATAAAAACGAATAATTTTATATTTTGATTTCTTCTGTTTTCAATTTAGTTTTGTCAGATCTTTAGTTATTGGCCAAAATCTCTCGGCTCTTTTTGTAAATATCTAGTTGAGTTTTTTTTTTTTTTTTTTTTTTTTTTTTTTTTTTTTTTACATCTGAATTTTTCATTTCTTCTGATCTCTGTTTGAATCAATCCAGAATTTTCTAATGTTTTAAACAAATGTTTTTACTTATGTCGTTACATCGATAAGTCAGTAGCCTAATGATGGGGAGGAAAGCGGTTATTCTACACTACAAATATTTATTTTTTTAACAATCCTTCTTGTCAATTCACTTAACCTGACACTTCTCCATTAATTCAGTGGTGAATACTAATCACATTGAACATTAGTGAAAACTTCAGAACAAGATTCAGCCATTAGGCTGCAGACTTATTGATGCACTTTTTTTTTTTTTTTTTTTTTTTTTTTCCTTAAATTTTATTCATATTCTCATTGAAACATTTTCCATTCCCCCCCCCCTTATTTCCCCTCCTTGTTTTTTCATCCCCAATATGTGATGTTGATCAACTAATGGTTTATTTTCTCCCTCTTCTCAGATAGGATCAGTTTTCAAAGGATTCTTTCTTTTTACTCTCCCTAATTGATCAAATAGCACAGACCCTGATTGAGGGCTACTTATATCCGTTTTCTGTACGGTATATTTAGATCCATGCCTGTCCAAAGGGCTCTAATATGGAGTGAATGTAAATGGCCTCAGCCAGGGTTTGAACTTGGTTTACCAAATCTGTTGTTCATGATGTTGTCTAATATGACCCATTGCACCTCCAACAAAGTGGATCTGCCTCCTTATAAAATCTATGGTTGCTGTTATAGTCTGGCATAGACATTATTAGTGCCTTCTTATTCAAGAGAATCCTTGTTGGACCTAGGGGAGTCATGTTGAAAATCTCTTTCCCCATTTCACCTCACCCTTGCTTATGCCAGGATAGCTGGGTGGACTGAAAAAAAATTCAAATTCTTTACTGCTGTTAACCCTCCCTTCCTCGTCCGTAACATTTCCCCACCGTATCCCCAATATTTAGTCATAGGCTTTGAGGTGTGATTGATACGATGATGACCTAACTGAGAAGGACCTGTGATAAGAAACTAACATTTCCATTTGAGTATCACACATCAGTCATGCTAAGACGGACCCCCTCCCCCACCTGGCCATTGCAAATTGAACTGAAATGAGATAATTATTTAACTGTTGCAATATTAATTATTGTTAAATAGTAACTTTTTTTTTTCCCAAATTTAATTAATGAAATTTTTGAAAATAAATTTTATTGACTGTAGATATGCTGACTACACCATCTTTTAATTTTTTTTTTTTTTTCTTTCATTTCCTTCACATGTTGTATATGTAAGTTACTGACATGTCAGGTATTGTGAAATGCTCATTATATATTATCTGTCTTGGAAATTCGAAAATAAAGATGGTTGAACCTATGCTTTTTTTAAATTTTTATTTTTCTCTTTCCCTTGATTGTAGCGTATACACTGTATCCCACGTAATAGACCAAAGGTTATTATGACCAACTGCTCGACTTGGTTTTTTTTTTTTTTTTTTTTCCCTCGTGCCTGTTGTTTACCAAGTTTCTAAAATTCAAGGAAATCATGTTTTAGAAAAGTTTTAGTTTGGGTTATCGAAGCAGCTGGTTATTGGATCCAAAATATGGGCCACTGCAGTATCAAATTGGTCCTATTGGAATAAGATCTCGCCATTTTATTTATTGAAGCTTTTTTTTTTTTTTTTTTTTTTTTTTAGACTTTTATCCTAAATCTCACTCATGATAATTTGTCTTACAGTTTGCAATGAAGCAAAACCTTACAAGAAAGCATAAACTGAGTTTATTGGATTATATTTTAGCTGCAAGATATTCTGTTATCTATATAGATTTTGATGAAAATGAATGGAAGATTTTTTTTCTTTTTCAATATGAATAACCCAGCACAGGATTTGAATAAAATTTTTACAAATCCTTCATGGCCCTCTGCAAGAGGAAACCAAAATGATAAACAATTACAATGAAGATAATTAGCCAAGATGAAAGTTACAATACTTCATCAATTTAAATTGGATTGCTGATACTAAACTGCTAATTAACAAACATGGTGTAGAGAAATTGAGATAGGATGAGTTAGACTGGAAGACTCACTTGCCTTGATGTTCCAGTTGTAAGAACATCATTAAGTGAGACACCCTCCAGCATAGAGCCTAGCAATTCTCACCTGGAACTTATTTTCATTCTTATCTGCATTGTTGACTTCAGCTAGATTACCTCTGGTACAAGTGAATAAGTCTGGATAAAAAAGCAGCCCTTGAGTTGAAGGTGAATTGCAAAAATTAACAAATGATTATTCTATTTGACTTGTATATATGTACTCAGGATTGTCCATGTATTTGAAAAGGATGGAAAATAGGCTTGAAGTTCATTTTGGGTTTGGATTTATGCACCTTTACCTCTGTTCACACTTCAAACCATCAAGAGTTCATGTCCGTCCATGCAATATCTGCAAATGTGCTTAAATTTGGAAGGGTGGGTAACAAGTGATTAAATTTAGAGGCCGATCTATGCAGAATTACTTCCCCTGATGGCAGTGGTACACTGATTGCTTTCTCGTTTGAAAAGATTGTTTTTTTGTTTTCAGTTATATCAGTCTATTATCAATAGAAATAATGAATAAATTGTATACAATGTCTGTTAATGAACTCTGCACACACCCCTACCAATAAGTCACTTCAACGTTGGGGAGGTAATTGTGCATTAATCCACCCCAAAATGTAATCACTGCTTTTATAAGGCATAACCCACCATTCCACAAGAATATATATATATATATATATATATAATTTAAAAAAAAATTTTCCGAGATAGTACAGTGTATACATATTGCTACGATGTAGGAGAGACAAGTGCATGGATATCCGACAAAGTTGAATCACTTTTGTAGCCTATTCTGTTTCTTAGAACTTATAGAGATATCGTTTGTAAAAACAGAGCTGTCGTTGGCAGAGTAAAATAACTTTTCACTTAATCCCTGGAGACTTTCCAACTGACGCAGATATCTTCAGCCCCAAGGCCCATCCCTTGAACTAAACCGTGTAAATTCAATTGGCCCTTTACTCACAAATTGACTATAACTGGGAGTCATTGATTTAATTGGAGTCGGTACAAGCAATTGTATCATCCCCAGGAGACAGATCTGGAGGTCACTCCTAGTTTTGTAACTGAGGAAAGAACTTGATATAAAGAAAGAAAGAAATGCCCTGGACTTCCCCCGACCTAATTACTTCACTGCCAAAAATAGCCTCAGACTCTAGACTACCCCAGGTGTCCTCTTCTGCTTAATAGTGACACCATAACAGAACAGTGAACTCGCTCAACCGGATATTTGAGGCAGCTGACAGCTTGACTCCGTAAAGAAAGCTTCATATTAACGGTTTCTTCTTTAAACAAATCGCTGATGGCAGTTTTTTTTTCCTTTTTTTTTCTTCTTACAGAACAGTTATGGACAAATGTTTTATTAGTAATTGTATCTAATGTCTACAGGTGTTTGTCATTTAGTTATCTCACCAGGAAGGACGAATCCAGGATTGCGAGCTGTCCCAAAATTGAAAAGGAAACATACAAAAAAATACGTAAAGAAAAAAAAAAATGAACATTAAAAATGAGTAATATGTAATCCAGCATTTTTCACTTGCATTTGAATCGTAGCTTTTTCGTTCTAGAATTAACAAGAGTAAAGTTAAAAAGAAATTCACCGCAGAACCAATAAATCTAAAAAATATCTATAAATAAGACGGAAGACAACAATTTTTTTTCCTTTTACAGGTTCAATTATGTATTATTAGAAGCGTGAGTATCTCTAGTAGCTAACAGCCGTCACCCACTGACAGGCTGACTTACCGAAAAAATTGCCACCACCTCGTTTTCTCCGCCTTCTATAATTCAAGTCTGGAAGTGCAATGACCGGTCATAAAGTTTCATTGGAGGCGGCATGATATGCAACCTACAAAACGTAACCAGACATAGTCTCAGACCAAAATAGCGTTTTTTACTGGTTGAATAAATTCTTTCTATTATCAAGTAAAATAAGTGATATATTTTGATTATTTTGATATATCCTAATGAAATAATTTTCAAAATGGAATATGTATCATTTTGATTAAGTATAAAAAAAATGAGTTGATTTACGAGAGAGGCTTTATTTAACTTTATAATAAATGAAAAAAATCCACAAAACCCTAATTCATTTAAATTTACTAATAAAAATAACATTGTTTAGGTAATGTTTTAATTCAATTGGTACTGTTTTATTTGAAAAATTCCGTGGTCCCTGTAAAATACGAGAAGCGATATCAATGTAATTAAAAAAAACAAACTCCCTTTTTACAGATGTTTACGACAACTCATTAAGTAAGATAGAGTTATTCGTTGATTAGAGCAATTTTTCATCATCATCATCATCAGTCTTTTAGCGTCCGTCATTGGACGTAGACCTTCCCCAGGATTTGCCACACTTCCCTATCATGGGCGTCACGGAGTCAGTACTTCCTGAACTTGTCTAGCTCGTCTCTCCATCTAACATTTTGCCGACCTCAGTTGCGCATGTGGTCTCAGGGGATCCATGTTGTGAGTCGTGATGTCCATCGATTGTCTGCCATATTTGCAACATGGCCGGCCCACCGCCATTTGAGATTTTTAATGGATTCTATGATGTCCCTAAGTCTTGTCTTTTCTCAGATGTACTGTGCTGTCCTCTTGGTCTCTCCATGTGAGGCCCAGCATTATTGTTTCATGTGCACGTTGCATGGTTCTCAATTTACGGGTCTGTCTCTTGGTTAGGTTCCATGTTTCAGCTCCATAAGTGACTATTGGGAGGATGCATTGGTTATACACCCTTCTCTTTAGGATTAATGGGATCTTATTATTTTTGAAGGTTGAGCTAGCTCTGCCAAAGGCTTGCCATCCTAGTGTGAATCTTCGCTTGGTTTCTTCTTCTTTTGAGGGTCTCATGGAGATTCGTTGTCCTAAGTAGATGTAGTGGTCTACTTTCTCAAGTTCTGTGTCCTCGATTTTGATCTTGGTGTTTTTTTAATCTCCAATGTGGTTGTTGCACATGATCTTCGTTTTGCTGAAGTTCATGTGTAGGCCAACTTTCTTGCTCTCTTCATTTAGTTTATCTATCATTAGTTGGAGGTCGTGTAGGTTCTCTGCGAAAAGGGCTATGTCGTCTGCAAATCTGAGGTTGCTCAGATACTCGCCGTCTATTTTAATTCCTTTACTCTCCCAGTCTAGCCTTCTGAAGATCATCTCTATAAGCTTACTCAACTGAGCAATTTTTAGTGGTAATAAATGATATCTTTGTTTTGCTTCCTGTCACCTCTCATATTTTACCAAGACCTGGTTTTTCAGGAGGGAGTGGTGAACAGACACCCGGAATCATGGGTCAGCTATTAATTACTACTGACTCAAACATTCGGGGCTACTGGCCCGCTTACATTGCCTTTTCAGGTTCTTAGCCGTACGTTTTGCCTTTCGATACAACACGCTGAATCTACGACTTTGGTGCGATTTGAATTTCTCCATTGTCCAATGTAGGCTTTGAGACGCTCAGTGTTTTGCGAAAGCAGCAGCAGCCAACATTCTCAAGATTGTTCATTTCGTACGTTAGTAGCAGGGGTTTAAGCCAACGTAATCGGTTACCCCCTTCGATATTTTACGAACTGCAAGCAAACCTATAAATGTCAATCGTCTTAAAAATTTTTGACGATTAGAAGTTATATTTATTTTCTTGTATGGACCGATTCGATATGATGTCAGCAAAAGTTTCCATAGCACAAATCACAATGCTGTAGTTACAGAAGAGTTTTCGGTTTTTTTTTCGTATATTGTCATTGGCATTTTGCGCTAAATTATTATTAACTTGCATAAACCCGTAAAAGTTATTGGATTATATATGTGTGGAATGGTAATAAGCGGCATAAAGCTGATTTTTTTTTATTTTAGGCAATTAATAATTCAGGTGTCCTAATTTCAGGTTATTTTTTTTTTTGTCTCAACTTTTCAAGGATGATCAGACATAATGTTATGTAAGAAAGAAAGAGAAGTGTAAAGTAATTTCCAAAAAATAATATTAAATTTATTAAAAAAAAAAAGTTATTGCATTATGTTTTTGGTAAAAATAAATTAACAAAAGATGACAAATATTCAAGTATGGATCGAAGCTCAGAAGTCTTGGTGTGGATAAATTATACAACCATATTTTCATCGGTTAACTTGCGCTAAATAATTATTTATTGTCGATATCATTGCTAAAATTTAAGGTACCATATATATACCATACATATGAATTCGAATAAATGTAATCCACTATTTATGGTCTTGAGGTCAAAAATTGATTATTATTGTAGTTCAATAATTGAAGTGTAAGCCTAAAAAACTAAATGCTAAAAATTGGGGTCAACCAAAATATTTCCTTTGAAGGTGTCCTTGGGTTTTTAAATTTTTGGACCCTCACGTTTTCGTTATTTCTTAGAGAAAAATATTTTTCATGTTTCTCGAAGGGGTTCTGTTTACAAGTGACTCTAGTTATAAAATCGACCCCCACTTTCCGTCCGTCTTAATGAGGCAAGTCTTCAAAGCATGCATTTACTTCCAAAACTGTCAATTATTCATTCATAAATTTCGGCAAGGGTTCCGAAGTGTGCCAAGCTTAGAACTCCCCCCCCCCAAATAAAACTACCGACGAAAAATTGTTCTCAACCTATAGCAGTGGTTAACAAAAGTAGCTTAGATATCATCACAGAATTTCCAAAAATCTTCGACAACCAATTCTTAAAACGAAATTGGAAAATGTGTATTGGGGAATTCACATAAAAAAAGAAAATTCCCAAAATTTCGAATGGAAACTTCTCAACACAAACTACTGTCCCCAACAAGTGTAAACATATTTTTCCATTTGGAGTCCACTTGCGCCGTATCATTTCCACTTTTTTCTCCTTATCAGGAAAGATGAGGGTGGACTATCATCTTTTTCTCATCATGGATTGAGAAACCATCAACTACACTACGTTTAGGCATATCGCGCCAAATCACATCAATTTATAAATAATTTCTCTTTGCATATAATCTTCTGCCACAGTAGTCACAACAACTTATAATGGCCGCGAGGGTTTGTTTTCACCAAATGCCTGTTGCTCGGGGCTGCTGCCAAGCCCTAACGAATCGGTCCATTGTACTCAAGGCAAATTGTTATTAATTTCACCGTTTAAACCGGAAGTTGACGATGATTTTCCTGATAGTAAATTAGAGTTATTTCCCTTGGTTTCCTCATTGTTTTTACTCGATTATGGACTAACTACAGAACATTCCTCATTCGTCTCGGGTTTTATTTTGACATTTTCAACTTCAGACGAATGGAATCGAGTACCAAGATGGTGAGGATTATGAAATTCGTCTGGAATTGCGTCCAACCTTTATTATTCATGCATTGCATTGCTTTGTTGCTTTTGATTTTAAATAAGTCGATGTTGTTGCTCGTAATAGAAGGATACTTCACCCGTTTACTGGAAATTGCTGTATGGCCTGTTGTTGATTTTTTCACGGACTTCTTCTGGGGCTCAGAGCCCGGAGACTGGGACCTTGGTTGGCAAAGATCCAGTGCAATTGTCTGGTCCATAGTTAATGGGATCCGTTTTTTGGGATGTCTCGTTTTTTTGCCTTTACACTACAGTCCAATTACCCGTGCTTTTAAGGAACTAATAAACATTTTGTTGGCTTCCCTAAGGGATACTTATGACTTCCTCACCTTCGAAAATCTCATCTATATCTACCTGATGTGTTTCTTTTCGAATAAATTTCTCTCCGGACATTTGAGAAGACTGAAGGATAGTATGAGTGGAGTACCATACCGAATAACAAACGGTGGTGTTTTGTTACCCCAACAGCAACAACATAATCATAGCGACGGCAGTTGCATTGCTACTGATGGTGATGATTATGATGATGATGAATCTGATGACAACGTTTATGATGGTGATGATGACTCTGCATCCCCACTTCTGGTGAACAATTTGGGATTTCTTCCTTCCCGAAGGAGGAGATCCTACCTGGAGCGCATGTGTTGCATGTGCAGCCACTTCGGGGACCATTCGGTGCTTCTCCCATGCGGCCATACTGACCTCTGTTTCAATTGTTCTTGGAGTTATCACGTGATGAATCTCGCCTGTCCTTTTTGTGCAACACACATCCAAAGTTGCCACCGAATTCTTTTGTAAACTATCTTCATTTCATTTAATTCAATTCTTATTTGGACAAAAAAAAAAAAAAAAAAAAAAATCCTAGTCAACCCATGCCACAAATTTAAGGTACCCCAAGGCCAGCGCTTCTTAATTCAGTTTTATATGCCTTTGTGAGTCTTTGACATAAAATTTCATTCACGCAAGACAAAATTTCCCCGTGTTCCAATTACTTTCATCTTGTCCCCTGTGTATAATGTGTATGTCCCCGGTATTATTTTATACAGAATTCGGCAATTGTTATCTTTGTCGTTTTAAAATGGTTGCCATTCCAGAGGGTTGGGGTTTAGTTCGTCACCAGCGTTTGTTATTCAGCTGCTGGAAAGGTAAAAATTGTTCAGAATTCATTTTGTATCATGACCAAGGAAAAAAAAAAGCATAAATTAACTCATTTCTCAAGTGTTTAACATTCTAAAAATATGTAAAGGAAACTAGGAGTGTCAAAATATTTTCACATAAAATTGTTTGAATTTTTCCTGTTTAGATCAAATCAAATTCATAAAAAAACACCAAACTTAGTACTAGTTTCTTAACAACAATGTTTTCTCTTTTTTTTCTCATTAAAATATGTTTTTCACCATGAAAAAATATAAACATCATTCATCATTCATATTTCATTTATCCCTCTCGTTTCATTCACCTCTAAAAATAATCTAATTCACCCTCAGGTGAAATCACTTGCTAATTTAAGAAGCACTGCCCTAGGCCAACCCTAAACAAAAGTGCGTGAGTAAACTTGGGTCTAATACTGATTTTTGCTGTGATATTCAGTATCTTTGATACATGACATTGGTCACCCAGACTTTACCCACCCGACTCTTTTATTTATACTAATTTTCATAAATCTCGTTTTCCAGTCATCTAGTCCTATATTTATTATCTTGTGTGTCAAAATCTACTTTATTGCTAATCGGTAATTGTTTGGATTAGGTTCGCAAAAAAGAAGGTAACTCCAGTCGACACAAGTAATTAAGCTGCTGCTACTAACTTATGATGGGAAAAAATGAATGCAGGAAACTTGACTATTTAAAACTGTATTTTATTAAATCCATCTACAAAGGCTATAATTTGGAGTTGCAATTAATGACAAGAAAGATTTAATATTGTCTCATATTTGCGACATTAAAAAGGACTCCCATTAATGAATCGCCATAGCCTGTGTGTATATCAGCACTAATCATCTTAATGAAAATATATCTCTTATGTAAAAATATTTTTTTGAATAGATCTGCGCTGGTATTTTGTAGATAATTCTGGTTAAAAATCAAAATTATCTAAAAAAAATATTAACAGCACAAATTTGGACATTGTTGATCCAAAATGACCATAGAAATTCAGATAAGCACAATTCTGAAGAAGAAACAAACTTGCTTTTAGATGGTGCCTAGTGATGTACTTATGCCAATTTTCAAGGTTGTAGCCCCCAAAATATCACCCGGAACACTCACACTGGTTGGTCGGGCGGGCCATTTGTGAGGAGATGGTGATTCGATATACAGTTGAAATTATTATCACAAAATGATTAAATAAATTTTCTTTGTCATTTCTAACTGTACTTCTCTCTGAATTCTTGCAAATAAGGAGTAAACAGATTTTTATGTGTTACAAATCGTCTGCATAATTTACACATTATGTGCATCCACATTTTCATCTGTTTACCATGTACAGCATCCACAATAGTTACCTCCCCTTTTTTTAAAAACCTGATCCAAACTACTGCCTGCAAATATTGTTAGATATTCAAGCATCGCTGGATTTTTACTTGTTTCTTCATGTGGTTCAAGAGATGTAAATAATTCAACCCAGGGTTGCCCGATTTGGCCTGAGGGGGAGATGATCTGAGCTTTATCTTTGAGACTTGCATGGTACACCAATGCCTGTGTTGGGTAAATCTCAGATGTAAAGCTTGGATTAGCTTCCTATATGGCCAACCCTGAAACCTTCTTTCCTTTGGAAATAAGCTCCCTCTCTTATCCTCATTCCAAAAATAATTGTGTTACAGAATTTCAAGGAAGGAGTACTTGCTGCTGTCTAAGACTTAATCAAAAATATGTATCTTGAAATTTTCTATTGTATGGAACAGTTTTACCAAAACTTTTTTGTCTGCAACCCTGAACACAGAATCTTTTTGGCCTGGCGACCCTAAGGGCAAAAACATATTTTCAGTGTTTCTTCATTTAGTTTTATCCAAAAAAATTTACTGGATTTTACTTCAAACTCATGCAAGTATTGGATGTAAACAGACTGGAATATATCAGGAGTCTTCATACATTTATTATAAAACTACATTTTTGTACTTGAAGATTGAGAAATGACCTGATAAACATTTAAAAAATAACATGGTATGATAGAAATGGACATGGATATTCACTGTTATGCCAAGAGAGCAAACCCATGCTGCTAAGAACACCAAACAGAGGTCACAGTCACAAATACCAAAAACATCACCCTCCTAATATTAGAGACAGATTTCTGACAACAAGATCTCTTTTGTACAGAAATATAAACTATAATTCTATTAAAATGTTTGAAAGAAACCAGCCTACGACATATCTTTTGTTTTTTTTTATGATACTCACACCTTGAATGCCAGACATTGTTACATCTATTGGATGTATCTTCAGTTTGTACTTTTTGTGATATATTTATTGATGCTTTATTATTCTATTCACAACTATTTTGATCTTCCAGAATCTCAGTAAAGCTTTATATTTCAAAATTGTAATGTGAACATATTCGCATGATTTTTTTATGCTCAACATTTTAAAAAAACATTTTTTTAGTTTTTCTTTTCTCACTTACAGATTAGAAAGAAAAATTTCCTTCTTTTGAAGTATCCCATTTCATAAAGGTTGGTATGCTCCCTTCTCCCTCCATACATGGTCAGTTATACCAGATTTCTTAGTGTCTCTCCCTGCATTAGAGCTTTTCAGTGTTATTTAATTTTTTTTTTGTGACCCCACCCCCCAAACAACAGAAACAAAGAAATTAGTCTGAACCAACCACATGCAATGATTAAAAGAAAACAGGTCTGGTTAGTCAGTCAATTGGAGCCGTCAGATGACCAACCTCTTTTGGTAGCATGTTGTTGTGGGGAAATCAGTGAAAAAGTTCCTTTTCTTACCTTTTGTTGGGTCACTAAAAACCCAGCTGGGCACAAACTAGGGACCAATTTTGCAAAAATATACTTTCTGGATGGGAGAGTTGAAAAACAAAGATAAAGTTTTTTCTCGAAAAATAAGGAGAAAATGTCTGAATTTTCAGCTTTCTGTCCCCATTAGTGCAGCTTGTGTATGCATGATACATACATTCATAGTCAGCCAAATCCATTTAGAAACTGAAGAAACCTATGATGGTAGTTTCAGTTGACGGTCTCTAATTTGATATTCTTGTAACTTTATACTGATCAATAGTTTTTCCATATTTTGTGGCATATGAAATGTACCTGACAAAAAAATCTGACCCTCTAGATCACACTTGTTCATCCAACACAGTGAAACTACAGTTTGGGATTTTTCAAATCTTTCCTTGTAGAGTCCAGAATACTCTCAGGAAAATTTCCCTCAATTTTATTTTTCCATCTAATTCCATGTTAAATATAAGGTGCGTCCTTTATGTTAGTGGGTTTTAGATGTTGGAAAGTATGGTAGTACTTGAACCATTCCCCTCCCCCTTTTCAGTTGACCCTTAACTTGTTAGTCAGAATACTGAAAAAGCTCTGAATTTTCGATTACCTCCCTTGAATATTCCTGGTATTGTATTTGAATAAAACTATCAAGTTTGAATTATGTAAGTTTGTGAATCATAAGACTTTTGATTCCTTTGAAAAATAAGTCCTTTGTATTTGTTCTTCTTGTGTCGTGATTGAAACTTTTGTTTTCATCTTTCAGATGAAATTTCTTTTAAAATGAATTCTTTTATCTAAACAAAATTTTTTTAAAATTTGAAATTTCTTCATCTGAACAAAAATTCTGAAATCGAAAAAATTTTTTTTATCGGAAAAAAATTCTCTTTGAATTGAAATCTCTTTCATCTTAACAAAAACCAGCATGGCATTAAATTGTTTTTTTTTTCTTTGTTGTTGGGGGGGGGGGATTCTACAATTATGTTGAAGTTGGCATTTATTCAAGCCTTTGACAATAATATTATTGTTTGTCCCGCCAAAATCTACAGAAGTTCGCAGAGAGAAATATCCAGAATAAATTCAATATAATCTTATTATACAAAATCCCATGTCATTTTTTTCTGTTTGTTTGCTGGTGTTTTTTTTTTCTTTTCTTTTTTTCTCTTTTTTTTCTTTTTTTTTTTTCTTTTTAATGGTCACATTAAAGCAAACAGATGTTGAATAAACTTTAAATGAAGAATTCAATGAAAGAAAAACGACTTCAACACATCATGTACATTCATGTTTTTCAGTTATTGTTTTACTTCTAAATCAAACATATCTTTCCATTTTTTTCCCTTCTGAATTTGGACCCATGTTAATGATGAAGGTGCTCAATCTCTCATCTGATAACCTTTAGACCTGATACTTTTCAGAATCGGAATTTTTTGAATGGCATTGATATTTAAATAGGTAATAACAGAGGTTTCCTTTTCTGCTCGTTATTGTCCATAAGGGAATTTCTTCATAACATATTCACGGTTTTCAAAGTCAAAAAATAAACAAAGTATTTGTGTGCAGCAAAGGGTACATCTGTTTTAGACACAGCGGTATCGCATGTGTTGAACCAACACCATCTCAAATTAATAACTTCTGCCGTTCTCTACATGGCTTTGGTGTTGACCTTGGTTGAGTGGCATGTTGGTTAATGTTTGTTTTTCAGATTTTGGGATAAGTGATTGTGTACCTGTGAAATGTAAATAAATCAAATTAAAATCTATTGGTGCTGTAAAGCAACTGACAAAATCTGGAAATTCAACACAACTGCATGGGTTAGAAGTTGTTTGGATTGATTGGTAGTTAATCAAAGTTTACCTCTTGAAGCAATTAATGCTTTGTCAATTGGGAGCCATCATTGATAAATTTTTATTTGAATCCAAACCAGTTTCAAAGTGAGGCTCCACTCTATCGACAATATGAATATTACTATTTAAACGTTCACTTTTTATAAAGTCATACCAAATCTCTGCTTATTCACAATCAATGACATCTTTGTGGCCTTTTTAAGAAAAGTTTTTTTAGTATAAACTAATCCAATAACAGTTTGAGTGAGTGTGTATTCATTTGGTTTGAAATTGTTGAAAACAGTCGTTTGCTTTCTTCATCTGTGAGATGAATGGTTTAAAAGAGTATTAGGAGTACTGTTGCTCACTGCAACTAATCCAAGCTTTGGTACACAGTCCCCTAATCATAATACCAGCACCTTAGAGTGATAACCTTAATCTGAAAAAAAAAATTAAATGTCTGTGTTATATATCCATGTATACGGAATTTCTTTTTTTTAATCTGGATTTTCAAGCTGAGTTTTGATTTTATTTTTGGATACATGCCCTTATTTTCTAGGCTAATTGGAGATATTCTTGGGTAGGGAGTGTCCCAGATCGCCTTTTTTTTCCCCCTACTTATTTATGTTTTAGATTTTTAGAAAGAAATTACAATTACGTCAGTTATAAATGGAGAAGCATATTATTGACTTATAGTCTACAAAGTTGTCTTCATTTTGCTAATACAATATCATTCTGAATCTTCAAAATCTTATCCATCAGACAATTCAAATGTATAAAAGAATGGAGGCAACACTGAACTGGAACAAAGATATATTGTGGATGATTCTGTTGATAATTTGTTATTAATTTCCATCATTAGAACATTATGACCATCACTCTATTAACCGTTTCTAGACTCCTTGGACATGTATATTCCAAAGTTCTTATGACTGCTAGAATATGTCTTTCAGAAGTCTATTTCGTGTGTCGGGACAAATAAAGTAGATGAGATTTTTACGGCAGCATACAATAACATCATCAGACCATGTAACTCACTAAGAGATTAGTTTATATTAAGTGTAGGAAAGATGTTTAGGCAAAGTGATTGGCTAATTCTGTTTTTTATATTTGTTCCGTGATAAATGTTTGATGGAACGAATGAATCCCACCATGATTTTGGTTGTTCAGAATATGGAAAAATTTTGATTTACTAAAAGAACAGCTTTTTTTTAACCTTTAAATAAAAATTAACAGATTTTTATACTTTTTTATACATATTTAAAATTTTAAGCGTCAAAGTTTATTTTGAAAGGGTTAAATATAATCATTTCTTTGAGAACCCATTATACCATTAGGATTTTGTTTTAAACCATTCACATTACATATCATAGGGATTGATTAAGCTGCTGGTTTGCATTTGAGCCTATGTAAAGGCTTTTAGACTTTTGACAGGCCTCTCACTCTCCGTTTATTTGATATCATTTCATACTTGTATTATCTGGTATCAATGTGTATTATTTCTTGTAAGAATTTGTAAAACTTATATATTTTCAATGATAAATAAAATTTTATGCTAAAAATCTTTGTTCATTTCTTTTTTTGTGGGGCAGGGGATTTCAAACACTGTAATTTAAAAGAAAAAAAAAAGTTTCATTACATTAAATTTGCAGATTTTTCTCTATTTTTTTGAGGTTATCCAGTCCATCAAACCTCTTTTATTGGCTCATTTATATCTGGAAATTAATCTGAAGTGAAAATTCATAAATATTTATTCATATGATGTGATTTAGAAAAAATCTAGTCTCATTATGAATTGAGCAAAGGAAGGTGTGACATTATTTTTTTTTTTTTTCATTCCTATCACAGACTCTTCATATCTACCTAAATGTTACATCCCTATCATATCACTCTTATACCGTATTTACTCAAGTACAATGCGATCTCAAATATTTTACAAAAAATAGTTAACACTAAGAAAAATATACCAGATACAGCATACAAAGGATGAACAGTAAACACCTTGACTGAACCATCGTGATCAAAAACACAAAGATGAAGATACTGGTCCAAATGATACATTCAATGACAATGTCTCATTCCTTGATATTCATGTATCTAATACAGACATTTCACAAGGCTCAAGGGAAGTAACCCACAGCCTTTTTGAATTTCTGTTATAATGACTAGCGGTTCAAACAATTGCTTCATTTTGAGGAAGCCACAAATAATTACCAATCCAGAATTAGTTGGGATATATTATTGATTTTTATAGAATTTACTTGAAAATTCTTATAAACCCTCACAAGACCCAAATAGCGCCATTTCTTGAAAAATGTATGTCAGGGTTACTTCCCTTTAGTCTTCGATTAAAACTCAATTGTTGCATTTTGTATAGCAGTAGCAATTTATTTTTATACTTCGAAATGGTGACCCAGAAAATTTATTATCATTATTTTTTTTTCTTCAAGAAAGACTATTCAAATCTGAAATCTGTTAAAATAGTGATAAGTAATTGATTTATCTGTGATTTAGGATGGAATTATGAAGTTGCCTGGAGAGCTGGCAGAAGATATTGAAATAAAAACGCTAAGTATGTTGTTCACTGAATGATAGTGCAAAAAAAAAAGTCCTTACATTTTCACTTAACGAACCGAACGATCTTCTAATGTTACCCAATTTAAGCAAATCACGCACAAGATACGTGCACACCTATTTGAGTATGTCATGTATATGTACATATCTATTTTGAACATCCTTTTCACATGTATATTATACATACGTGTTAGTAAGAAATGGATCCGTCAAAATGATCCGTCAAAATGATTATAAATTGTGCATTATCGTATTAGAACTTTTATTGGAAATAATCCTCCGCCATTACACAGCTAATATATCACTTGGCCTAGATAACGTAAATAGAATAAACAATTGAAATTTAAAATAACGATACATTACACACAAATGTAAACCGATTTCTTCCCCATCACGAATTTACTAATGAAATAGTATATCAATTCATATTGTGATAAGTATCATAAATGTGAATTATATATATATATATATATATATATATATATATATATATATATATATATATATATATATATATATAATGGAATGGGGTTATATAAACACGATTTCTCATTCGATTAAATTTTGAGCTCTACTCTAAACCAACTTAATATTCAAGTTGAATGTATTGAGAACTTAATGAAATGAACCCATCATACATCGGATATCATATTGAATCATATTATTTTACTTCCCTGATTTGTAATATATATAGTATAAATCAGGGAAGCAATCGGTGTACATTCGTGTTTAATGTATCGCTATTTTAAAATCGAGTTGGTTTTGTTGTAGGTGTGGGGCCCCCAATTGTACTTGAGGATAAATATCAATAGATCAGTTATGATCTGTGCTTGACTAGTTTACCACAAAACAGGTGACACGTGTGTATCAACGCATCAGTGACTGAATAATTTGGTAAATAATGTAAAGATGTCATTAAATCCCCTTCATTCTATCAACACGGACCCTTTTTTTGTCAAGTAGCCGAGAAAAAAAAAAGGAAGGGGACATTTTCTTGGAATCTTGAAACGCTGTCACTATAATCTGTAGTAAAATAATCTTACTCTATTATTAAATCATTTTGATCAATGCTGGATTCATGCTTAACAGCTCCAGCTGAGGGACTTACAATCGACAAGGGGCTCAAAATTTTTAAAAGGCGTATATTTTAACGTTTTGTGAGACCTTCTGGCGTTATTTTTTTTTAACCAAAGGTATTGCATTCATATTTTCCCCTGCTATTTTCTTTTTCTCAATTGTTGCTTGCTTTTATTTATTTCTTTTTTTTTTTTATACCAGTTCATTGACCAACGGTAGGTCAACGGCCCGAGTTGTATTTTTTTCAAAAACTTAGATGAAGGAATTTGGTTGGAAAAAAATGATGAAAATGGTTTAATATAATTAATTCATGTTTTTTTTTTTTTTAATAAAAAAGTCGCCTCCAAGCTCTAACGTTACAGATACAAGCATGAAAATTAATGATGAACAACCGAAAATTCCCAACTGCCTCAACAAGTCTATATCCGGCACCGGGTGTGAGCCCCATTGACTGGATTAGCAGGTGGGTGTGTATAAAATGCTGGCTCTTACCCATCCCTATTCTTTGCTTGCTTGGCAGGTGGGTGTGTTCGTTATTACGCTTCGCCAGCTTTCTCAGATGTTTGACACCTGAAACGTTCTTCTTTATTTTAAAGAAAACATGAAAACTTCTGCACGCGCATTTAAATTAACGACAACCACAGACTTGAAAGAAAAAATTATATATTAAAACTCATAAAACGTTTCAAATAATTTTTATGAAATTTTATGACTAAAAACGATTAGAATTCGAGATGAAACTCTGATTGTATATGTATGAAAAATCATTTTTCTGCCATTGAATAGAAACTTGTTTATTTCTGAAATTCTTGTGTTTACGTTGTTGTCTTTTGACAAATGAATTTACACTCAGTAATAAAAAAATTCAAGAAAATCTACTATAATATATATATATATATATATATATATATATATATATATATATATATATATATATATATATATATATATATATATATATATATTGAATTCCACAAAAAGGGTCCAATAAATTTCAGTAAAAAGAAAGGAACAGCCACACTTGTTTGAATATCCTGATATTTAATAAGACCTGACATCTTTTGAAAAAAAAAAGATATTGTGTTTGTAGCCTAAGACAATACCTCCTGGTGACAGCAACAACTAGTTGAGGCTACCAACATAATATCTTTTTTTTTAAGCTATGAACTTATGTTAAATATATGATCTCATTGAATTAATTACACACACACACATACACATACACACACACACACACACATAGATATATGTATATATACATGTATATATATATATATATTAGTTATACATAGTGATATCTAATCATCAAATATATTTTGGGGGTAACCTATGTAAGTGAGCCCTTTGCTTAAAAAAATTAAATGATGTTTAGTATAAAATCAAATCCATATACTATACATTATGATAATGCCCCAATATAAAATAAAATAAAAACTCAGATATTATGACACAGCGCTAGAAATAATAAAACAAAGCTAAAAATTAAAATCATTGCTCATGGGGAGGTGGTGTTTGATCAACAGAGCTGGGGAGCCAAGTTAACCTAACTGTTTTGTTTTTAAATCTCCAATTTTATGGTAAACAATCGGTGATGCCCACAAGGAAGATTCACACTCTATGTCCAATTTTGTATAAAATATGAAACCCTTGAAGAAGCTTACATAAATTGCATTAACAGATATTTTGAAATGATTGACTGAAATGACATAAATTTTGAAAAATTCTTTTACATCTTCAGTGTTTGAAGCTGAAAAGCTCTCCAGACTATTTATCTATCTATCTATCTATCAATCTCTCTCTCTCTCTCTCTCTCTCTATATATATATCTATATATATATATATATATATATATATATATATATGTTGTTATTATTTTCTGAGGGTTGAGTTATAAAGAGTGCTCGATATCAGAGATAGAGCATATGTAAATAGGTGTACATAGAAAAATAAGTACTTTTTGGTGACTCTGAGTTTCATGCCAGTTGTGCAATTGTCAGACAATGGATGGTCTGACGATTGCACAACAGAATCATTTTAAATTTGCAAATTGTTCTGGAAACTACTTCATTCTTCAAATTAGAGCATTTTAATGGTGTAGCGCAAACAAAATTCTCAATACGATGTGCCATGATGCTGTGTTACGGTAACACTAACACCCACCCACTCACAAATAGAAATCAGATCACTATAATATAGATGTATGCAGGTCTGGTTAGTCACTCAATAAAAACTGTCATGTGACCAACATCTTCTGCCAGCATATTGTGTTGGGGATGATCAATTAATAGATTCTTGGCCAGTGACCACTAAAAAGTGTGACTAGCAAAAAAACTGGTAGATAAAAACCAAAGGATCTATTTAGCCTAAATCTACATTGTGATTTGAACCACTGTCGCTAAAACCCTATTATGCGGGAAATTTTCAAAAAACACATAATTTTTTTCTAGACATAACAAGAGGTGAATTTTGAAATTTTCAGCCCTCTTGCTCCATTGGTGTAGCCTCCATGGTGCACAGCCAGACAGACGATCAACCAGCCAGATCAACTCAAAAACTGAAGAAAGCTATGTTTGCAGTTTTGGTTGACATTTTCTAACTAGCCCGAGTAGATGGGGGGCAGTATGACATGGGGCTAGAATTTTGAAGGAACCCAATGCAGAGTTTATATATCCTTTTAGTTCTTTCCTTGTTCAGTTACTTGTAAGTATATCATATACACTATTTGTTCATGTATACATATATATATATATATATATATATATATATATATATATATGTATATATATATATATATATATATATATATATATATATATATATATATATATATATATATATATATATATACCCATACTTAAATCATATATGTATTTAGTACTGATTACAAAAATACTAAATGAACAGTTTGAAATGGGGCCTACATTTCCCAACAGGCTTAGGTCTATTAACAGCTTTGCACATTGATAGATAGGTACATCGTCATTTATGACAGTTTTCCACCCTCTCAACTCCCCGACCACCATACCCTTGAGTGAATGTCTTGTCTTTATAACTGGTCATTGCCACCCACACAGAAAAATTCCTTCCTTATTTCTTGACAATACACAGAGAGATAAAACCATTTGAATGGTACTAGGTTGGGGTGGTGTTGAATGTTAGCCATATTAATTGATAAACTTACAAAGGTAGAAATCTCTTGAATACGGGATGGGTAGGGTCAGTGGCGGTTGTTGTCAGAGTAGGGTTGGGGAGAATTCAATTTGTTCTGGGTCATTTTAATGTCAAGTAGTCAACGACTTTTGGAAATCGATCACTGAATAATATCAAGTAGGAATTGTTCAATGTCAACAAATCAATATGCTCAAAATGTCCATTTTTTTTGTTTGCAATCATATTCATGCAAAGTCATGAACTTATCTTTACTTGATCTTTGAATTGTATAAGTATACTTTCTGTCCTCTCAGATTGTGTAATGGTGGGTAGGAGCAAAGAGTGTGGGAATCTCTTCATTGGGATAAATCTTTCCTGTTTACTCAGTAGCTGATTGAGTACACTCTAAGCTGTGAGATTAGGGCGGAGGTATCCCTTTGGTGAATTTTGTGTCCTGCCAGAGGGGTGGTCATAAAAACTTGTTGGAATATAGTCCTGGTCTCAACCAGACTTGAGACTTGCAAGGATCACTAAGCTGATACATGCAACAGAACCCAGGACCCTATCAATGGCCTCCATACTCTGTTGGGAGTTGTCTCTAAGAGATGGGACACTTCACCTGGGTAAAAATACTGGTTTGTAAGTGTACAACTGTGCATTAGTAGACCTGGACTATCCTTCATTTCTTGTCACTTGTGGTGAGGCCAGTCGTATAGTTTGAATAGAAGTGGGACGGTGAAGAGTTCAGGCATTTGGTCTGTGTTATTGAGAGTAGCGTAGAGATAGGTCTCCTCTTAGGAGGATTAATGAGATCACCATTTATGGTTCTCTACATGGTCCCCAACTGCTTACAGCACCTGGTTTTACCAGAATGGTCACTCATCCAGGTACTGACCAAGCTCATGTTGCTTAGCTTCCATGACCATACGAGAACAAGAGTATCCAATGCGATTTGACAATAATCACAAGTGGTCGGGAGCATATATTCCCGGGGGGGAGAGGTGCAAAATCATATATTTTTGAGGGTGGGTGTATATTTGGAATATATTATAGTGGCAAAATGATAAGCATTCTACCTGCCATTTGTAGTGTAAACGAGTATTACCCACTGTATGATCCAGGTGTCAGATGGTGTGATGGACCCCAGGGTGAGAGCAAATAATAATACAGTCTTTTTACAAGGGAACATTAAATTAGAGATATATAATACTATTGTACAGCATCATAATCATTTATTGATTATAAGGTTCTAACTTACAAACTCCCTGAGAAGGCATAATCAAGGTCAGAGGGGGGGTTTGCAAATGCTCCATGCCCCCATAGATGCCAATGGCAGTAACTTAGTAGCTCTAGATTCACAAGAGCAGATTTTTAAAAAAAAAAGACTCAAATAAACTGCTATTATATGTGTTTCATTCAAACTATTTCTCTCTTTAATTATCAAAATCTTGTATGGCTGAATGAAGTAAATACTGTATAAAAATCCCTTGAAGATTACCTGTGGTGACATTCCCCCAATGATGGCTGGAGAGCAAATTAGATGAAATGCTGTGTTAAAAAACAAAGGATTAGAACAATGTAATCCTATGATTGGAGTAAATAATTTTTCACTATTGAGAATACATTTATTGATGAAATAGAATTGCTAATGATATTACTCATAAAAAAACTTTTGGATTATAAATATTTTTCAGAAGCAATTTTATTGTTTATTGAAGAGAACATTTATCTACAGGTTTATGAAATTTTATGGAGAATTTTAAATTTAAAAAGTAACTGAATTTAATAAAAAGATTTATCTTACCTCACCCAGGATTTGTCCAGGGGCCGTAAAGTATTCAATGCCCAAACTCGCTTTAGATGGGGGGATTCAGTTGTCCCAGAGCAGCACTTCTCTATTGCACTAAAAAGGAAGGATTGTGGGTCACCCTGACAACTTTGCGCTAATATTCTCCAATTTTCACGAATATATTTATCCATCTTGAATAATATATTTATTGTTTTCAAAAAAGTTTTTTTTTTCAAAAAGATATATTTATTGAAGTTGATAAAACATTTTGATCTATATATTTATCAGATTTGATAAATACAGTAATTAATTTTAACAAATACATTAATCAAATAAAAAAAAATAGATACATTCTTTAATTTTGAAGTACAATTACCGATTTTCATAAAATATTTATCAAATTTGATAAAGATAGTTATTGTATTTGATGAATGCAATCACTGATTTTGATAAATACAATAAAAGCTTTTGATAAATATGATTATTGATTTTGATAAATATACTTTTCAAATTTGATAACTACAATTACTGATTTGAATATTTTCACAGAATATGATAAATATATCTATCAAAATTGATAAGATATTTTTATTAAATTTGATAAATCCATTTGGCAATTTTTTATAGATACAATTATACAATTTAGATAAATACATTTATCGATATTGATGGATACTATTACCAGTATTGATAAATACATCTATCAAATTTAATTAATGGGTTTATCCATTTTGATACTTACAATTACCAATTTTTATAAATGCATTTCTTTGTTTGATAAATCCATTTATCGATTCTATAAAACTTGATGAAAAATTATTACTTTTTATAAATACTTTTACCGATTTTTGAACAAAATAATGGTAAATGCAATTGCTGATTTCGATAGGAAATTTTATCGAATTTGATCAAAATATTTACTGATTTTAATAATTGAATTTATTGATTATTGATTAATGTAATTACTGATCCTGATCAATACATTTACTGATACCCAAAATATACATATATTTTTTTAAGGATACGTTGTTTGATTTCAAAATTATTTAGAAAAAAGATTTATTTTAAGCAGCAAATATTTATTTTTCAACATAACCTCCTTTCTTTTCAACACACTTAATTTAGTGGTGAATTTTAATCACATAGGTTGAACATAATGAAGTGAAAATCTCAAATTAGAATTCAGCTAATAACTATGTGTTAGATTGCAAACTCATTGATGAACCTCCATAAATCCACTACGGAAATAGAAGGCATTCAACAAACAAGAAATCCTTTTATTTCACCTATGACCATAAAAAAAATATTGACTAGTTAACTTGAATGCCTTTCCAGGAACAGCTTCTAAAGGAGTTGAAAGTGGTTGCTTACTGATATAGAAGAAGTAGAAACAAAGTGAATAGAAAGTGATTGGCTGGAAGACAAAGATTATCACTTATATTTTTTTTCTCGTTTGTAATCAAAACAAGAAGACGATTGCTACCAAACACGGGGTGTCTCAATCATTCAAAAACATCAACTTTAAGATAACCGATATATCTTCCTTGATATCTTTTAACAAGCACTATTCATTTTGACTTGTATTTCTTTCATTGTTCAATTTCATCTCATAGTTGCCTTTCATCGCCATTTCCTCGATTGTCAGTCTAGTTAACAGCACAGATTCTGAAACATAGAACATGCTCTGGGTGAGACTCAAACTTGAGGGTAGAAGATTAAATCTAATCCTTTAACTTATCCTCTATTTCTCTTTGATTACTCAGCACCATATGTGTTATTACTTTTATGTACATGAGAAATAGAATTAGAAAGCATCAACCAAAAATTTCATGAAAAATTTCTACATAAGTTTCTTCTGTTTTCAAGTTGGTTTAGCTGGCTATGTATATATGTATGTATCATGTGTACAGGCTGCACCAATGGAGCTAGAAGGTTGAAAACTTAAACATTTAAACCTTATCTGAAAAAAAGACTTTTTTTT
This sequence comes from Thysanoteuthis rhombus, assembly GCA_963457665.1. NCBI lineage: Eukaryota > Metazoa > Mollusca > Cephalopoda > Oegopsida > Thysanoteuthidae > Thysanoteuthis > Thysanoteuthis major. The sequence continues at coordinate 11,253,207 of OY735220.1, forward strand.
TTTGTTTTTCCAAAATTCCCCCTGATATGTTTTTAGTGGGGATTCAGTTTACAGTGTACATTTTTGCTAAAATGGTTCCTTAGCTTGAGCCCAGCTGCATTTTTAGTGATCTAACAAAACACGAGAGAAGTGACTTTTTCATTGATCATCCCCTTTTCCAATTCTTTAATTGATCACACCTAACAAGTGATGTTATGTGATCATAACCAGACTTGTTTTGAACAACTGCAACCATCAAAGATGGCAGAGAGTTCAATCCTTTTTACATTTGAGTGTGTTAATGCGTTTGTTTGTGCGTTTCATACTATTTTGTCTACAGACTTGAAAATAGGCATCAGTACTCCACTACATCCCCTGTAAAAGTGTTTTTGATTTCATTTTTGAAGCAAAAAGCTGTTTTAACTTTTTTGGGGGACTTATTCTGACAGATCTATCGATAATCTCTAGATTCTCCAGAATCTAGGTATTTCTAGATGTTTTTTTAACTCTATTTTAGATGTTTTTCGGTGGAAAACGCCAGTGATGTCATAAATAGTTGGCTGCATCTTTATTTTTAGTTTTGATGAAGCTTTGTTAACCATTATTGATTAAAGGGATGTGTGTTAAAGTCTTTCCTGGCACTTATTGTTTATTTCTGATCTACAGTGTTTCCTACCTTCACTGCTGGAGAGTGACACCTTCATAGTTTCAATGGAAAGCATCCAGAATTGAAATGGAGGAAATGCTAATCGAAAAATAATAATGGTTGACAATGATTTGTCTAATGAAAAAAAAACGACATAATGCAGGTCTGGTTAATCATGCAATAGAAACTGTCACATGATCGACATCTTTCGGCAGGATACTTTGTTAGGGTGATCAATTAAGAAAATTGGAAAACAGGTGATCAATGAATAAGTTACTTCTCTCATTGTTTGTTGGATTACTAGAAAGTATGAATTTCCGAAAAACAAATATGAACGCTATCGGACATAAACTAATGGACATAACCTTATATAGCGAATTTAACACCCGCTCTAAACCTTTTTTTTGGTGAGGAATTTTCAAAAAACAAAAAAAGTTTTTTTGTAGACATAATAAGGAGTAAATGCTTAAAATTTAAGCCCTCTAGCTCCATTGGCACAGCCTGCACACATGGTGCATACATAGCTGATCAGCCAAAATCACTTGAAAACTGGAGAAACCTATGTTGACGGTTTTGGTTGGCTGTTTCTCATCATCATCAGTCTTTTAACATCCGTCGTTGGACATAGACTTTCCCCAGGATCCACCACATTTCTCTATCATGGACATCGCGGAGCCAGTGCTTTCTGAATTTGTGTAGTTCATCTATCCATCTTGTTTTTGCTGGCCTCGCTTTCGCATGTGATCTCTGGGGATCCATGTTGTGAGTCGTGATGTCCATCAGTTGTCTTTCATTCTCGCAACATGACCAGCCCATTGCCATTTGAGTTTTCTAATGGATTCTATGATGTCTCTGACCACCTTTTTCTTCATGACATATTGTGCTGTCTTCTGATCTCTCCACATGAGGTTGAGCATGATTCTCTCATGCGCACACTGCATGCTTCTCAGTTTGCAGGTCTGTCTTTTGGTTACGTTCCATGTTTCAGCTCTATAAGTGACTATCGGGAGGATACATTAATGGTTGTTAATGCTTCATCTAATAAAATGATTTAAAACTAATATTCTGAAGGAAATAATGAATCACCATCACCCATGCTTCTTTTTACCTCATGAATTAAGCTGTAGTGATGGTAAGATTAAATTACCTTGATAAAAATACTACCAATATAGTTTGAACCATAAATTCGTTGCCGGCACAAACTAAGGAAAAAATCCCCCCAACTAAAAACCTCATTTGGAGGGGAAGTTTCAAAGAACAAAACAAACATTTTTTGCTACTAATTGAAAAGAGTGCATGTGTAAAATTCCAAGGTTCTTCTATGAATGATTTGGGCCGGTCAAAGTCCAGATACATCATCATAAGTCTCTTAACGTCCGCCATTCATATAAATGTCAGAACACATAAACAGCTAAAGCCCTGCAACAGTTTTTAAACTGGTCTGTTGATGGTAGCGGTGATTAAAAAATGATAGTCCATTTCAAGGAATTTCGTAATCTTTGTCATGTTCTTGAAAGATCTTTCTCAAAAAGTGGAAAGTAACCACATGGTGAATGCTGACACAAGATGGTTAGAATCGATTTCTCATGTCACAATTATCTTTTTTCCGTTCAGGTCGTTTAAGTCAATTTGCTTTTTTGTTTCCAGCTGTTGCCTTCAACCATATCGATAATTTGCTGTGCTTACCTATTAGAGACCGTGCCAATGTTGAAGGCAAAATCAATACACCCTGTGACAGTTATTGATTTCATCATTACAGGCAACATGATTCGAGTATGTAAAAAAACAGCAGGGTCATTTAGACCCTGCTGTTAACAGTTTCACTGATTTCCTGGCTCTTACCTGGGTTTGAACACCAACCACTTTCGACAAGGAGAAATACACCAGACAGAGCCCTTTATTTCCTGGTGAAGTGATTTCGAGAGACAAGGAAATACGGGGTAAGTTGACAAATGACCAGATTGATCAATTCGTTTGAATTACCTGAATTTCTGGGAGGCGCCCCCAGCTCCCGCGCACTCATATATATATCAGCAGCAACTGCCATTTCAAATCCACTGCTGGACCAAGGCCTCTCCCAAAAACTCCTATGATAATTGTATGGTCATTTTGGTTAATTGAGTTCACTTGTTGGGGTGGTTTGGAATCAAGAGTTGTCTTTCTCTTAGACTGGTTGCCTCCCAAGGCTAGAGAGCCCAGTCAGCTTTGATATTTGACCCATAGCTTTGGAGAAGAAATTGATTCATGCATTTCCTACGGAATCAGTGGGAAGTGAATGTAAACAACCAGACCCAGATTTTGAACTCAGCTTACCAATTTTACCATCTGCACCATTAATCATTACATCACTCATACCTTATATATATATATATATATATACGTATATACATATATACGTATTTTATTCTTTGCTTTCAGTCATTTTAGGAAACTCCTTCAAAAAGTGAAATATTTGAATATGTTTCCTCAAATTATGGTAAAAGTTACTTTTGGTGTCCGTTCTTATCATATCAAACCCTAACTATCTCGATTTTTTTTTAAAGAGAAAAATCAACCCACCCCAATTTATACTTGTACATAAACACATATACACACACACTCATATATATTTATACACACATATATATTTAGTATTATGTAAGCACTGATATATATATATATATATGAATGCTCTTCCATAGGAATAGAGCACTCTGGTGGAAGGAGAATTTATGTGTAAATAAATATATTGCTTAAATTCAGCCTTACTGACTGTCCAGTTCCGTAGCTCAGAGGTAGGATATCCCACCCAGTCTGAAGCGATGGTTTCAATCCTGCCTCATGGTTCTGGACGGGATAATGGAAAGTCTATAGCCACACTGTAGAGATGTAATACATCGAAACAGCTGTCTGTGGATGACACAATAATATATATATATATATATATATATATATATATATATATAAATATGTGCACATATATACACATGTTATTAAGAAATGGATCTATGATCCGACAGAAATGTTCTGAAATGTTTACACTATTTATGTTTTCTAGGTTAAATGATACATGGGAGATCATTTCGAGTAGAGTTTCTATATGATATAATGCAATTCATAATCATTAATACATGTACATGCATATTCGCGTAATTCACTGTCATGGCCCTGAGCCAGACTTAAGGGAGCTTATCAAAGCTTTGCTATTCATGCAACCATCCCCAATGAGGGGATGCACTTCATGGTAGAGAGGATAGCAAACAGAGAGTACCACCTACACTGCAATAGAACGATGACTAAGCATGGAAGAGGGATGTCATGCTGCGAATTTGTATGTATGGAAATGATATCTATCCTTTGTATCAAATTAAGAGTCTTGTAAAAAGTGAGCCTTATGTATAAATATAGGATAAGTTTTACGCCCAGTGTTACTACTGTCGGGTTTTTCAATACCATGTTTCTGGGTTTCTGATTTTTCATTTCCACAATTCCATGAAATCTGGGTCGCTATCAAGGTCTTGGCACATCAAGATATGAAATTATATTTATTCATGTTAGAAGTCGCTAATTTTTTCATAAAAAATCTTTTTCTTCAATAATCTTATGTGTTTCCAATCAATAAGACCTTCATTTATTATGGAAACTGGGTCCAGTTAAGCCTTATAGTGACATAGAAAATATAACCAGTCTTTAAAGACTGGTTATATTTTCTGTGTCACTATAATGCTTAAAAAATTATTTTCTCTTAAAATTGAAAAACTCCAGAAGAAAGGTCTTATTTATTGAAAGTACATAAGATTACAAGAGAAAAATTTTTTCTAATTTTTAGCCATTTGGTATTTTCTGAATCTTCCCCATTTTAGCCATTTGGTATTTTCTGAATTTTGACCCATTCTGAGTGTAGGTATACTGTACTTAAACAAAAATGAAATCATTTCTATTTTTAACTAAACCAGATTTACTCTTGTTTAGTCTATCTAAAAATATGTATTCAATTTCAAGGCTATATATCTACTTCTCCTGACATGTCAGACAACATTAATTCCACACCCATATTCATTATATCTTTACACCTACTATTGTAACTAGTGTTGATTTTCTTATAACTATGAACTAAATATCAACCATATAATGCAACTAACAAATAGGAAATTCTCGTATTATTACTCTTAGTACACAAATAAACAAGTAAAAAATTCAGTTTCCTGAATAAGATGGCCAATCAGAACAATTTTGAATTTTTAATACTTTGTTTGCTTTATAAAACATTTGTCATTCTTTATTTTACTAGATGTTTTTCATTCGGTTGTTACATAAGAAATGTTGTTCTTTGAAGGATAATATAAACAACAAAAAATGATAGATATTTTATCAAACATGACCCTTTTCCAACAATCACTGAATTTTAATATGCCATCTCTATAAGATTCTTAAGGTTTAGCTGTTACAAATTCAGTAAAAACACAAATTATGGCTTCCCTGTTATTGAACCAAATTCCATTAGAAAACTTAAATGGCAATGGGCTGGTCATGTTGCGAGAATGATGGGCAACCAATGGACATCAGGACTCACAACATGGATCCCCAGAGACCACATGCAAAACCGTGGCCAACAAAAAACAAGATGGAGAGATGAACTAGACAAATTCAGGAAATACTGGCTCTGCCCATGATAGAGAAATGTGGCAAATCCTGGGGAAGGTCTATGTCTAATGATGGACGTTAAAAGACTACTGATGATGATGATGATGATGATGATGATGATGATGATGATGATACAGATGTGAAGTTCAAAATACTTGTAAAGATGATAGTCTATAGAAGGAATGTCAGGTGAATATGAAAAATGCTGCAAGACTTTTTATCCTAATACTCTAAGCTTAGATAGTGAGAGATGTGGGGTCAACAACTGTCATGGAGCATTTCATTCAGTTCATGTGGGATCCATTTTACCAACTTTTTAACCTTTTCTATGGCCTTGAGATGACGTGTTGTGGTTGTTGTTGATGTCTCCAGAGAGTGTTTCAACTGTTCATGGTCAACGCTGTCAACAATTTGTCATCTCTAAAATTTGGGCCTTCCACGAAGTTTATTACTGGTATCTATATTTCCAGACCTGAATCCATTGAACCAATGCCGAAAAGTTTGCACTATAATAGACTTCCCTCCAAATGCTTTGATGACATCAGAAACTTGAGCAGAATTATGTCCTCATTTGGAATCGTACTTGAAAATTAGTCAAACTTTGTGGGTAGATACGGTAAGTGGGCTTGAGAACCTTCAAAAATAAAAAATTATATCTCTATTTACGCTGCATTAGCAGACAGATGCAGATATATATATGTAAATCTTTTGCTTTTAGCATTAGTTTTTAAGATGTAAAAAAAAACAAATCATTAGTCACACCTTAGTACAAAATGTACTGGTTATCAAATATTAATAACCTACAAATAACTTTGGGAATTAGCCTTGTTCTATGTGTGAATGTTTTACAGGTTTCCTTGAGGGTATTTATAAAGAGGAAGATCTGGCTAATATCCATTATAAGCTGTTAACTTTGTGAAAGGCATCTTTAAACCTGCAGACCTAGTCGTTTGAAATTTTACAGAAGAAAGTAAAAAGTGAATGGTTATATAAAACTGCGTAACATTTTATTTATTTATCTGTTTCTTCATCTTGTAATCTGATGAGGGTCATTTCATCATGGGTGTGTCGAGGGCAAAACAGCCTAATGGAGCCCATCCTCCTTCAGGCTGGTTTGGAATCAAAGTTATCCACCTCCTAGACTGGTTGCTAACCATAACAAGAGAACCCAGTCTGCCCTACTATTTACCCTTAGCTGGGGAATGAGAGATAGATTCATACCTTTCCCAAGGCCACCAGTGAGAAGTGAATACAAACTTGATCTTGTCAATTCCATTCTCTTCGTTATTAATTGTTCACCTCCTCTAAATGTGCAATGTCTTTAAATTGAAAAATAAAAAAGTAAAATCATTTGCATGGTTTATCACGAAGATAACATTCTTAGAATGAAATTTTGTAATTTTTCTCTCAGGCAGAACCGGAAATTTCCAGACATTGCCTAATCTAAGTAAATATCAAGAATTCCCAGAACTCTTAGTTAAGTCTTCACTTCCTGTAAAGATTCACTCAAATTGCGATTCCTTATTCAAGTTCAGAAAGATTTTGAGGACAGAGATGAAAAATGTGCAGTTCTATAAAACTGTGTCACCCCCTATTTTAAAAACCAAAATGATTTTGGGTGGCTTTTAGTTCTGAGGTATCTATTGAACATCCTCCCACCTAAGTTTTGAACTATGGATAAAAAAATAAGCATCATCATGTTTGTAATTAGAATTATTGAAACAAGTTGGAAGTAATAAGTTAAAAAAACAACCCATTTGAGACAAAATAAAAAGACTAAGAGAAACCCCTTATTAGAGACAGTCAGTCTTTTAAAATTATGATAGTGAGATTAATTTCTCTTTGAATTCAATATGGCTACTTGTCCAGATGGAAATAAATGTCTGTGTACTGAAGCTTGTCTACCATTCATAAACAAAAATTTGTAGAGGAAATGTTTTCTTAAATACTTACATCCCAGCCAAGATTATATTGATTGGAAATTGTGTAACTTTCAACACCAGAATAGATTTATTGCTTTTCTCTTCTCTTCCCTAATCTCAATACGTGAATGTTATCATATTGCAAAAAAAAGGGCGGATTTTATGATTTTTAATAATATTTCAACTTTGTTTTGTTTTGCTATAGAAACATCAAGATAGCTATTAATTGCAAAATCTTATAATAGAAGAAATTATTATTTGAAGTTCGCTATTTCCTTTACCCCAACTTGGGTCAAGGTATTAGCCACACAGACAGCAGTCAAATGCTATGGGGTGCTTGTCATGAGCCTGAGATAAAAGTACTTCACAAATACAAATGGAGAAATGAGAAAATGAATGAATCAAAGAGAATAAAGACTGTTAAAGTAAGAAAATCCCCTGATGTGAAGTAAGATTTTTCGGTAATATCTAACTGTTAAAGACTCTCTGTTATGGTGAAATTCATGTTTACTTTTACCTGACTATTGTAATAGACTTTTTATTCCCATATATTTGTTTTTCTCATTGTAAATCATAAATAAATACAATAATAATAAACAGAAATAATTTGAATCGTTTTGATAAAGTACCTTTAAGTTATTGAACTACAAATTAATGTATGATTATGAGCTGAAAAGAACCTGTTAGATTATAACAAGACCTTGAACAGTGCAGTTTTGCACAGAACAGAAAATTTTTCAACGAATCAGCAACTCTATTTAAGGTAAGCCAGGACCGGGGAAGTGAGAATTCAAAGCAGCTGCCTCGATGAGACTCGATGGGACCAACTCGATGCCAGCACAACTCGATGAAACATTTATTGCACATTCATAAAATTACAATAAAAGAATTATATTCGATAAAAAATAATGAGTAGACATTACTTTGACAGTGAAATTAATTTATTTATTCCAGATAGGTCCTTTCTTTAACCCTTAGCCCAGATTTCCCTATGACATATGCCGGGAAACAGTCCAGCATGTTCATAAATAAATGCACAAAACTTCTCATAAGTAGATGTTTTTTGTGTCATTGAAGAGAGGAAGGATTGACAAAAAATATGCCATGAACTTTATGTGAATAAACTGTATAGAACTTGATATAACCATTTTAAAGTTCTGTTTACAATGCAGAAAAGCGTTTATGCATAAATCCGAGATAAAATGGCTTAAATTTTTCATGTGAGGCAAGTTTTGAAAAGTTATATAAAGTTTACATGAATGATTTTCATGTCTATATTTTTCTCAGGTCCTCCCTCTCTCTGTTGTAATTTTTTGCTTAGATAACATCAATATTTCGCAAGGTTTCAGCTTTTTATTTACAAACATGTCATCTGCGTACTTTCACATTAAGTGGTCGGCATTGAATTGTGCCCAACCCTAAGGGCCGGCCCTGCCTCTACCCACTTGAGTCTGAGGCATCCACTAGGGAGGAGGGTTGACAAATGGGGCATTTAGAATTAGGCCTTCACACCAAGGGTGAGGGGATTTAAAGTTTGAAGCTCATAGTCAATTGAATGAAGGATAATGGTGCTGTACAATTGTCTTAAGTAAGCCCAACTTTAAGTTCCCATATAAATTATTTACAGGTAGCTGAGTTGCCTCAAAGATATATTCCGAATATATCCTTTTGCCAACCCCATCCCTCTGGGGAAATAAATCTGCACCCCCACAATTCTTAGAAAAGTAGCAGTGAACGCCCATGTTTTGATTGATTTCCAATTTGTCAACTCAGGTATTTTTTCATGAGGGCAATGTTGTGAAAGTATTCAGAGTTGATATTGAATGCTCTTTTTAAAAGTCGCTTGCTTTATTGTTTTACTCTGATCATTGAACAGAGAGAGAGAGAGAGAGAGAGAGAGAGAGAGAGAGAGAGAGAGAGAGAGAGAGAGAGAGAGAGAGAGAGGGAGGGAGAGTACGTGGGAGAGTCGATCCTGTATCCAGGTACCTTCTGACAGTTGACCATCTGGCTTTCCCTTTCAGTTTGCTTGAGAGCTATCAGCCATTTTAGAGAATTTTGTTTATTGATTGTTGAATACAAAAATATTTCTCCCAAATAGAACTTTGAAAAGAAAATATAAGAAAATAAGTTTTGAAACTTGCTTGTTATTTGGCTTGCATCAGATATAGACTATTTTGTTTACTCCCTTCCAATATTGAGTGACCCTACTTGCCAAAAGAATATACACGGATTTTTACACCAGCAATAAATTGTAATGAATGATAAAAAAGATATGATATTTGCTTCACACAAGCGCTCATGACAAACATCAACTCAACAAAGACACTTCTCATGTGTATATATGTATATATATATATATATATATATAATATATATATATAAAGAAGTAATGGATTGGGTTTGAAGCTCCATTATTTTATAATACTTAAAGCCCTACTTTAACCTCCCTTTGTGTATTGAGCACTTTTTGAAACAAACCCATCACACAACAGATATTGAATTACGGATTGGTACTTTGGTATATATATATATATATATATATATATATATATATATATATATATATATATATATATATATATATATATATATGTAGTCTTGAAAGCTTTAAAGCTTTAAACACTAGGTATTAAAAAGCTTATTCAAAAGATTTTTTGTGTTACTTCAGTCGCTTATTTCTCAATATCTGTCAATGCAATTTATGTAATTTTCTTCTGTGTTTTTCCCCTGTTTTACATATTCTTTCTTGTTATAATACAATGTGTAAATTTTCTCTTGTTGGGATCCTTGGTTGTTTACTATGTAACCATTTTGGGGATTTTAAAAACAGAACAGTTATATTAACATGTTACCCTAACAGTATTAATCAAACACTACCTCCTTTTCTTATTACATAGTTTATGCTGTATATACATGTATATATATTAGAAACCGTCAATCAAATCTGTCTACATAGGTTTCTTTAGTTTTCAAGTTGGTCTGGCTGGCTATTTACGTATTACACCTATAGACTGCTCCAATGAAGCCTCTAGGCATGATACATATATACATGGCCGACCATGGAACTAGAGGGCTGAAAATTTAAATACTTACTCCTTATTACGTCTAGTGAAAGTTGTTTTATTTTTTCTACCCCCCCATCAATAGATTTTTTGGGGGTTCAATTTGCAATGTAAGTTTATACTAAACTGGTCCCTTATTTTATGTCCAGCAGCGTTCATGTTTGTTTTTTGAAAAATTCAGACTTTTCTTTTTTTTTTTTGCACTAACCAAAAGGTGAAGGAAATAATCTATTCATTGATCGCCCCATTTTCAATTTGATCACTCTCAACCATAGTGTAAAATCCTATCTCTATTATTTTACACAATAGAGATTGGATTTTACACAATGTTCCGATGATGTATGGGGCTGTATAGAGATTTGCATTGCAACCTGTGCATAGTAGCCTTTTGAAGCTGCAGAGTCATTACACAGGAGAATCATGGCATGTCACAATAAAGGAACAAATGACCTCAGTCGGGTCAGGGATTCTTCATTGAGAAAACACAAGCGGCAGGATAGCATCATGGATTCCTCATTACACTGGAGAAAATGGTAATATAAACAGAGGAAAAATAGAAGACACTGGAATGAATTTACTACAGAAAAGGATCAATGAATGATAAAAAAACATGAAATAATAGTGTTTTGGGCACATGTATACTCACCCCCACCCTACACACACACACACACACACACACACACACACACACACACACACATATATATATATATGTATATATATACATACATACATAATACATATATATTCTCAATTAGAAAAAAAGCAAACAGAAAACAGATGACAATAGATTTTATCCATTATAGATGTTTAATCAGAGTGCTAAATATTTAACACAGTAAATAGAGCTATTAATATTTAAAAAACGATATTTATTAGGACATGTACCCAGTGAATATAAGCACTTTGTGCTTCTTGCACTCGTCAGCAACTGGCCTATATATTCATGTATGTTTAGGAGAACAGATTTACCTATCCTTGATAGGTTGGAAAGGTTTCTTCTTATCAGGAATGAAAGTGGTTTTGGAGAGTCTATATGATATGAGGTTTTGTTTACCTCATTTTGGGTGTGTGCTGCCTTTATCCAGTACTTGTGAAGATAGGAGTACCATGAGAATGAAGCTAGTTTTGTATAGAAAACCTGTATATATATATATATATATATATATATATATATGTATTTTCAGCTTTATCAAAATGGTAAGATCATATATATATATCTATATATATATAAACAACTGATGATTCCAATCAGAGAAAATTTACACATTGTACTATAATAACAAATTATACATAAAACAGGGAGAAAAAAATTGAAAAAATTGTATAAATTGCATTGACACATATTGGGAAATAAGAGACTGAAAGGATATAAAAATATTTTCAAAAAAGATTTTTTGTATTTGATGTTCAAAGCTGTAAAGCTTTCTTGACCATATCTATATATCTATCAATATATATATATATATATTTGGTGTTAAAAAATGACAGTAATGAAAGCCGAAGTCATTGCTTGAAATGAAATCTTTTATTGAAGTAACATGTTTCAACAGTTGGCAATTTTTCCAAAATGCGGAGGAAATCCAAGCCAGAGATATTCTTATAGGCTTGTCAAGACGTACAAGCACACACTTTATTACATAAACATGTAATTTGACACCAAAACAAAACTATCTCACCGCAAACATTGAGATTTTGGAAACTATCTGGGTTATTATGTAGAACCATAAAACCATTTTTGGGTAATTTAGAGCAATGACATTCTCCAAAATGATAACATCTTAATAGCTTGACGAGCCTGTAAGAATGTCTCCCACTTATATTTCCTTCACATTCTAAAGAAGTCGTTAGCCGACAGAACATAATAATGTAATAAAAGATTCCATTTTTAACAATGAATTTGGCTTTCTACACCATCATTTTTTATGTGAATCATATCAGACCACCGATCACATACATATTCTTTCATAAGCCAAGATGGCACAGAGTGAAGAAGCAATTACTATTAATTTTTCTTAGAAAAAATCTTTTAGCGTTCCCAGATCCCCAAAATGGTGATGATGGTATACTAAGAGAATCCTGTTAACTGGAATAAATGGTAATCTGAAGGTACAATATCTAGTGAATGAAACGGATGAATTAAAACTCCCAAGCCAAGCTGTAACTATTCTTGCCTGGTCACCAAAGGAACACCTGGTCTAGCATTATGATCTTATGTCCCTTCTCCTAACTAATTCCAGTCATATTTCATTGACTGCTACCTTTGATTGATCTAATTGAGAGCAGTACTTGTTTGAATCAGTCATTTGGTTTTTCCAAAGGAGCTGATTGTAGAGGGCTCCCTTCCAATCTTACCATATTGATATGATTAATGTCTAGTGTTTAAAGCTGTAAAGGTATTGGCAACACTGGCAGTCTTCTAGAGCCCCAATTGTTTGAGGGAACTTGTCATACCTGAGACAGTTGGACTTACTGAATATAAATGGAAAAATATGAAAATGTATAAATCAAACATGGAAAAACATTTAAAATGAGAGAATTCATTAATGTGAAGTCAGAATTTTTAGGATTATAAGATTCTACTTTACTTCAAAGGGTGCCAAAGTACATCTTGCCCCAGGCACCAGGGACCCTAGGGCCAACCCTGATAGTTACTGATAGTTCATATGCTTGCAACATGTTCTCTTATCTACTCTTAATCACCTGTTACAATATATTTAAAAAATGGAACATTTCAGTTATGTTTAAGTGGTGAATTGCACATGGAAATACAGTCCTGTAGGTTTCTTCACTTGATTTATGTGGAAGCCACACATCAAAGAAACTAACATAACCAATCTAGTGCAAATGATTTCAATGCCTAATTTAGATATTTTGAGTATGTTGGCTATCTCTTGCATAGTTTAACATTGATTATTCTCAAGTAATATCTTCCTTTGAGCCAGGACTGTATTAAGCTGATGTGGAACCAATAGCATTTGTTATGAAAAGGTCCTAAATTTCTAAAAAATACACATAAATATTAGAATACATAATGTCTTACTTGTATAGTGAACTGATTATATTTTTCATTTGCTATATAGTCAAATAATGTGAGAAATAAGTCTGATATTTCAGAAATAGTATAACATTTCCATTTTGATTTTTGTGCAAAGGCTTTCCACTGCAGTAGGATCATAGACAGTCGGGCCTGGGTGCAGAATAACCCTCCAGCCCAAGCAATGGAGTTTTAAGGTACGTCGACCCTAAACCAAGGGTTTGCATCCAGTAGTCCACTGAGATAGTGTGAATAGGAGCAGGGTGTCAAGGTCATAGGTTTGACAGAATTGCTCTTCTCTGGATAGATGCTTGAACTAGCTTTGGGGGCCTGCCACCCTTTAAGGCAGTATAGTACTATAGTAAAAGAGAACATGCAGGATCACAGAATTGGAATTGATTGCTTGAAAGGATTTAATGCGGGGCTCATGAAAATGTGGGGCCCTTAGCATATGCTACTTTTGCTACGTAGTTAATCCGGCACTGATTTGAGTACTATCAATGTCAGCTGGTATACCAGACTTTAGAATATTTTTCATCGAGTAAACTCCAACACAAAATTTTGCAAACCACTTTTAACATGTTTGATCATTCACAATACCTTCTCCATAAATAACTCAATTGTTTCTTTTCTTACGTTTTAGTTGCATTTTTACATTTCTTAAAATGAGAAAAGCATAACCTTAAAATGTTGTTTATTTTCTTCCATTTCCAATGTTAGAATCAATAAAAAACATTTTATCTATCAATCTATCCATCTGTCTATCTATCTATATATCTATCTATCACAATCTGTTCATATTTATCTATAATTGTTTTTTTCTCTATCTCTCTATCTCTCTATCAATCTATCTATTTACCCATCTGTTGATATCTATCTATCACAATCTGTTAATGTCTTCATACCTATCAATCTATCTCAAGCTGTTCATACCTATCTATAACCATCTGTTCATATCTCTGTCTATCTATCTCAATCTGCTAAATATCTATCTATCTCTTTAAATATTTTCCGATGTAAACAAATGTTAGGGAAAATAGATTATTCCTACTTACGTGCGTGTGTATGTTTGCGTGGGCATCTTCATATATCATATCTATATGCATCTATCTGATTATCATATGTTCTTAGCAGAGATTATAATGAGGTTAAATAAGCATGAAACTTTACATGAAACCCAATTAAGATTTTGTCACTTCCTTTCTCGATCAAACCAAATTATTGATTATCAACTTACAATACACATCCCACACTAAATAAGAGAAAAGCAAGTCACTAAAGGAAATATTCTGTTTATTTTGCGCTTAGAACAATGAATAAGTTAGAATGCAAATAAAAGACAAACAGGTCTGGTTAGTCACTCAGTAGAAACAGTTACATGATCAACATATTTTGGCCGTATGTCATGTTGGGATAATCATAAAAAAAGATTGGAAAACGGGATGATCAATGAATAAGTTACTTCTCTCGCCTTTTGTTGGGCAGTGATCACTGAAAGAGTCTGAATTTTCCCCAAAACAAGTATGAGACAAACTAAGAGATCAATTTAGCATACTTTCATTGCAAATTGAACCCACGCCACCAAAAACCTATATTGGGGTAATTTTCAAAAAAATGTTTAAATTTTCAGCCCCCGAGCTCTATTGGTGCAGCATATATGCATCATACTTATATATACATAGCCAGCCAGCCAAGACCTACTTAAAAACTGAAGAAACCCATTTTAGCAGTTTTGGAAACGGTTGTAGTTGACAGTTGAGAGAAATAGAAAGAAAAGGCATTTCTGTCAATAATTAGAGAAATCAGACCGCAGTAATCATTTTCTGCTGATTTTTTGTTCTCCTGTCTTGAGTTATAGCTTTTTTTTTCTCACTTTTAAAGAAGAATAACAATGCAAGCTGTCATCGTGCGCAGAGAAGATATTCCCAAAGATATGAAACACTATTGAAAGAGCACAAAAGAAAGAATGTGAGGAAATAAAGGTTGTTACTGGGAAAGGATGAGGAAGAGGAAGAGGAGATCATGGGAGAAAGTGTGATGTGGAATAGAAGCATTTGGAATGGTGGCTATGACACCAAAAGAGAAAGAAGAAAGAGAAGGAAAAAGATAATGGAGTAAAGATCTGAGGAGAAGTGAGCAAGAGCAAAGAATAAAAAATAAAAATGAAAACAGTAAATAAGGAAGATGAAGATATAAAGAAGGAGAAATTTAACTGGTCAACAACAAACATTCCTAATGCATATGTCGTGATGTGCTATAAATAGTGTTGGTTGGTTTATTCTGAAAATGTAATCTGTTTTCTTGTATCCTGTCTGGTTTACATGATGAGATAAAAGCCGTTGTTTAGCATATAAACCCTAAAGAACTCCATAGGGAGTCCGAAGCCCAGCGTTTTTAGCTTGTCCATCAGCATAATATCTTTTTTGCACATCTTATCCGTAGTAATTTTGGTGCTCTGAATTGAAAAGTTCTAACTGATACAAATCTTGCTTTCATTCAACCTTCATCTATATTGCTTCATATACAGCTGAACTGAAAACAGAAGGCGGCTGTAGCAAAAAATTGGGACGTGCTAGAGTGGAACCGGCTCAAAATCTGTAATCTGCACCAA
Organism: Thysanoteuthis rhombus; assembly: GCA_963457665.1. NCBI lineage: Eukaryota > Metazoa > Mollusca > Cephalopoda > Oegopsida > Thysanoteuthidae > Thysanoteuthis > Thysanoteuthis major. The sequence goes on from OY735220.1 coordinate 11,269,087, forward strand.
GAATTGGTCTGAAAAAGTTGTACTGCAACTTTGATGAGAAAGAAAAAATTTTGGTTTTGTTGACCAGTGTTATTGAAGAGTACGTGAGGATGGGAGAAAAATGTAAGAAAAAAAAGGAGTTAATTGCAATATGAGAAAGAGGAGGAAGAAAGTTTTAAAAGAATGTAAAATGTAATAAAATTGATAGGCAGATGAGATTGCCATTATGAATGAGTTCGAATAAGAAATTTGCAACAAGAAAGCATACCATGAGCTTGTACCTCTGCCAACACCATATACTAACTGAAAACTGAATGCGAATCAGTTCATGTATAGCTTTGATGCTGGAGAGATAACTGTAAGTTTTGATTTTACATATTTGGCTCATCGTCTTGATATATGAAAAAATATCTCACACAAAGAAAATATCCCAGGATCCGCCCCAAAATTTAATCAATTCTTCTGTAGCCAATGGCCAACCATTCAGAAGAATATCATTGAAATTCATTGAGAACTTTTGGAGATATTGTTTGAACAATCATGCAACCGTGAGTGAATACATATACCTCTTCCAATTTGGTTGGCAAAAATAAAAATATGAGTATCGAAAATTTAAAGATTGTAAATGATGGGGAAATGAGATAAAAGATATCAGTACCTTGAAGCAATAAATCACCACAACTCATGCATGTACCAGAATGGATTATCTGAAGAATTATCTAAACTTATCTAAAAAATATAGATCTTTTATCTAAAATCGTCTTGATGAATATATATTATGCCTAAAATTATCTAAACAAAATAGATCTTTTATCAAAAATTTCTTTAAAATAGATCTTCTATCTAGATTTATCCAAAAATTATAGATCTTTTATCTAAAATGATTTCATAAATATATTATTTACTTAAAAGTATCTAAAAAAACGTAGATCTTCTATCTAAAATTTATCTAAAAAATACCAGCACAAGATTTGGGTATTGTTGGTTCAAAATGATCATTGAGACCACCAAAAAGCACTTTTTTTGAAAAAAACCAACCAACAAATCTTAGACAGTGTTGTCCTCATGCAAATTTTCAAAGTTTTAATGCCTAAGTGATCCATGTGAACAAGAGTGCCTGGACGGGGGGGGGGGTACATTTACAAATCTGAAGACTGATGAAAAAAGTTATCTATTTTCCACAACAAATATCTTTTTTCAAAACAATCTCCTTCCTTGTCAATGCCCTTAATTCAATGGTCAATATTAATCACAAAGATTAAACATTATACTGTGGAAATTTCCGATAAAAATTCATCAAATAACTATGTTCCAGGCTACAGACTCATCAATGCACCCTAGAGTACATATGTATGTGTGTGTGCTTGTGTGCATTACTGAACCCACAACAAAGCCCTATGCTCCACAAGGAATCTATAGATTAAAAGATATCAACCACACTTAAAAAACCAAAAACCAAAGAAAAAAACTTTTGTCCAGACTCCAGTAAGAACAATTCATAGACCAAAAGACCCCTAGAATTTCTCTTCAAGTTGTTTCCACACACACACACACACACACACACACACACACACACACACACACACACACACACACACACACTCATCCTTGGTGAGAAGGTTAGATCTAGGAGGTGCCCTGTTTGCACCCTACCCAAAGACGAGAACACAACTGAGGATCAGAGAAGGGGAGGGTGAGAGAAAGGAGCAGAAATATATGAGGAAGGTTGGAACAGTGAAAGAGAACAAAGCAAAAAACCAAATGTCTGGAAAACAGGAAAAAAAAAAGGACTGTGTTGAGGGAGGAGAATTTGAAGATCGAGAAAAAACTGGTCTGGTTAGTCATTCAATGGAAACCATCACATGATCAACATCTTTTGGGAGCATGATCAATTAAAAAATTGGGCAAAGGGGTGAACAAAGAATGAGTTGCTTTCCTGTTAGGCTCAGTAAGAAAGTGAGGAGTCAATTGCTGTCCATAAGAAGTAAAGCATGGTGTCTCCTCATAACTTTCATCCTTTTCTGCTCCTTCTCCAACCATCTGTGCGATGCAATGAAAACAGGTAGGAATGGAAGACGGTGCTTATACTTGAATGGAAGCAAAAGTCTGAAGTCTAAAAATTAAGTCATAGAAGTGATTGTAGTAATAGTAGTAAAGTAAAAGTAATCAATACTACTACTACTACTACTACTACTACTACTACTACTACAAACAGCAAATGCCGCATGTGCGGTGAAAGAGATGAGACGGTAAACCACATAACTAGTGAATGTAGTCAACTCGCCCAGAAGGAGTATAAGCATAGACACGATAGAGTAGCAACGATGATACACTGGGAACTAAGCAAACAAATCGGATTCAATCATGTAAAAAAGTGGTATCAGCACAAGCCAGAGGCAGTCTTGGAGAATGACAACCACAAACTACTGTGGGACTTTGACATCCAAACTGACCACCTCATCCAGGCAAGAAGGCCGGACTTAGTAATAGTAGACAAAAAAAAGAAGGCCTGCCAAATAGTAGACGTTGCTGTACCTGCAGACCATAGAGTAAAAAAGAAGGAGGCTGAAAAAAGGGAAAAATACCAGGACCTAGCAAGGTAGTTAAGGAAAATGTGGAACATGAAAACCAGGGTAGTACCGGTCATAGTGGGCGCACTAGGAACTGTCCCCAAAACGCTGAGGGAGAGACTGGAGGAGATCGGGATTAGGAGGATAGAGACCGTACAGACCACAGCACTACTGGGAACTGCACGGATACTGAGGAAGGTGCTAGAGATATAAGGACTGCAACGAATCGTAGCTCTGTCATGATATGCGAAAGAGAGAGGAGACGTTAGCTGAAGACCTGAGGAGACTTATTGTCACTCAGCCCTCAGCGATAACCACTGGGCAACCGGTGTGAAACTGTTAATCGCAGAATTATTGCGACCTATGATTACTAGGGGAGGAGGGCTGGAGACTTGAGGAGACTTGCTATCACTCAAACTCCAGCGGTTACCACCAGGCAACTGGTGTGAGATTCCATAAGAGAAAAGAAGGTGGTAGGGGGCTCATCAGCATAGAAGATTGTGTCCAGAGAGCTAAAGTAGTCCTAGATAAATATGTGCAAACAAATAGTGAAGAAATCATAAAGAGCGCGAGGGATAGTGCAACAAACAAAGTAGAAAGCAATGGAACGGTACAGCAAACTAGAAAAGAAAAGTGGGAAGGGAAAAAATTGTACGGCGAGTTTAAAAGACAGATAAAAGATATAGCAGACAAGAAATCATTGACGTGGTTACGAAAGGGAAACCTTAAGAGAGAAACAGAATCGCTCATCATGGCAGCCCAAAACAAAAGCATAAGGACAAACTACATAAAAGCTAAAATCGACAGAACACAGGCAAACAGCAAATGCCGCATGTGCGGTGAAAGAGATGAGACGGTAAACCACATAACTAGTGAATGTAGTCAACTCGCCCAGAAGGAGTATAAGCATAGACACGATAGAGTAGCAACGATGATACACTGGGAACTAAGTAAACAAATGGGATTCAACCATGGGGAAAAGTGGTATCAGCACAAGCCAGAGGCAGTCTTGGAGAATGACAACCACAAACTACTGTGGGACTTTGCCATCCAAACTGACCACCTCATCCAGGCAAGAAGGCCGGACTTAGTAATAGTAGACAAAAAAAAGAAGGCCTGCCAAATAGTAGACGTGGCTGTGCCTGCAGACCATAGAGTAAAAAAGAAGGAGGCTGAAAAAAGGGAAAAATACCAGGACCTAGCAAGAGAGTTAAAGAAAATGTGGAACATGAAAACCAGGGTAGTACCAGTCATAGTGGGAGCACTAGGAACTGTCCCCAGAACGCTGAGGGAGAGACTGGAGGAGATCGGGATTAGGGGGAGGATAGAGACCGTACAGACCACAGCACTACTGGGAACTGCACGGGTACTGAGGAAGGTGCTAGAGATATAAGTACTGCAACGAATCGTAGCTCTGTCATGATATGCGAAAGAGAGAGGAGACGTTAGCTGAAGACCTGAGGAGACTTATTGTCACTCAGCCCTCAGCGATAACCACTGGGCAACCGGTGTGAAACTGTAAATCGCAGAATTACTGCGACCTGCTAGTACTAGGAGAGGAGGGCTGGAGACTTGAGGAGACTTGCTGTCACTCAAACTCCAGCGGTTACCACCAGGCAACTGGTGTGAGATTCCAAATAATAATAATAATAATAATGATGATGATGATGATGATGATGATGATGATGATGATGATAACAGATATATTAGTTTCACTTGACTTGAGTTGACGTTGATACATTCCATGAGTTATCAATAACAAAATCATACACTTTGATTGCAGAAATATATATGCAAGAATGATGATATTGTGCGGGATTTCCATGGGTACAACTAGTTTCTATAATTTTGTTTACTTCATATATTGATTCATCATCATCATCATCATCATCATCATCATCATCACCATAATCATTGGCCCTTTATTGTCCATCATTGGACATAGACCTTCTCCAAAATTCATCAGACCTTCTCTATCATGGGCCTCACGGAGCCAGTACTTTTTGAATTTGTCTAGTTTGTCTCACCATCTTATGTTTTGTTGGCAGCAGTTTTGTATGTGATCTCTGGGGATCCATGTTGTGAGTTGTGATAACCAGCAGTTGTCTGACATTCTCACAACATGATCAACCCTTTGCCATTATAGTTTTTTAATAGATTCTATGATATCTCGGACTACTGTTTTTCCTCTGATACATTGTGCTGTCTTGTGATCTCTCCATGTAAGGTTGAGCATGATTCTCTCCAGTGCATGTTGGATGGTTCTCAGTTTGAAGGTCAGTCTCTTGGTTAGGTTCCAATTTTCAGGTAATGATGCATTGGTTGTATACCCTTCTTTTTTAGCACTAGTGGGTTTTTTCTTGATCTTTGAAATTAAGGTCGTCCTGCTGAAAGTTTGCCATGTTGTACTTCAATTCTGTGTCCCTCCAGATCAGCTACCATTTTTGCAGACTTGTTAGAGAGAGATCTATCACTGATTCAGTCATTACCAGTTGGATCACAATTTTTGGCTTCTGATCAAAAATGATTCACAAGCTGAGTCCATCTTTGAATAATTTTTGAGCCTCACTTTTTGTGATATAATTATTGCACAATGTCTGGTGAATCTTGTTGATCTATTCTAATCATTAAAAGAGAGGGAGTTGTTACAGGAGAAATGCAAGGAGGGAAAAGAATGGTTAAAGAGGAGGAGGAGATGTTATGGAATTAATAATATGATGAGGAGGGAGGATTATTTAGAGAGGTGTAGTTGTAGGAGGAATGCAAAGAGGCAGAGAATCAAAAGAAGAAAAAAAAAGGGGAGGGCTAGTAAGAGGAGTAGGTGTAAGAGGTAAATGAGAAGAGGAGAAAGATAACTAAAGAGGAGGTAAAAGAGGAGGAATAAAAAGAAAATTAAGAATGAATGAGATTTTCCCAAGAGAAAAAAATCAAGAGAAGCGATAAAAAAAATTATATGAATGAATGCTAAAAATTGAATTAAAAGTTGGTCTTGGTGAATCAGTTTATAACTATTGTGTCTATTTTCAAAGACAAATGCACAAAGGAAGACAGCCAGGAAGAAGACACAAGAATTCATGGATTCCCAGGGGTCATGCTTCGATTGACAATATGCCACAAACATTATTAATTTTAGACAAGTATTTTCTTTCATCTTAAATTTTTTTAGTCGTTTTTTTATTGCTATTTAGACTGTCAGTCTATGACTGTGAGTAATTAGTGCAGATCAGAAATAAAGTATACTTGCCATCATGGTCAATAATTAAACAACTGTAACGTTGAAATTTCAAATCCTTTAAAAAAATTTCATCAAAGAATAAATATAGTCAGAATAAATTCTATTCATGATATCACTGAAATTTTCCTCTGGAAAACATCTAAAATAGGGTATAGAAGCATCTAGAATTCTGGAGAATCTCGATGTTATCAAGAAAGCCATCAAAATAAGGCCTGAAACTGGTCAAAAAAGATTTTTTTCCCAAAATCAAAATTTTTAGAAAGGGTCTAGTGGAGTACTGATGCCAATTTAGCAGACAAAACGGTATGGCCAGGGGCGCTGGACCATACAAACATATACACATAAGAAGGGATTGAACCCTTGCCCCATTTGGTGGCTATGGTTGTTCAAAAGAATTAGCTCTAGGTGAGACTTGGACTTTTACTTCAGGAAGCTGCCTATGTATGGCACTGCTCTACCGACTGACTTATGGCTTGCAGAAGATCAAATCTAACCTTTGAACTCCACTATTATCTTTCCAAGATCATTCAATTGTTTTTACATACACTAGCAGTAGTAGAAGTAGTAGTAGTAGTATCTATAAATTTAAAGAAAAAACATTGTCACCTTTATCAATTCTTGACTAGTTGACAGTTTCATCAAATAGAAAACGTCCTCCTTGATCTCGTCCATGGTCTGAAACCTCTTTGAGAAAAGCCAGAAGTTCCAGGGTGCCAAATCTGGACTATACAAGGACTGAAAGATGTAGATGAGGTGACATTTTGCCATAAAACCCGGTGCCTGACTCACCTACTCACTCATTGTGAATATGATGGTCACTGAGTACATAAGCTCAGTCAATGGCATCTCGCTGCCAACTGAGTAACCCCATGGAGAAGTAATTTCACGTATGTGAAATAGTGCACTTGGTTGCCAAGTTACATCAAATCTGTACAACCAGTTCTCAGAATGGCTTGATACTTTCATCAAAGATCTTATATTATTACACATACCATGGCTTTGTAAGTAAAGGTATGCGTGGGTGTGTGTGTGTGTTCATTTGCATGTATGAACATCACATAACTTAACAACATCACATACCAAGTACAATCAATCACTTTCATGAAAAAATACACATGCAAACACTATACACAATTGATAATCCTCTTTGTATATTCTTGACATTGTCATTGCAGGCACAATGCAAGAGCAGATAACTCCTCCCCTGAATTGGGTTAATCCCAGTATCAATAAAAAAAACTGTTTGGCAGCCAACATTAACAACAAAAGAATTAAGCTGTGGGGGAGAGACCTCCACATCGGATCAAGTTGAATATATTATTCTTTCTTTTATGTAATTGTTTCATTTTAAATGGCTTTTGTTTGGTGAATCAAAACAGTTAAAAACTCTTTAAAAAAAGACCTTTAGATCCTTTCTTTTTGTCAAAAGAGAATTTAAGTGGTTTCAATGACCTGATAAATGTTTACACAAATCATCACAGTCTGTTATACTGACACTAACTTTTCTTTTTATCTGTCTCTTTCTTTCTCTTCTTTATCAGAGACCGTCAACCAAAACTGTGAACAAAGGTTTCTTGAGTTTTCAAGTTGGTCTGGCTGGCTGAATGGCTATGTATGTATGTATGTATATACCATGCATACAGGCTGCACTAATAGAGCTAAAGGGCTGAAATTTCAAACATTTACTCCTTATTATGTCTAAGAACATTTTTTTTGTATTTTGAAAATTTCCTCCCAAATAGGTTTTTAGTGGGGGCCCAATTTGCAATATAAATTTATACTAAATTGATCCATTAATTTGTGTCCATGCTCTTTATCAAAAATTCAAACTTCTTTAGTGATCAGTGCCCAACAAAAGGCGAGGACAATAACTTATTCATTGATCACCCCATTATCTAATGTTTTATTGATCTTTCCCAAAACAGCATGCTGCCAAAAGACGCTGGTCACATGACAGTTTCCATTGGGTGACTATCGAGACCAGTCTCCTTCTCGCTTTTACAAAAGCCGCGGTTCACTTCAAAGATAATAGGGTATTTTTTTTTACTATCTAATAATACAAGAGCTATTGTCACTTTTTATTTGCTTGTTGGTTTCTGTCAAACTGAAGCGGACAGATAAATAGAGTTAACAAAACCCTGTTATGATTCAAACGGCCAAACTGGAAGTAGGCAAGCTAGTTGAATATCCATTCGGCCAACCTTATCCTGATTGAATAAATGGTGAAATTACGTAACAAGTCAGCAATGGACCAGGCAAGCAGCAGGCACAGCTCAAACAGCTGCTGCTGATTACAACATCACTTGTTTGCTTGCCTTCACTTTATTAATGTCCAATGTATAGTTCTGCACAAAGCCAAATCAGGGAAAATGGGGGTCAGAAGGGTGTGTTGCACCAATCTATAAATTATCAAAAATAGCATGAATAATTCCACATTTTTGACAGATGCTTGGTAATTTCATGTAATATCATGTGGAAAATTAGAAAGGGATCATATATAAAATAGATACGCCAAATTCGATTGAACTCGTAAGGTCAAATTCTGAGCTGACACAGGTTGTTATGTGGTACATGAGCATTCTTACTGAAAAGTAAACAAAAAATTCCACATAAAACTTTTAGCTCAATCTTTTTTAAAGATAAAAAATAATTAGAAAAGACATAATGATTTAATCAAAATTTCATCTAATTTTCTCATCAGATATGCAGTGAGTACATATTTTATAAATGACACATTTTATCTAGACACAAATGACATTTCCCCGATTTTATTGTCAACTCAGAATTTGATCTTATGAGTTCAATCAAATTTGGGGTGCCTATTCTACATATGATCTTTAGGAAACAACTTGAACAGAAATTTTAGGGATCTTTTGGTCTATGAATTGTTCTTACTTGAGTCTGGACAAAAGTTTTTTTGTTTGGTTTTTGGTTTTTTAAGTGTGGTTGATATCTTTTAATCTATAGATTCCTTGTGGAGCATAGGGCTTTGTTGTGAGTTCAGTAATGCACACAAGCACACACACATACATATGTACTCTGGGGTGCATTGACGAGTCTGTAGCCTGGAACATAGTTATTTGATGAATTTTTATTGGAAATTTCCACTGTATAATGTTCAATCTTTGTGATTAATATTGACCATTGAATTAAGGGCATTGACAAGGAAGGAGATTGTTTTGAAAAAAGATATTTGTTGTGGAAAATAGATAACTTTTTTCATCAGTCTTCAGATTTGTAAATGTACCTAAATATATATATATATATCTACATAGAGAAACATAATCATGCCCACACACACACACACACACACATATATATATGTATACATAAAAGGAGTGCATTCATTTGTATGTTTTTGAAAATGAGTACGTGTTGGTGTGAGTGTATATCTGTTAATATGTAGATATATACATATCTATACATACACACACACATATATGTATATATATATATATATATATATATATATATATATAGGTACTCATATCTAAGGTTAATATTTTGATAATTGATTGTTTGATTGTCCTCTTCCTTTTCCAGGAAAATCAATCATCCTAATTTAGATAACCTCATTAATGATTATAAATAATTGCCATCTCTTGTATCAATAGATTCATCTAAAAAGAAACAAAAAAGTCCTTGGAATTTTTGATTCTTCTCGAATGATCTTTTCTAGTAGAATCACGTTTCTCAACTTCCATTAATTTCACACAAATCTGCTCTCATCATGAAGCAAAGGACAAAAATGATTGGCTTCGTACGCTGATAAAGAGAGCAGATTCTCAGCATTTACTATTGTTATTTGAACATGTGAATTAAGTCAAACCTATATCTATATCTATATATATGCTCAAGAACACACACACACATATATATGCACACAAACACACACGCAAAGAAACATACACATATATATATACACAATGCACATAAATTTATGTTAACAGATTGAATGAAAAGATTGAATGAAAAGAATACACAAAAACATATATATATATATATATATATATAAAAATCTCAAAAATCTTCATGATATGCATCCCCATGTCATTATGTTCCAACCCCACATGCTTAAGGGTGCCACACATGTATTTGTGATCAAAACTCTTCTCTAGCCTCCAATGAACATACATGAGCCCATCTGATCAAGCAATGTTAAATTTTGCCTTATCAGAGCACAGAAGATTCCTAAGTTCTTTGGCAAAGTCAAAACATGTTTGTGATTGCCCCATTTTTGTCTGATCTTCTCCATGTCTGCTTTGACCTCCCGATTCTCTTCTTCCTGTGGATTCCAATTCACCACTTGAATTGATTTCTCACTCTCGAACACAGTTCTGATGTTCCAGGTCCATACTCTAGTTTTTGTTTTTTTCATACTAGTGTTCCGTAGGCTTTCACCAGCATGCATTGTGAACCCTTCTGAAGAGGTATTTTCCCAACCAGGCTCTTACAAGGGTGATAACTCTGGCAACTGTTGGGTTGATGCTGCTGTGGTTTCAGTAGCAAATATGTTTAATAGGGTGGGGCTTTTTGCCACACACCCAACCGTCTTCCTTTTCCTCTCTTTGGCACCGGCAAAATGTTCCTTTTGGATCCTTTTGAGTAAGGCAAAGGAATATATCGACCAAAATGTATCAAAAGCAACAAAGATGAAGAAAATATAATACTTCTTTCCAGAACTTTAGTCAGTATAGGAAGGCAGAAGAATACATCAGCCAAAACATTGTATAATAAAAAGTCAAGTTGAAGGCAATATTCAAAAACATACATGGAATCGTTTCTTGATTCGTTTCTTTGAAAACATGGATCAACAAAAGAAATCCAACATCTGTCGTTCAACCATTAAACATTGGAAAATAAAATGATTGATTTAATGATGCTGTCAATTCAAAAGAGCAACATACTTTGGTTTATAATTGATTGCGTAACATTTATTGTTTTCATATAGAGACACTGTTGCAAAAAGTTGGTTGAGAGAAGGAAACATTCTGCTTGAAAAGTTTAATGAAACATTTATATCAGAACATGAAATCACAATGGAACATTACACTAATAGATTTTACGTTTATAAATTTAGAGTTTTATTTGGGAGTTTATGATTGGTAACTGGAATGAAGCTGTAAAGACATTCAAGCAAATGAAAAAAACAATGATTGATTCCTTTGTGCAAGTTTCTTAAATAGGAATCCTGGATTCAAAACACTTTTTTCGAAGTTATAAATATTGTGCAATGAATGTTCAGCATTAGTGCCTTGAAACTTTGATCTTCTCATGGATTTTGTTTTGGAGAGTGTTTAACTGTATCAGAAACCGTCAACCAAGACTGTCAACATAAGTTTCTTAACTTTTGAATTAGTCTGGCTGGCTATGTATCACATGTACATGGAGCTAGAGGGCTGAAAATATAAGCATTTACTCCTTATCACGTTGCAAAAAAAGTTTTTTTCTCGGTGATAATCCCCAGGTTCAATTTGCAATGTAAGTTTATACTAAATTGGTTCCTTAAGTTGGGTCAAACAGCATTCACACCATTTTTTTTGAAAAATCAAACTTTTTTTTTTATTGATCATTGCCCAACCAAAGGCCAGAGGAGTAACTTATTCATTAATCACCACTTCTTACAATTTTTCAATTGATCACCCACAACATGGCATGCTGCCAAAAATTGTTGTTTGTGTGGTCAAATGGTTAGTTTATGTTTACTTAACTTAGTATGATACAAAAAAGGCAAAAAAGTAGGAAATGAAAGACTGTGTTGCATCAAGCTTCCATATCAGTGCTTGCCAGCCTACCTCTAAAATAAGCATTTGAAATCCTGATTTCTACTGAGGCTAGAATATTGACCACTGGTGCTAGTGGGGAGTACTATATTTGACCCCACTTATTTCCCCCAAAAACATCCATTAAAAACATTTTTTTTAATGAAATTTTGATAAGATTTGAGCCCCAAATGGTCAGTGAAGGTAACAGAAAACATGATAATCCTTGGTAATGCAGATATAAACTAATGCAGTTCTTGTGCTAAGATACCATAGCTCTAAATCACTCAAATACCATAACATTGCAGACAAATTCATGGTAAACAATAATCTGATTAAGAACATATTAATGGCTCTTAATTTCATTATTGCATTAATACATGATCACTATATTGTATAGTTATATTTTTTGGAGCCTTTGTATGATTTTTTGGAGCCATTGTATGATTTTTGAGCCTTTTTATATTGTTTACCTATCATATTTCACATCTTTAAAACCAACCATTGATTACAATAAAATAAAGGTAAAAACAAATTAATGGCTTCTAACTTCATTATTACATTAACATCTGATCAATATACTGGGTAGTGATACTTCTTGATGCCTTTGCATGGCTTTTTGGAGCCTTTGTATGCTACTTATCTATCATATTTTACATCTGTATAACCAGAAAATTGATCTTTTCATGGATTTTTCTGTATAACCTGTGATCTCATTTGTATCAGTGGTTTTCAACCAGGGGTGCATCTTTCCCACAAGTGTTGTGTGAGGCAATTTTTCAGGGGTGCGAGAACAGGGTGGCAAACATACTTTATTTTCATTTTATTGTTGATGTATACAGCTTTTATTCTTAGCACAGTGAGATTTTTATTCATACTACATGAAAAGACAAAATTCAGATCTCAGTTGGATAATCAACATGATATACGGATTGCTCCCAGCACCAAAATGCCATGAATTTCAAAGTTAAGAGAGAAAAAGCAACAGCAACCAGTGTATTAAATGGTTTTATTAGTAATATCTTGATATAGACTTTAAATTTATACATCAGATAAATTTTAACATTTTGTTATTTAACCATTTTATATCAACTTTGCTACCTTTGACTTTTTCCAAATTTAGCTTTTAAGTCTTGAAATTGAGAAACGCGAGAAATATTTTGTAATCTCAAAGGGGTGCCAGACTTGAAAAAGATTAAGAATAACTGAATGGAGTATTTTGAAGATCTTGCCCTAAGCTCAACTTTGGTCTGGCTTAGATATGAGGATGACATGCGAGCCTCACCAAGTTGATATAAAAATCCTGCTGGACCAGGTGAACTCGATCAGACTATCTATGCAGTTCACGATGGAAAAAAAAAAAGACAACAACAAACTCCCTTTTTTGGATATTATAATAACCCGCACAGATGGAAGGTATAGCACCACTGTATACAGAAAACCAACACACCCAGGGCTGTATCTGAATTTTGATTCGAACCATCCCTTAGTTGTTTTCAATGGGTGGGGGGCACAGGTCATGAGCAGTGACCCTGGGAAAGAAGAGGAAGAACTAAATAACTTGAAAAACACTCTGGAGCGAATAACTAACCCTCCCCTCCACTTCCTGCTTCATGTTGTTGCTAAGAGGAGAAATGGAAGCGAGAGCCTGTGTATATATATATGTGTGTATATATGTGTGTGTTATGTATGTGTGTATATATGTGTGTGTATGTATGTCTATGCATGTGAGTGTGCGTGTATATCTATATATGTATGTATGTGCGTGTGTCTTTCTGTGTGCATGTAGACAGGCATATATATATATGTATACATGCATACTCTACCAACATATGTTCGACTAGATCCCAATATAAGTATGTATATCTATCTGGAAGAATGTGTATATCTATATGGATGAGTACGTATATATGGACGAGTATGTATATCTATATGTATGAGTGTGTATATCTATCTGGATGAGTATGTATGCCTCTCTGGATTAAAAGAATGTGATTAACAAACCAAAACTATCTGGATGTTGTTCCAGCTGTCTTGTATTGATTTTATTTCAAAAGGTGTACCATTCCATTGACAAATACTTCATAGCTTATTGATACCATGTCCTGTATATTTTTACACTTGTGAAATCTGCAGTATCTGAATGCTATGATTATCTCAGGGTTGAATATATCATTTGAAGTAGAAGGAGTCCAAAGGGGAAAAATTATTTTTAACATATAAGTACGTGAAGGAGAAAACAACTTACAAATATCAAAAGGATTGAAAGTAATATGTAAACGGACATTTTTCACTTCCATTTGAATCATAGCTTTTTGGTACAAGACTCAACAAAACAGCCTGCCAGTCTACCATTAAAATTCACCATAGAACCAATAAATGAAATATTTATAAAAAAGTAAAAAGGAAGATATCCCACTTATATCAGATGAAAAACAAAATCGTGAATTTTTGTTTTTCAGTTCAACTTATCATTATGTACTTTGGTTTTTAGTTATAAAATTTCTTATAAATTTTCATTCTGCTTTGTTCAAACAAGGGTTGTGGCGGACCCCTGGACCCCATCCTGGATCTGAGTTTATATCTGTGGTGGATGTCAGAACCCTTTTTATCATTAGTCATTTATTTTGGTCAAAACAGTAAATCTCAAAAGAGAGACAGACAGACAGACAGACAGAGAGGGATTTTCTGTATATAATGTCCAATTAGTCATCTGTATTTCTCTTCCAGAAATCGGACTTGTGGGGAAAAAAATTTATTTTGGTGAAAACAGTAAATCTCAAAAGAGAGAGAGAGAGAGAGAGAGAGAGAGAGAGAGAGAGAGAGAGAGAGAGAGAGAGAGAGAGAGAGAGAGAGAGAGAGAGAGAGAGAGAGAGAGAGAGAGAGAGAGATTTTCTGTATATAACGTCCAGTTAGTCATCTGTATCTCTCTTCCAGAAATCGGACCTGTGGGGAAAAAATGGATTTGAAATAGCTTCTTTTTTTTAAAAAGTGGACTACAAATCAGGCTTATATTTTTTCTCACAGTGTCTAGGATAATGATGATTTAACTCACTTTGATCTAAACATGTAAACACACTTTCTATTATGCTCATGGGCTTTTACATATATATGTATTACAAAGAAATGGATCCATAATCTGACTGAATAATTACTAATGTCTATTTTTATTAGATAGTCTTTTTAAACTGACATCCCATTGTTACACAGTGAGTATGCTAGTTGGCGTAATGTAATGCCACTCTTACCGTTCCAGCTCTGGCTGTTAGGGTTTAGATGGTGATAGTGGCTTCATGATGGATACTGGTTCAATTCCTGCAGTAACCCATTTCTTTAATTGTTTATTCTATTCACACTGTCTCAGCTGACTGGCATATTCACTGAGTGAAAATGGAATGTCAGTTCAAAAAGTGTTCGCAATAAAAATAACACATTTATAATCATACATATGTATATACCTTTTTGATCAGATTTTCTACATGTGAAACTAGTAACTTTGAAAAACATGCTATCATCATTTATTGAAATTTTTCAGTTTGTAAATATGCACATATATATATATATATATATATATATATATATATATATATATACTCAAAGATATATTCATAGTGATGTATATGCACACACACACACACACACACACATATATATTTGATCAGTGTATTGGTATGGATTATTGTTAATCCAACATTGAAATGACAATATCAAAAGGCTTGTGGTTAATTAAGTGAATGGCTAAATATGTGTCAAGTCCCCAGGGATATCAGCTCTCAGGTTTGGAAGGTCATTCAGCTGTTTTTAAAGATGTAACTGTATGTGTAACTTGATTAGTATATGAGTAATGGATGATAGATTGATTCTAAAAGGTGATTTTGCATCCAACTGGAATAAATACCCCTTTTGACCTATTATATATATATATATATATATATATATATATATATATATATATATATATATATATATATATATATATACTCATACACACATGCGCTCACACTCGCATCTATACTGAAATTGATATGATCATTTTGAAAAGGAGGGAATATTTTATGGAACTTCAAGATCCAGCCAGAGGTTTCACCTATTTGGGCCTGATATTCTTATATTATGATGAAGAATCAGCAAAATCTTGATGATACCATGGGATATAGTTGGGGTGGCCTGTGTTAAAAGTAATGATGTTTACAACTTCAATCCATGCCTGAGCTCAGTCATAGCAAGATTGTGAATCTAATGATTCAGTGAAATGCAAGAACTCATAGTTTCATCATCATCATCATCATCATCATCATCATCATCATCATCATCATCATCATCATCATCATCATCATCATCATCATCATCATCATTTTAGTGTCCATCATGAGACATAGATTCGCCAGACCTCTCTATCATAGGCATCATGGAGCCAATACTTTCTGAACTTGTCAAGTTCATTACACCATCTTATATTCTTCTGGCTACAGTTTCACATGTGATCTCTGGGGATCCACTTTGAGAGTCGTGGTGTCCAGCAGTTGTCTGACATTCTTGTAACATGACCAGCCCGTTGCCATTCGTATTTTCTGGATTCTATGATGTCTCTGACTTTTGCTTTCTCTCTAATGTACTGTGTTGTCTTGTGTTCTCCCTATATGATGCTGAGCATTATTCTCTCCTCAGTGTAGTAATCTTAAAAACTGTGAAGGGTTCGATCCTCACTAAGCGCCCCTGTATACACTGTAAATACTGAAGCTGAATATACTTGATATTAAGTAAGTTCAACACAGTTTGTCACAAGGCCACAGTAGTGAGGATGAAACTTATTAAAGTTGTAATGGTCAGCATCACAAGATTGTTAACCATTACTTTACTGATTGTAAAACAAGGGATTTCATGATATTACTGAAATGTTCATGAATTCCACCAAATCACACACACACACACACACATGACACGGACATACACATCTATGTACTCAAACATCTATAGATTCTCTTTTCAAAAACATGTTTGACTTATTTGCATAAAAAGAATATGGGTCAGAATATTTAATCAGTTGACCCTCTCCCTACCAGATACTGAATCAGCCTGTGGGTTACTCACCCTGATAATAGATAACTTCTCATTGTTACTTGTCATTGATAAGGTTCAAGGTTACAAAATTGATCAAAATATTGATGTTTATTTCATAAATTCATTTTATAAATAAGGTGGCTCTATATCTTACAGTTATGATAAAAAGTATGGCTCAAGTTTGACAATTAAAAAAGGCTGAGTTTACCCAAATTTCAACATCAAATTCAATTGATCATCAATTCTAATTCATAAATTAATTCATGCGAAAAAAAAGATTTAGAGAAAATTCAGTCAGTATTTTAGCAATCAGTACCACTCAAAGTGTGGTCTGCGTACTACCACTAACGAGCAAAATCCTCGGCTGCTGGTATGTGGTTTCTTTCCCCATCTTTTAATGAAATTCTAAGAATATATTACTAGATGGTGTTCTCGACCATGCTTGGACATTATTTTACAGTAGAGAAACTATATAATGCCCCAATAGCACCTAAATGACTTTGCTCTGTTACTTCCATCTCTTGGACTTGAAGAATTTCTGGTAGATATCTATCCAATATTAATTCCAAGTAAAATTATGAACCACTGCCACCCATGTATGCTGCTTTCTACTTCATAAATCAAGTAGTAGTGTTAGTAAAGTCAAGTTACCTTGATGAAAATACTACCAGTATTGTTTGAAGTATACATTTTATGAGTAAAAAAAAAAACATGGATGCAAACTAAAGGACTAATTTGCCATGAACTTTTATTGTAAACTGACCCTTCCCCACTAAAAACTTATTTTGAAGGAGAATTTCCCTAAAACAAAGAAACCGTTTTCCCTAATTGAGAGGGGTGTGTGCGCAAAATTTCCAGTTTTTTCTATGAATGGTTATGGCCGGTTAAAGTCCAGATAGATTGATATATAGATAGATAAATATAAGTATCAGATCACATGAATAACCTAAACCAAACAACTATGATTAAACCAGTCTGTTGTGGGCAGCACTGATTAATTATACACAACATATTTTGAAAGAAAAACATTTGCTTTTGCTCATATTAATAATAGCATGCCTTTCAATTCCTTACTTCGACAGTGTGCTTTTGAGCAGTAAGAGTTCTTAACTTTTAATATATTCTTTATATTCATCCAATAATGATTAACATTACCACAAATGTTCAATTAATATTTTACTGATCATGTATGAGTAATGATTTGCCACTGATATAGTAACAGTCACTGCTGATCCAAATAACAAAGCTGACTTGTTAAACCCTGTCACTATCTATAACTGAGCTATTATAGAGTGGTTATTTATTCATCACTCCACGAAGGCAGAATGAGATGCAAAATCAAGTTCAAAGTAGGGACCCAGGAAATGCTAAAAATCTGATCTTAAATACATTTATTACTAATATCAATTCAGGTTGAAAAATGTGTACATGGATAGGAGAATGACGTAATAAAAATGTGATTATTTATTTATTGAAGAAACAACGATTTTCCAAGATCTATCATTTTGAAATTTTACTCCAATTTTTGTTATCTCCCTGACATCACTGCTTATTTCTGTGAGGTCTCCATGTATCTAACCAGGTGGAACGAGTAGAAACCGCATCATGAGATCACAAGGATGAATTAACAAAACAACAATGAAAAAAATGGTCTGGTTTAACACTCAATAGAAACTGTCACATTATCAATATCTTTTGGCAACATGCCATGTTGGGAGTGATTAATTAGAAAATTGTGGAAAAGGGTGATCAATGGATTAGTTACTTCACTTGCTTTTTGTTGGGCAGTGATTACTAAAAAAGCCTGAATTGTTAAGAAAACAAGTTTGAGTGCTGCTGGACACAAACAAAGGGACCAATTCAGCACAATTGGTCCCCCGATCAAGCCCCCAGACCCTCTGCATGTTAGGCAGACACGTTAACCATTATATTATCTGAGCGGACCAAAATCAGCCAAGATGACGATAGCAAGTTGATTAAATCAGATTAGACTTCATTGGTGTGAATCTCTAAAGCTGATATTATTAGAAAAGAGAATAAATGATCTTTCCCGCTGTATGGTCTTAATTTTTTGTAAGTAGTTTGGAAGTTAGAGGTGTTCGGTAGTCTAGATTACTGTTAAGTTTCAGCTGAGGCTGTTTGCATCTATTTAAGGAAAGGCATGAATCTACTTATCGATCCCACCGATGGGTAAAGAACAGGGTAGCTGGAGTCTATTACCCCTGTAAGGCACTCCATCTAAGAGATTACTCTGAGAAAAAAAATTTCACAGCTCAGCAGTTGCCATAACTGGTCATGTCCGGGTAATGGAGGAAAGTTGGTTGTGAGGCTAACAACTCCACTCTGTAAGAATCTACTTGCTGCTGAAACTGCAACTGTGTGGTTATGGCCCTATGCTCCACATTGTCCACAGGAATGAACAACAATTTGGAGTCAAAGTTAGCCCAGATGCTTATAACAACATCTGTTTTCTGTAAGACAGAGGTTTAGTTATAATTATTTGTTTGTTGATTTAAAGAACGGAAGTAAAATGAAGAAGGATATAGACGGAAAATAAAATGGCAAATATATAATCAAAATGTGACCCATTTGAAGCAACTATTTTTTTCAAACACTCCTCTGATGATAATATGCCATCTCTATAAAATTCTTCATGTTCAGCAGTAAAAAATTCAGCAAAAGTGTGAATTATATTTCATTATGAATATGACGTTCAAAATGCTTGAAAAGATAAAAATCTGTTGGAGGAATGACAGGTGAATATGGAGAATTATATCACAATTCTCTAAGCTTGAATGCAGTTAGCTGAGAGATGTCAGGATCTTGCACTGTCATGAAGAATTTCTTTCGATTCATGTGGGACCCATTTTTCGAACTTTTTAACTGTTCTCAATGCCATGACATTGAAGAAGGTCTATGCCCAATGACTGACGCTAAAAGGCTGTTGATAATGAATGTCATGAGATGGCATGATATGATTGAGGTTGAAATTGTAAAGTCTTCCAAAAATGCTTGAACCATTGTTTGTGGATTGTTGGCCATTGCTGTTGATAATTCTCCATCATTAACAACAGGTTTTGGCCTCCCTTGAGGTTTATTCCTCCTCCTCCTCCTCCTCCTCCTCCTCATCATCATCATCATCATCATCATCATCATCACCACCACCACCACCACCACCACCACCACCACCACCACCACCACCACCACCATCATCATCATCATCATCATCATCATCAGTCTTTTAATGTCTATCGTTGGACATAGACCTTCCCCAGGATCAGTCACGTTTCTCTATCATGGGTGTTGCGGAGCCAGTATTTTCTGAATTTGTTTAGCTCATCTTCTCCATCTTGTATTTTGTCGGCCTCAATTTCATATGTGGTCTCTGGGGATCCATGTTGTGAGTCGTGATGTCCATTGGTTGTCTTTCATTCTCACAACATGACCAGCCCATTGCCATTTGAGTTTTCTGATGGATGTGATGTCTCGGACCCCTGTTTTCTTCCTGATGTATTGTGCTGTCCTGTGATCCTTATCTTATACTATTTCTTCTTCTATCTTTCTCTCTCTTTTTTTCTCTTCATTTTTCGTCACTTCTCTTAGCATCCAGTAACCTTTTCCCTCCTCATTCTATTTCAAATTCATTTTCGATCAAGATTCCCTTTCGTCAACTAAATGAAAAAAAAAAAAGAAAAAACATATTCTTTGTTTTTAATCTATTAGACCCTAGAACCCCTTAGAACCATCAGGTAATTTGTAAGTTTTTAGAGAATTTAATTTTCAAGGTTTTAGCAGGTGTTTTCTACTTACAATGTAACACTAACGGTAAACTGGACTGTTACTTTCTACTCATTATACAGAAGTGAAGTTTTGAAGTATGTTTTTACTCCTCCTTTGCACATTTTAATAATTTCTGTTTTTGTAAAAAAAAAATCAGTTCAAGTAATTTTTTTGTGCTTTAATTAAGATTTAGGGTGGGGAGCACATAGAGCTGCTGACCACACCTCCCTGGGCTGACCCCTCGCTCACTTCCGGGAAAACCCACGTGCACCGTCTGGCAGTCCCACATACCTCCACTCAGAGTACTAATGAAAGTACAAAAAAAATCATCATTACAATATCGAAGAAAACTTTGTTAATAACCTTTCCAAGGGTAATAACTGAATACTTCAAAGCTTCATTTCCGTACAACCTCATATGAGGTTGAGCATGATTCTCTCATGCACACACTACATACTTCTCTGTTTGCAGGTTTGTCTCTTGGTTAGGTTCCATGTTTCAGTTCCATAAATGACTATCGGGAGGATGCACTGGTTGTATACTCTTCTTTTTAGGATGTTATTATTGGTGTCAATATATTCCTGGACCTGAATCTATTGAACAAATGCTGAACAGTTTTCATGGTAGTAGGGTCCACTTCAAACGCTTTTGTTGATGATATCACAAGCTTGAGCCGTATTTTTGAGCTAATTTGAAATCGACTTGAAAATTAGTTAAACTTCTTGTGTAGATACCATTGTTGTTAAGGGTTCAAAAACCTCTATTAAGAACAGAGCATATCTTTACTTACATTGAACTGACAGAAAATACAATTGTAATCATTAATTTTTCACTTTTGGCAATGATCTCTTAGTGAAAAATGACATTCCATGTGCAACATCTCAAAAGATTTCCCAGTCACATGATACATTGTAATTTAGACTGATTATTTTATTTCACAAAGTGGAAGAATTTTTTTTGTTTTTGCTTCCATTGTTCAACATGAAAATCTGTTTAGGAAGTTCGCCTTCTGGCAGTTTAATAATCCAGTAACTTGATTACCTTTTTTTTCTTCTCTCACAGAATGAATGCCATAGTCAACCCCGGCTTCATTTCCTCTACAATAAATGCACCTGATCTTGATCCTTGTAAAGTACTGTGTTACTTATTGTTAAGCTGAGATTATTGGGACTAGTTTTCACATCAATGTCACCATCTTGGTTCTGTCATAATTGTTCTAACAGAACACACAGGAAATGGCAAATGTTTTTTAATTTTGAAATGTCCAGCTGTGACCCTTGCTCAATTAATTACAAAACCCAATTCTCTCACAAACGAAAAGAAAGAAAAAAATGTTTTACTTCTGTCGTTATCCAATTAGTTCACTGGTTCCTTCAATTTCTTGTATCAGGGAATTCCTGTGAGAGTGGCTCTCACAACTGAAATGACGAACGAATTACAAATAAAAACATTTACCCAAAGGAATAACATATGTTGCGGGTGACTAATATGAAGCCTATGCATGTTCGTACAAATTGTGTTCTTGAATTTGAAATCAAAGTGGCTTCATTAAAAACCGTCAACCACAACTGTCACCATTACTGCCAGCATAGGTTTCTTTAGTTTGTAAGTTTGACTGTCTCGTTGGCTAGCTATATATGTATGCATAACATGTGCAGACCAGACCAATGGAGCTAGAGGGCTGAATATTATAGCATTTACTCCTTACTATGTCTAAGAAAGACAGTAATTTGTTTATAAAAAATTCACAGTATAAATAGGGCTTTAGTGGTGGTGGTGGTGGTGGGGGGGTTAATTTGGATGTAAGTTCATGCTAAATTGATTTTTTTTTTTTGGTTCCACACTTGCTTTTTGAAAATTCAGACTTTTTTTAGTGATCACTGTTCCACAAAGGGTGAGGAGGTAATTAATTCATTGATCACCCCTGCCAAAAGATGTTGGTCACATAGCAGTTTGTATCGAGTGACTGACCAGGCCCGTTCTGTTAGTAGTTCTCAAAAGATCGCCATTAAAAAGTTGTTGAATGTTCAAAGCACTACATTTCATTACATATAAAACATATTTCAGAAAATTCTGATTAAATCTTATAAACTGAGGATTTGTGATCTTGGAGTGAGAAGTCACAAATGCAAAATATTTTCATCACAGCAGCACTTAATCCTGAAACATGGAAAATTTTTGAAAAAATATTCCCTCTTTCCATTCAATTAATCATTCAAGGTTAGAATAGCATTGATTATGATATGGTTGGATTATTTTCCTCGGATATATGTTCATTTGCTCATAAAGTCTCAACTGTGTACCATCCCCAGCCTTTCTCAGGTGTTCCTGGTGCTAGAAAGGCTAGAATATGATTTTGATACAACAATTTTTTCATCTCTTATGTTAAGATTGTGAAGATGCTCAGTGGCAAGTGGTTAATCGCACAGAAAATGAAATTGGCAAACCAAGTTTGAGTATTAGCCAAGGCTGCTAACTTTACACTAGTTCAAACTCTGGCTGGGACAGTTTGCATTCACTTTGCTCTAATGCCCTTGGGAAAGCTACTTAGACAGGAAAAAACTACAGCCTGATAGTCGCCATAGCTTGTCCCAAGGCAGGTTGAGAAATACAGAGAGTGAGGCATCAGGTGTGAGAATCATAAAGCGTGATTCACTTTTTCCTTCTTCATCGTCGACAGCGTAATCATCATCATCATCATCATCATCATCATCATCACCACTGTTGGATATTGCCTTCCTCAAGATTTACCATACCTCTTTAACGAGGGCATTGCGGAGCCAATGTTTTCTAAACCTATCCAATTCATCTCGCCATCTCATACCGACCCCGTTTTTGCATTTGATCTCTGGGGATCCATATTGTGAGTTGTGATGTCCATCGGTTGTCTCTCATTCTTGCAACATGACCAGCCCATTGCCATTAGAGTTTCCTGATAGTTTCTATGATGTCTTGGACTCCTGTTCTTTTCCTTACATACTGTGTTGTCTTGCGGTCTCTCCACGTGAAGCTGTGCATGATTTTCTCCCGCGCATGTTGCATGTTTCTCAGTTTGGGGGTTAATCTCTTGGTTAGTTTCCATGTTTCAGCTCCATAGGTGACAATTGGGAGGATGCATTAAGACAAGGTGATACCAGCTCACCCAAACTCTTTACAGCCTGCCTTGATATGATCTCTGAAATCCAAACTGGGAAAACAAAGGAATCTGAAGAGACAGCAAATACATAAGTAGCCTCAGATTAGCAGACAACATCATCTTTTTTGTAGAGAACCTACACGACCTCCAACAAATAAAAATGAACTAAATGAAGAAAGTAAGTTGGTCTATACATGAACTTCAGCAAAACAAAGGTCATGTGCAACAAACATGTTGGAAATAAATACACAATGACCAAAATCGAAAACGCAAAGTTGGAGAAAGTAGACCACTACATCTACCTAGGACAATGAATCTCCATGAAATCCACAAGAGAAGAAGAAATCAAACAAAGAATCACTCTAGAATGGCAAGCCTTTGGTAGAGCATGTTCAACCTTCAAGAACAAAAAATCCTGCTAGTCCTGATTCACCTTACAGGTAGACAACTCTTTGTGAACTGAACTTCTTGGTAGATCAGCAATGAACTAAACACACAATCTTGTAAATAAAGGCGAAATGCCTGTTACTTCATTCGTCTATATACATCATATAAAGAAAACCAATACAGCATCTTATTTTCTCTTACTATCAGCACCTCCTCACAAGGTGTCTTCACTGTCCAAAGGTGATAACTTAAATATAAGTAAATATATAGACAGGTTGTCCGCTATAACATCAGGCCAGCACCCCAGCCCTGTGAAAACTTACAAATGAAACAGTAACAATGAATAAATCTCCAATGAACAAACCCCGTATCATTCCGTACGAACATTGTGCAATATGCTTTGTAACTTTGGAGAATTTTCGATTTTGATTTTTTTGTGCTAGGAATTCAACTGAATGAAACTTTTACCCAGGTTGACCTCCAAGATTTTGGTCATAAAATCTTGACTTATACACAAATAAAAACTTTTTTTTATCTTTCATTGTTAAAATGTTCGTAATTTTCTAAATATTTAAACTATATATATACTAGAGATTTTACTAGTATTAAATTACTTCTCAAGTTAAGGACTCTGATATTGTGAGAAATAAGAATTTTCCCTTTTGAACAATTTTGTAATGAAGAAGTATCATAATAAAAGAGACCCTTCTCTTTCCTCATGAATTATCCACCTGTAGAAGGTCATAGAATGGATCCACTAAAACAATGGTAACAGCTCAACCATTCAAAAGGAGTTCAAGTCTTAATGAAGTGTGGAAACAGGGATATCTTTATTCTCAAACTTTCCTTCTCACTGATTCTGTCACTCTTTTCATGATGATTTGATCATGAGGATTTTTAGTTGGTTAAATAATCTTGTTCTTCAAGGGATTTCAGACTCACTTACTTATTTATAAACATCGCCTCTTCTACTGGATTGATGTCTGAACAAGTTATGGTGATTGGCTCTCGTTGTTAATAACAGAAATTAACCAACAGCTGTTTCGTAGAGATCTAATTGAATAAACAGATCGATTTGATTCTCACTGATGGTTGGCTCAAATACCAATTTAGTCAGGTAGGATGGGTAACAGAGAAAGTCAATTTAGGTGAAGGGAAGCTGAAATCAAATCTTTACCCTACATAGAAGAAACCAAGATGTGGCTCTTGAGTTTCTAAAAGTAAATATAAATACAAACAGGTCTGGTTAGTCACTCAATAGAAGCTGTCATGGGACCAATGTCTTTCAGCAGCATGCTGTGTTAGGGCTGATCATTTGAAAAATTGGAAAAAGGGGTGATCAATGAAAAAGTTATTTCTCTTGCATTTTGTTGGGCAATGATCTCTAAAAAAAGTCTCGAAAATACTTCTACTGCTAAGAGGGGAGTGTGGTCTATATACCCACATCAGTTAAATAAAGGGTTTGGTTTGTTACTTCCCCACACCCACCAGATGATACCTGATGAAGGTCATAGAGTACAACGGTTGAAATGTTGTATGAAAAACAACCAAGATGAGAATAGTCGGAATAATAATTGAAATAAAGATAAATTCTTGAAAATAACTGATAATTGATATACACTAATTCTTCAAAAGCAAAGGCTGTTACTGGCAAAGCGATCTATTAGTAGAAATGATATGAAATGCAACGTGTAAGAGCCTGGAAATTAATTGTGCACTTGGAAGGAGTTGTGAGCGGAAGATTTTTGGAAAGAATTAAAAAAACATTAAGAAAATAATGAATTGTTTACTCTTTACTTATCTAAAATGATACGCATACTTTTGTCACCGGAGAAAAATTCACACATAAGATTTTTACACGTACTCACTACAAAAAGTTGGAGAGAACGTTGGTGTTTGTATGTGTGTGCATGTGTGTGTGTGCATGTGTGTGTGTGCATGTGTGTGTATATATGTGAGTAATTTAATTATCTTTCTATTCTTACTAATGATGATCTTAATTGTAATCAGTAATGATGGACTAGTTAGTGATGACCAAACAAAAAAGACTTGTGGATATCACATTTTATTTTGCTACAAAACTAATGAATGGTTATTCTGAAGCAGTCATGCAAAGTAATAACTCTTATACCCAAGAATAGTCACCTTTGATATATCTATCAATATAATAGAGAGAGAGAGAGAGAGAGAGAGAGAGAGAGAGAGAGAGAGAGAGAGAGAGATGCATGTATCTTATATTAGAGACTGTCAACCAAGACTCCCTAGATCAATGTAGTCAGCGTCAACATAGGTTTTTTCAGTTTTTAAGTCAGTCAGGCTGGCTGGCCATGTAGATCTCTTGTGTACAGGCCATACCAATGAAACTGGAGCTGAAAATTTATGTATTAATTCCTTATTAGGCCTTGGGAATAATACTTTTTTTTTTTTTTTAAATCCTCCCATCAAAACGTTTTTAGTAAGTGTTAAGATATCCCTTAGTTTGTGTCTGGCTTTACGCTTATTCTTGCTTTTAAAAAATTCCGACTCCCTCAGAGATCACCACCCAATTAAATATGAGAAAGGTAACTTAATCATTGATCGCACCTTTTTTCAATTTTTCAATTGATCGCCCCTAACCTGGCACGCTGACATTGGTCGTGTGATTGTTTCTATCGGCTGACTAACCAGACCTGTTTATCAAGAAATCATGCAGAGTATGATTTACATGCCCAGGATGAACACTCCTTGTATATGACTGTGTGCGTGTTAGTTATTTATCTTTCATGCCAATGGTTTTCTTAATTGTAATATTCAATGATAGATTGGTAATAAATAAACAAAAAAGAATGGTGAAACTTTCTTGGTAATCCTTGCTTATTTGATACTCAAATCACCAAGCATAAAGCTTTCCAGAACTTATCCCCCTTGATAGTTAAAAAGGGCAAGATTTATAATTTCCAGCTAACTTTTGAGCTAATATATTTGTTTTTGCCATAAGATACTGTTCTTGAAATATAAAATTTCAGTGTCAGAAATATAAAAAAAACAAATGAATATATGACATTTGGTATCATTACAGCCTTGTTATCTGATCAATACATTGCTAAAAAAAGGTAAAAGAACAACTTGATAGTTTTTATTTCCATTATTGTGTTAATATTATACTTTTTGTGTTGTAAAATTATTCTTTTTGGAGCCATGGTATGAAATTTCAAATGTACTTCAAAGTGTGAAGCAGATCCGTAGTGAAAAACTACATGTCATTAAGAAATTACCTAAATAAGCTTTATTTTGTTACAGTAAAATATGTATGTATATATTCATTTGAAAACCTTTTTCAAGTGAAACAGAATGTACAGCCAGTGATGAATCATTGAAAAAATTTTCACTCATACTAAAACCCGCTTCTCTGATGGTATTGAGCATTATTTTGAATAAAGATCTACCTATATATATATGTATATATATATATATATATATATATATATGTGTATACATATATATATATACATATATATATATATATATATATATATATATATATATATATATATACATATATATATATATATATATATACACACTCACATATATATATATACATATATATATATATATACATATATATATATATATATCTATATATATATATATATCTATACATAAATATATATATATATATATATATATATACATATATATATATATATATATATATACACACTCACATATATATATATATATACATATATATATATATATACATATATATATATATATATCTATATATATATATATATCTATACATAAATATATATATATATATATATATATATACATATATATATATATATATATATATATACATATATGGGAACTTTAAACCCTGAAAACACATACTAACACAGCACGTACCACTGAAGATGGGAGAAATCCCGAAACATGTCTGGACACATACATATATATATATATATATATATACACACATACACACACATATATATATATATATATATATATATATATATATATATATATGTGTATATATATATGTATATATATGTGTATATATATATATATATATATACATATATATAAAAAACAGAGAGAGAGATATGCATGTATAGACAAAAATACTTTGCTTGAAAAATCAATATATTCCACTTTTTCATTTTTTTATATCCAAAGCTTCATTATTGGAGGGAAATAAAACATAGTTTTCATGCAGATAATTTCTTTAAATTACTGAAATGATTATTTAGATAATTATTTAAAAGATGGTAGGCCTTGGAAGAAAATTGTACTTAATTCAATCAAAAAATATTTACTTTTTTTTGTTTCTGCAACCAGTGAAAAAAGAAACAACAAGCAAACGCTCCTGAACATAAAAGCCAACTATATGTGACTATATGATTGGCTTTTTTGAGTGCTCCAAACAATGGTGTAGCTAGGGTGAGATGGGCAGGGCCTGTGCCCTGGATGCCGCTTGAAGGAGGAGTCCCTATCAAAGTTGGCCAAACCAGTCTCAGAGAGTGAAAAAAGAATACTTATATATGATTTTTTTTGGACTATTTTTTTTTCAATACTACAATTGATGTTTTCAATTTTTCAGGTCACAAGTTCATATTTTGACTCTTTGGGTGCACATCTTTTCCCCTCTGGTTTCCCCAGCACCCCCGCCCCACCTCTCTCTTTTACACCATGACAAATTTGGGAATGTATTTGTGAAGCCAAACGATACATGAAAATATAAAGCCAAAAGAGCTAAACATTTGATACTTATGTTGCAAAATGTATCATTATGTTGCATAGTGTCATTGAGGAGAATGAAGGGACGACAAATGATAGAAAGAGAGGGTAAAAGGAGAGGGAGATATGTATGTATATAGACTAGAAAGTTTTACAGCTTTAAACTCCAATCATGAAAAACTTTTGAAAAATACTTCTGTATCACTTCATTCACTCATTTCCCAATGTCTGTCAATGCAATTTATGCAATTTATGTAATTTTCTTCAGTGTTTTTCGCCTGCTTTACGTATACTTTATTGCTAAAGTACAATGTGTAAATTTTCTCTTGTTGGGATCATCAGTTGTTTACCACGTAACTGTTTTGGGGTGTGTATGAGAAGGAGGTGAAAAAAAGAAAAAGAAAGATATGTGTCAATTGGCTGGCAATGATGGGTCTTGGGTTAGGAGGAGGATGATATTGACAGTGGTTAAAAAGTGGTTAATAGGTGAGGCAAACATTGTGCATGTCAATATATATATATATATATATATATATATATATATATGTATGGATGTATGGATGTATGTATGTATGTATATACTGTATTTCACCATGTATGATCCATTACCATGGATAATCCACACCCTCAATTGAGCTACAATTTCATATAAGAAATATATGATTTTTAGCTCAAACTTTCTGAAAGAAAATGCAAATTACACATAATGAAATACAGTGAATATCTGTTTATAAATATATGTGTATTTATATGCATACAAACACATTCATACACACTCACGGGTGGATCAATAGCTCCATAGCCGGATACAAAGTAAATGAATTGTTGGTTTTAAGCAATCATTCAGAGCATGACTTACTTGCATGTCCAGAATTCATGCCTTTGGTTTCAAGTTTCTAAAATTGTTGCACTTTTGAATGCTTTCTTTCTTTATAGTTTTGTGGTTAGTAAGAGAGACTTCAGAGTTTTTATTTCAGAACTATATTCCTGAATAACGAGGCAAAATTTGTACTTTAAACAACTCGTAGTTGATTTTAGAGGGTATGAGGCACTTTTAAGAAAAAAAAACTAAGAAAGCTTTTTTTATGCTATTGACAAAATAGCGCAAGAAATGTCATTATCAGAAAGACCCACACCACAAGTCAACATTGGTTGGAAAGTAATTGTTTACTTTGGTAAATCTGATAATATTTACCAAACCTGAATACAAAGGTTCAGTTGGATAAACAGTGAATCCGGATGAAGGAAAAGGTTGCCAACTAGTTTTTCTTGCAGTATAATGACGTAGTAAATAGATTTTTAAAAATCTTTTTTGTATGGAGATTTAGAAAAAACAAAAAAACAATAGAAAAAAACAAGTAAAAGAATATAAAAAAAACAAAAAACGACTTTTGGTGGTATTGATTAAATTCGAACTGAAACAGGCCCTCCCTCCCCAGATAGATAACCTGATCCGACTTTTGATGGAAAATTAAGAAAAGAAATAGATTAAAAAAAAAAAGAAAGACTTTGTAAATCTAACTCTTTATGTGATATGCTGATGTAATTGATTCAATTCCTCTTGTGTCATGTGATTTATAACACTATGATTTGGTCTTAATATTTCAAATGATCCATTGAGACACAGTCATTGTTTGTAGCATTTGTGATTTTTTATTAGGTTGGAGTGGCAGCCTTAATTCCAAATTGGATCCCTTTTAAGGGGTAAAGGGCTCTTTTTGTTTGGCTTTTTTCCCATAGCTGGGGAAAGAGGTGGATTTATGCCTTTCTCAAGGGTATTAGCCTGAGTAAATGTAAGCTATCCCAGCTGGAGGATATGCTTATGGAATGAAAGAAAACTGCGATGTGCAAGTGACAGTATTACAGGGCCTAGATTTTAGATAGAGCATTGTCATTGATATTATTGAATAATTTTTCTTACAACTTTTTGTGAAGTTTTTTTTTATCACAACTCACTTTTATTTCATTCTATGATCATTAAGAAAGCAGCATAGATAGGAAATAAAGAATAAGCTTCCAATAAGAATATTAAATAAATATGATAAAAAAAAAGTTTGAAATTAATATTAATGATAATGTTTCATCTAATAAATTCAAAGACCATTACATCTAATACTACTAGTGCCATGAAAAGCAACGGAAATTAGATAAAAGAAATTCTAGTCTAAAATAAATAATAACTGACCATGCTTAATCTATGAAATTCAGAGAATATTACAGTGCTATCAAAATTATTGTGTACTTATATAAAAATTGACTTATTTCATTCTAAAACTCTGTCTAAACTACAAAGATATAAACAATAATATGTGTTCTTATGCGTTTGGGATTCTGCATTCATTTTAGTATTCTATACAAGGAGAATTTAAACCATTGTTGACCTCATGTGACCTCAGGTTTATCTCAAGAAAACTTGTCCTCATCCTACCCTGGGATCCTGTTTCATAATTGGTCCATTTAAGTTCATTTTTAGTAACATGTTTCAAATCGAACATGTTATTCTTGTAGTTGTGAATACTGTGTGAGCTTGTCCCATATTGTCATCATGAGATCTGCTCAAGTGTTTAAGAGGCAGTTTATCTGAAAGATACTTCCTTTAGTTGTAATGAAATTACAAAGAAAAGTGGTAATATCAAGAAGAAATGTATTAAACATTGAGTGGAAACTGAAAAATAGTGAAAATTTGCCAAGTTCTTTCATAATGTTGATGGTCGTTTTTTACGAAGTGTGACCAAAATTCTATCTTGTCTTTGATTTGAAACACACTTTTGTCAACACTTTTCAACACACTTGGGTGACAAATTTTCACCAAACACTTCTTGATACTCCCAATTTTCTTGCAATTTTGGATCAGCTGTCATCCCAGGGTAGTATAAGGAAAAGTTTTCTTGAGGTCACATAAGGTCAACAATGGTTTAAATTCCCCTTGTACAGAAACTGTTTTCAAAGTTTAAATAGGGTTTAAAAATGAAAAGAGTTAATTTTGTAAGAAAATGCACAACAATTTTGATAGTACTGTACATTCGATACCACCAGGGAAATAAATAGCAACGGAGACTTTGTTTCTAATAGCAGACCGTTCCCTTATTGAATAAGTTTGATTTTAACTCCTACAGGGCAGTCTTATCGTATGGACACAGTGGGCAGTTGTTTGGGGGGTAAAATGATTTTAGGGGTACCAAAATTCAAATTGAAAAATAAAAATTAAGGTTCATATCATCATATCATTGAAAATTAAAAATCAAACCATGTACTTACTCACTCTCACTCTCTCTCTCTCTCTATTCCATTCCAACCAATTGTTTTCAGAAATGTGTATAACATTATAATGCCACGTTACAACAGTGACAAAAGATACATCCATTTCAAGGTGAATAACTATTCAAAATTGAGGATTTGAAAAAAGATTAATAAAAAAAATGTTTTTATTTGGTGGCTACTGGAGTTTACTTGTGAATTTCCAAGGCTTTATGCCAAAAAATGTGACCAGGAGCACTGACAGATAGACAGATGAGTTAGAGGGCAAAAATATATAGCCACCATATTTTTTGTTGTTTGGTTAGGCCGGTGATCATGGCTACAGTGATTCAATCAAGATTCTATCAAACAGGAATTCCAATGGAGGATCTCTACATGTTCCATAGCTCTGTATGGAGCCTGGTATTTCCAGATGGTCACCCGTCTATGTACTGATCAGGCTTTACATTGCTATATTTTGTGATAGTATGACAACTGGTGCATCCAACATGATTTGGTCATAACTGGAGTTGAAAATATACCATTTTGACCAGTGGTTCCCAGAACCATGGTCATGACCCAAATCCTGAGGGTCACAGGATTGTTTGAAAATTAATGAGAAAAATAAGAAAATAAAAAAATGTAAAAAAAAAAAAAAAAAAAAGTTTTGTAAAGTTTTATTTGGACCTTTGTCCTCATTCTGGTTCATTTCTTGAACATAACATTTTGGCTATTATACTCTATGGCTGTCATTAGGTGATAAATGGGTGTTTTTCCGACCATTAAAACAGGGAAGGAACATCTTGGTAATTGCCCAGAGCATGCTAATTCCACTGTCTAATTTCGGATGAAGGACATATTTGATTTCAAAGGAAAATAGTTGAGAATAATAAAGCATCTACAAATGCATGAAAACTCCTGACATATTCCAATCTGTTCACATCTGATATTTGCTCTTGATTATTCAATTAAAGTTAGATACATTGAAATTTATTGAATAAAATCAAGGGTTCAAAGCTAACTTTTTAGGTACTGGAGCATTTCATCTTGTACATTTATTTTGGCTTGTTTTTCATAGAGGGGCTTGAGTTGTGCTCTGGTGAGCCCCAGCAGCATTGCACCCCTGGACAAAACTAAATGGATAAACACTGAAACTATTTTTCTGCTCTGAGGTTTGCAAGATAGAAAAAAATGTTTAGGGTTGTGCCCCCTACCCCAATTTTTTTTGTTTTTACTTGTTTATGCTTTGGGGGTTGAAAATGTTTTTCTATAAACTTCCAGACTTACGAGTACCACTGTAATAAATGTGATCTTTCATCTTTGAGAAAAAGAGTACATTTTAGAGAAAATGTCTCACTACCAGAAAATGATACCTCAAACCATGATATAAAAACCATGTGTTGTATTAGAAACTGTCAACCAAAACTGTCAACATAGGTTTCTCCAGTTTTTTAGTTGGTCTGGCTGGCTATATATTATGTATCTATCATGCGTGCAAGCCAGACCAATTGAGCAAGAGGGCTGAAAATTCAAACATCCACTCCTCAGTATGCCTAGAAAAATTTCCCCAAATAGGTTTTTAGTGGGGGGGGGTCAATTTAGAATGAAAGTTCCGGCTAAATCGGTCCCTCAGTTTGTGTCTAGCAGTGTTCATGCTTGTTTTTTTTTAAATTCAGACTTTTTTAAGGATCACTCCCCAACAAAAGGAGAGGGAAGTAGCTTATTTATTGATCACCCCTTTCTCAAATTTTCTAATTGATCACCCCTTCAACATAGCTTGCTGCCAAAAGACACTGATCACATGATGATTTATATTGAGACAATAACCTAATAATGTTGTTTTTAAAACTAAAAACCTTGAAATATTATGTCAGCAATGCTCCAGAAAAATATGACCAACAGAAGATTTAGATTCAACTTACGAGTATCTTAACCTGATTTTAAAATGTCAAAAAATTTTTTTTAAATTTAAAAAAATATATGCATATTTCACATAAATGGATCACAATGGCCCGCACATGTATGAGAACAACAATCTAAAAAAAATTATCTGAGACAGATAGATCTTTCATCTAAAATCATCTGAAAAAAAAAGATCTTTTATCTAAAATTATCATTAAAAAAATATCTGGACTTTGGCATTGTTGGTTGGTCGAAAATGATCATAGAGACCCAAAAACAAACTTTTTTGAAAAAATAAATAAAGAACATTTTTAAATAGTGCTTAGTGGTTTATTCATGCAAATGTTTTAGGCTGTTGCCCAAAATATGTGACCAGGAGTGCCTGGAGACGCACAGGCGGATGTGTGAAGAGAGAAGAATCTATGATTTATTTGGCTGCTTGATCAGGCAAGCCATTTGTGGGGCTATCATGATTTGATAACATGATGTCCAAGATTATAACTTTCAAGAATGATATTCATATTAATGAATAATTTACACACACAACATGTTATAGCTCTTCAAGTACACTATCCACTAGCATAGTGAGTTCAATCCTCATTGGGTGCCCCATTTTTCATGCCCCCTGCCAAACTAAAATAAACTTACTGGATATCAATAAAGATATTCATTTGCACATGTGAATGTATGTGTGTGTACATATACACACACACACACACACATATATATATATATGTATATATATATATGTATATATATATATATATATCCAGATGTGTTTCATCATTCTCATATGATGTGACACTGAGGTGCCACATGATACATTGATCTATGATGTAAAACTGAGGTGCAGGGTGGCAGTATGGGGTATAATGTAACATGGAAAAGGAAGCATCTTTAAGGGAGAAAACATGCCACCTGATGAACTGCATTCCCAGGGAAGGTCAGAAAATAGATTGGGTGAAACAGAGAGATAAAAACAGCAAAGATAACAAACTAATCCAGTGATTCTGAGTGTAGGCAAATAGGAATTTTGTTATGAAGAGAAAAGAGCATTCCGTAGCTCAAAACAGAGCATTGTTGAGGCTTAACTAATTAATTCCTAATTATACAATACTGTTGATAACTAATTATACAATACTATTAATCATACTGTAGATTTATTGTAACTAATGCTTAACTCTTTAATTCAATTAATTTTTAGAGGTGCTCTTTTGATCAGTCACTCGGCCAATCCCAAACAAACAATAGAAATAGGAAGGAAGAGGTGTGCTGTCATTAAAAGAACGGTATTCAGATAATTTTTTTGCCAGCTGCTAATGATGTCATAATAGAAAAAAAGCCAAAAACGGCCAAAATACACCAAAAATGGCCATTTACGATTTTTATTGAAAATAATTCTTGCTGAATATCGCATTTTATTTCACAAGTATGAAAATCAATTGAATCAAAGAATGACTACTTGCTCATATTCCTCCTCCTCCTCTTCCTGCTATTACTACCACAGATGGTAGACGCATTATTGAACTTATGGTTCTTGTTTTTTAGTAAGGGGGATAGCCATTTTTTTGACCTGTCAGGATGGGGCATGGAGTAAAAAAGATCAAGAACCACTGATATAATTAAAATAATTCATGAAATAATGACAATATCTATAGGAAGTGCATAAAGGATTTTCTTTGAAGTTCTCGGAATAGAGAGTGTATTATTCAAATTAAGTCATTACGAGGAAGGAAACCGGGTGGCTGATTCTATACGAATAATTAATTCTTACTATACTTTGTGTTAATTTTTAACTTTGTTCTTTTGTGAAGGTTTAAAAATGAGTGAAAAGGAAAGAGAAATAATTTGAAACTTGCTGGATCCGTGGAAATTTTACAGCAGTTGATAAGATTATCCATCATCTTGTGCCTCTAATCTTCTCTCTCGACTTATGTCTATATCTTCTCGTTGACTCTCTAATCCCTTCCAATCCCTGTTGTCTGTCCATTATTTCATCTAAATGTTATACAAACATGGATTAGTTTCATATGTAAAAAAATTTTCCTATCCCCTTAGTAAATTACTCAATTTTCTTTTCAGTCCTCTCCCATCCTACCCTCTTATCAAACTGCTTGACCTTATTTTCTGCCCTCTCCTTTCCTACCCTCTATCTTACTTTATTGCCCCCCATTTCTGACTAGCAGAATTATTGTATAGATGCTTTGTGTTGTTCGTTGAGTTTTTAGATGGACAGTTAAAAATGAGCCGAAGGAAAAGTACAATAAGTGCAGATACTTACTGACATCAGTTTAGATTGGGGACAAGACTTTCTCTCTTTTTTCCTGCAGGTGTCTCTTTACACTTACATTGGCAGTGTGTTTAGAAATGAACCAACCACTTTCAATGTTTCGAGAACCTATCACGCAGTCTTTATGTATCTTGGAAAAGGACCTTCCTGTGCATGCTTGAACAAACACTCTCCAAGTGGAGTTATTCAGTTGGCAGTGAGATGCCATTGTGAACTTTCATACATTGCCCATTCTTCACTTCTCATGTAGAGTTTTTGGTGAAATATCCCATCAACCAGGTCTTTCACCCCCCCGCTCCCCGATTTGGCTCCCTGTGACTTCTGGCCTTTTACAAAGCTAAAATCACTGCTGAAAAGGAGAATTCAGACTGTTGATGAAATTAAAGAGAATGCAATGAATCCTGAAAAAGGACATTGTAAACTGTTTTGAAAATGGGAAGGGCGCTGGAATAAGTGTGTGAGGTCCCAAAGGGTGTAAGTATTTTGAAAGAGACTAAGGCAACATTTTCTTTAATATTCAATGGCTAGATACTTTTTGCACAGACCTCTTATGTATTTGTGCGCATATTTGCATTATCTACATAGTAATGAAAGTCTAATCTTGTTTATCTGTTTTTGACGTCTAAGTAGCCGAGCGGATGCATTGTAGCCAGTAGTAGTTGAATTACGGTACCCCATTAAATGTGGTAACTTGAAGAAAGTCATTTGCAATTTGATAATTATAGTGCGGAGTCTATATTCATACTCTTTCTTATAATAATGATCTGATTTCTATCTGTCTAATACTGAAAGTCTGATTCTCTTTATCCGTTTGTGACCTCTGAGTATACA
The DNA here is from genome assembly GCA_963457665.1 of Thysanoteuthis rhombus. Lineage (NCBI taxonomy): Eukaryota > Metazoa > Mollusca > Cephalopoda > Oegopsida > Thysanoteuthidae > Thysanoteuthis > Thysanoteuthis major. The sequence continues at coordinate 11,305,985 of OY735220.1, forward strand.
ATACCTATAGAATTGAGGCACCCCTAAAATGTGCTAATTTGAAGAATGCAAAAAAAAAAAAAATCTGAGTGATTTGCGACTTAATTGTAATGGTGTGGATAGAGAGATGGGATAGAGAGGTTTTTCGGGAAGACGTGGGAGAGGCTAGCACAATCATAGTTGATATCGAAGTAGCTGGGAAAAGCCTTTGTCAGCAGTGGACTTATGATAATGGTTAATGGTATATATATATATATATATATATGTATGTATATATATGTATGTATATATATATATATATATATATATATATATATATATATATATATATATATATATATATGGGTTCAAGTATGGTTTTGGAGGTTGAAGCATCATTAAACACTAACCCAGAGTGCCCTAAAAATTTAAAAAAAAATTTCTTCTCAAAGTTTCTTGCAAATAAAAAAATATCTGCAATTTGCTGTTGTGGTGGTGATATTTATTTCTTAAATTTCACTTTAACCTGAAAGAAGAATGTGACACCGTGCACCGATGTTCAAATGTTGAAGAGAAAAACAGCAAAAATTATTTTATTCCGAAAATAGAATGTGAGCCCTTACGGTGGTTACGGCTTCAGCCGTTTTTGCCTAGGTTCCGCATATCACATATCTACTTACTCGGCCTATTTGTGATATATAAAATAGACTCTGAGGCGACAAGCGCCCGAAGTGGCGCCCCTCACTTCACCCTGTTAATTCCGAATAACATCAAGTATTATAAGTCCTCCAGTGGTTCTATATCAGCAGCATGCAGTGCTTGTTGCAGCTAGTTGTGAGGCAGGGAACCTTGTCAAATGCCAACTATTCGGTAGTAGTTGTCTCCCCTTCCTGACTTTGACCGACATAAACAACTGAAGCCATTTCCGGCAAAGATATTCAACTGTTAACACAAGAATGGCTCGTAAAAATTCCCAGAAGACAGGTATTATATTCTGTTTATTTTATTTCGTCTCTCTTTAGTCCCAGATCGTCAGATTGGAAGAAAAAATCTGTGCAGTCGAAAGCGGTGCCAATAATTTTTGGCAAGTCATTCAATGTTGATCTTTTTTCTCGAAGTGTCCCTAAAGTGGGGGACCATTTTTAAGTACGACGAAAAATTTTGACACTTTAGGATTTTTTCGTCTTGGAAATGAAAGATTTTCCTTCAGAATTATCTTTTATTCATTAGGGATCTCATTTACCATTTTCTTTCTTGAAATTCTGGAATCGTGCCTTTCTTTCTTTATGAAAGCCTGAGATAAAAAGATGTAAAGGTTCATCTCCAAGTTATGGCTTTCTTAAAGAAAGCCGGTTGCTACCCCCAATTTTTTTTTTTTCTTGGGAAGATTTTGGCCCACCCACCTTCCAAGAAAATGAAAGAAATAGTTATTTCAGACGATATTCTGGATTTGCACTTCTGATATTGATGAATATAGCAATATAGTTTATAAGTTATGAAGAAATTTGGTTTAATGTTTATATAAGTGTTTTCTTTTTCTTTTCTTAAGACAAATGTAGCCCCCCCCTACAATTTTGTGTTGACTCCGCAAAATTGCCCCCTTGAGAATTTCCTATCTTAGCTTCAATATGATAGTTATATAAGTTGATCTTTCTACCTTTATCTTTTCTTAGTAACAATTATTTTAAATCTTTCTTTTTTTTCTTCTTTCTCTTGAGTAATGAAACAATTTCATTTTTGAATATAGAAATAATTTACTTAAAAGGGGGCCACCCACTTTCTTGAGGGGGAAGATTAATTCACATTTTAGGGTGAGGTTTGCACTTCTTGTGATGAAGCAATTTTAGAAGTTACACAGAAATTGGATGAAGTGTTTTTGTATCTTTTCCCAAGACATATATAGCCCCCCCCCCAATATGTTGACTAAACAAAAATTACATCTTGTCTTTAAAATAACTTCTTTTTTTTTTTTTTTTTTTTTTCAGATTTTTTTTGTAACTCTTGTTTTAGATATATATATATATATATATATATATATTTTTTATTAAGATGTGTCGTTTTTGATTGGTACAAAAATAATTTTCTTGCAAGTGGGGCTCCTCACTTTCTAAGAAAATTAAAAGATTATGGGAAAAGTGGGGTAAGATGAGAACTGTTCTGATATGAACGATAATATATTCTAGAAGTTATAATAATGGGTTTCTGTAGGGTTAAAAAAAGAATTGAGACATATATAGCCCCCCCCCCCCACATTTTGTGTTGACTACACTAAAATTTCCCAGAAGGTTTTTGTTGGCTTTAAAAAATTTTATTAAAAAAATTTTTTTTTTTTTCATCCCTTCAGTAACTTCTATTTTTAAATGTTTCCCTGTATTCCTTTAGTTGAAGTGTTTCATTTTGGAGATGATAGATGAAAAAAAAAAATTCTTTTAAGAAAATCACATTCTTCCGGACGTGAACTAGGATTGGTAGTTCTGATATTAGGAAATAAAGCAATATATATCTTCGGATTTAATCTTCATTTTTTTTTTTTTTTCAAGACAAATATGCCCCCCCCCCTTCATGAATATTTAAAATGAATTTTAAACCAACTTTTTTTTATTATAAAATTTCTTTACTATCGTCGTAATCTTTATTTTCAATGTTTTTTTTTTTTTTTTTCATTAGTGATTTAACAGCCTTGTTTGGTAGAATTCAAATAATTTTTTAAAGGTCCACTAACCACAAGACAATTAGATGAAGGGAAAAATGGGGACAAAAGTTGATAATTTATTTGATTTTTCTTTCTTGAAAAATATTATGTAAGCAGTAAGAAAAAATGCCAGTTTTTACTTATTTTAACTGGTTATGTAATAGTTTAAATCGAGAACCCCAAAGTCTGGAAAAAAAAAACTAAATTTTCTCATCTTCTTAAAACTCCTAAGTGGAACAACAGTGTCCACCCTTTCTTATCTTCAGGAATGTCTTTTACGTGGCAGAAGGAAGAGAAACGGTATAAAATTTTGGAACTAGAAATAGAGGGAATTAAAGAGTTAAAAAAAAAAATTCTCAGTACGATTTTACCCGATTGAAAATATCAAAAATCTCAACCAATTCATTTATGTATTGCTTATTCGCCCCTTAACTTTTTTTCCCCCCGAAAACGATCTTAGAATCTCGAATTGTATGTCTGAACAATAAATCCAACATCTACGACGTAACTGCCAAAATTTGTTGACGTTCGTTCCACAATGACTAACACCAAAATAGAAATTTATATAATTATTGTATTTTAGATAATTATAAGTCAGATTGAATATCCAAAATATCGGGCCCTATGTAATGTTGAAGGCGGTACCGTTTGAAAACTTTCGTACGCTGGAAGTTAAGAACGGCGCACAAATGAAAAGAAATCAGAGAATTCATGAAAGAAGCCGATGCGAAAACAGATTGTTTTTGCTTTGGATAAATTGATTAAAGTTGTTTTTATTTGTCTGCTTTTTTAACGTGTGTGTTGAGGAGTGAAAACTTCACGATAACGGGGACCACCTTATTGTACCAAAAATTCAAATTTTATTTAAAAAAAACAAACTTTACTGAATTTACAATTTCTATGAGCTTAATTTCTCCAAAATCGCTGACTATTTTATTTATATTTATCTCTATGAAATCTTTGAACTTTTCTTTCTCAGCTGATTTCGTGTTGGTCAGTCTAAGAATTTAGAGGACCCCCCCCCCTACATAGTTCCATATTCTGGTTTTAAAATCATTTTATTTCACCATTGAAAGACTTTGTTGACTGTTTCGTCTTTTTTTCAGTTTTAATTGAAAAATAAAACGAACTTTAAATATTGCAGACTCTTCATCTTTTTGATATAAGCGATTGTTTTTTTTATCGCTGATGACACTTTTTGCTTAGTCGAGGGAAAGTAAACCCGAGTTGCTTTTCTTCAAGTGGCCCACTTCATCGTGGAAAATCCTGACTTTTTTTTATCTGTTTTCATTTAAGAATTTTTTTACTCGTTTTAAAATGAAATCTAAACAAAAAGAAAATGAAACTATCGTGGATTTTATAATCACTTTTCCTTATAACTTCGGGAGGTGGGTGGAGAATGAAAATAGAGTTGCCCTACCTTCTGACCCCCGTTTATTTGTAAACCATGAAAAGATTTAAGATTACTACTGAACCAATTCAAAAGAATTGATAAGACCTTTTATCCGAAAATAGAGCGTTTGTAGAAAACCATTTCATAGAACCGAAATGACACAAAGCGATGAAACAGTTTGCTCCAATTCATATGCGGAATTTTTTTTTAGTGTTCCCAGACCAAAAATAATCTCCAGTTTTACGCTAAGCATAACACACCTTAGGCTTTCCTGATACGATACCTAATCTTAACGGATCCCCAAAATAAATAAATTACTGATGCTCACGGACACTGTTCAAAACTATGGCAGTTTAATGCCTTTCGTAAAAGCGAAGTGGCGTAAGGCGGGTAATACGTATTTTGAAATTTTTGAAAAATTCCTCATACTTTTTCCCCATCCAACTGACTGACTGCCATTCATTTTCGCTAAAAAATTTTTTGCTGGCTGATTATCTTAATTGGTTTAATAATTCAATGACAGAATTAAATCATTCAGTTGATGCCGATCGTCTTCATGGTTACTAATCCATGACCCGTCGCTTCGCCGACGGTTATCTTGAGGGTACTACAGCGGGCGGATGACTGCTACTGATATGTGCAGTTTGAGAAAGGGAGGAGAGTGAAAAAGTTAGGTTGTCAAAGTAACTAATAAACTACAACTTTTTGTGAGCTTACCCTGTCGTTTCCTTATTTTAAAATTATTTTTTTATTCTTGGGGTTTAACCTTGTCACTTTGTTTTGTTAGTTCTGTTTTGGCTAAGTAGAAACAAACAGCTTTTGTGAATTTTATTTTAATTTGTATTGAAGTTGGTTTCTCTGCTTTTTTTCTCATCACTCTCTTTGTGCTTTGATAAGTTTCCTTTCCTTAATGACTTGTCAAACCAGGATTGGATAAGGAGACATTGGCTGAAGAGTTTAATTACAAAGCTGGGGCTGGTTTTTTTTTTTCAAAATCCTTTCCTTCTCCCTCTCACTTAATTTACTTATCTCGTATTTGTTGAAAAAGTCTCGCTGTCATGATTTCGTTCGTTCTTCCGTGATTGACTTGAACTAAAAGTGATAAAAAACCCCCAACAAACATGAGCTATTTGGTGTTTAGGAATACTTGATGTGAATAATGATGTAAATATTCAACACATTTTCTTTTGAAGTGTTTTTCTATTTTACACCTGAAAGACCTACTTTTATGTTAAAATTCTCGTTTCGTTGGTCACAGTCGTTTTTCGCCTTCCTTCCTTGTGCTTATCAAATTAATTTACATGCTATTTTTAGCATCTAATTTTATATTTCGTAACGTAAACAGTTATAATAATTTAAGCCCTAAAAAGAAATGCAGAATTTATTGCTTCATGTTCTCTTATTCTCCCATCGTCGTTGTCCACACTTGTTACCTTAATTATTCTTGTTCATTGGTGTACATATAACTAATTCCTTTTAGTAGTACCTACCTTACTTTTCATTCGAGCATGATTTTCATCTGCTTTTGCCGATACGTTATATAATCAGGAAAACAAGAACTATAAATTCAACGGTGCACCCACTATCCTTGTTAGTCGTCGCAGTAGGATGATGGTTCAACCGATGGTTTTGGACCAAGTTTCATATCAATCCAACATGATACGACTGAGAATTGATATCAAAATTAGGGACCTACTGATCAAAATGTGTCTTTGAAGTATGTGTGGACTTAACTGAAAATAAGTTCGTTGCCAATTGTCAGAGAAATCGGATCTTAATTGAAATATCACCGTTGTACTGATGTTTTTTCTTTCTACTGCTTTTAAAATCAAAATTAACCATTTATAGCTGGAACAATTAGTCTATTCCTATTTTATTATATTAACCCAATCCTTTACGGGAGGGAAAAGCTGTTCGAAACTAGCGTTTACAAACCACCACCACTACTTAAGAAGTTTCCGAGTTTAAAATTAGGTCGATATCTGTTTTAAGATTTGTACAAGATTAATGTTTCTCTTGTACACTAAATTTTATAACTTCATTTTCAATTTTACCAGAATTGTTTTTGCTTTATACAGAGGATTGGCTAATTTTAATATCTATATGTATATAAAAATCTCTTTTCAGCTAATAATTATTTTTAATAGATGTTAAATAAATGTAGCAAACCCTGATACAAGAACCCACCTAACCCCCACCCAGACACAAGGGGTAATTGTTTTAATTTTCAGCCCCTTTCTAGCCCTTGTGGTGTGACCTGTGCCTGTGATGGATGTATGCAACCAGCCAGACAAATTCGAAAACTGAAGAAACCTATCTTGACTGTTTCTAATTGAACAAATGTTTGGCTTATTACACCAGAAACTTGTTTTTTACTCATGTTCAGTCTTTCTCTACATAATTCTTATGGATTTAAAATACTGTCTGTAACATCAACACCTCTTTTCTGTTCATACTGAGTGATTCTACTAAACAATTGAATAATACTGATATTCTTCCTAATACTACTAGTTGATGTCGGTGTTCCTAAAGATAGATATTTTTTTTTATCCCCCCTCCCATAACATAGGACAAGGGCAAGGAGAAAGCGAATAATTGTTGAAGTCACTTGATATTACCCTCCCGTGTCTGGTTGTGTCCCCCTAGATTCTTGGATACTTTTGTCAAAGTTTTCCACCCACTCGGTCTCAGTTTTGTGATATTTCAGTTGTAGAAAGATTGGTTGCCTGAAAAGTGTAACTCTGTTTCACTCATTCATTTGCAGATGTCTTAGCCTGTCAATGAACTTGGAAGAGTCACTTGTCTGTCCACCCAATGTCTCCAAAAGTTCTCAATAAATTTCTATGAAATTTTCTGGAATGGACTGCCATGGGATAAGGAAGAATTGATTTCATTTAGGGGGCTGATCCAGGAATGTTTTTATTCATCTCTACTGCATTGTAGTTATACATGAAATGATTCATTGTTTTCCTGCCAATGACATTAGTGCACTTGTGCTTTCTATTTTTTTTTTTTCTTTTATTTTAATTGATTTCTTTGTTTTTCCTTGTCTTATGTTTTTGGTTCTTGAGGGTAATCAATTTTAGTTTTTGTGACCCTGAAAGATCTAATTGTCTTGCTTACATTCAAAATTGTTGATATAGCTGTTTTGTTGGATGGTTTGCTAAAAGTCTCAAACTTAGGGCATGTCATCCCTTTCTGTCTGTCATAGGCCTACTAAAATGTACATGAATACGTTGCTTTTGACAAGTGAGTGTTTTGATTTAGTATAGTTATTTCTGTACAAATTAATGTTACTAACTATAAGCTGGAAACAAAAACACATCAAATTATCATAAGACCTTGATCAGTAAGGAAAATTTGGGAATGAAGTAACCACACTAATCAAGGGACACCTGTAAATGATCCCCCCCCCCCCAAGTAGCCTACTGATAACTTAATTCAGGTTAGATCTTATCACTGGGGTGGAACATCTCAGTTTTCTTGGGTATCTATGGGTTTTCAAAATCTTGAACAATATTCTTATGGCTTTATGCGGTTTGGCCCAGACCTAGGATTGTATCACCTATTTACCCCTGTGAATTGAGTTAGCAGAGGTGTATGTACTGTCTATCCACATAATATCCCAAAGTTCTCAATGAATTTTAGTTGCGTGCTTTAGAAGGGTAGGTCATGGGCTATGGAACAATTGTTTAAATTCTGGAGCAGATCTGGAATTTTTAGTTACTTTCCCTGCATTGTAGTTACAGATGAACTGGTTTTCATTCTGTGCTTTCTAGTTGAGTTTTATTTCTTTGCATGTGGAGGTTTTCAAGTTTTCTAATTCTTGAAATTCAAATATCATATTTAATGGAATAAATGACCCCTCCCCTCCTACTTCAGCAGGAAATATTCATTTCCCTGAATTTCTCTCATTCATCATGCTGTTCATACCTTTGGTTGACGGATGGGCAATGGTAGTTGCGTTTTAACTTTTGAGGAACAAAGGTATCTGATATGCTATCAAATAGAGTTAATATAAGTTCATAGCATTTTATGAAGAGTATTGTGTAAAATTCAGTTATAATTACAAGTTTGGTTTGATAAAGGTTGTCAATTAAATGTTTTGGCCTGCAATATTTCTGCAAGGTAACTCTTGTATATCACTTTTGGTTTTGTTACTCATTTGTGAATAAAATATATATCGAGATGAAAGCAGTGTTCTCATTGAAGTCAGCTCATGAAATCAATAATCTTAACACCAAATAATAGTCAAATTTATATATTATTAAAATGAAATAGATTTCATTATCTCTTAATGTCTGTCATCAAAACTGATGATGTATGTTTCTTCAGTTTCATTGTTTGCTAGGCTGGCTATGTTTTTATAATGTGTGTAGATAGCACCAGTTGAGCTTGAGGGCTGAAATGTCAAACATTTACTTGTGTGTGGGTTTTTTTTTTTGTTTTTTTTAAAAATTTTTTATTATTCCTCCCCATAGGTTTTTAGTGGGGGAAGGTTCAATTTTCAATGTAAGTTTATGCTTGATTGATTTTGGTTTTTGAAAGTTTAGACTTTTTTTTTTTTAAGTATTGTCAATCATTATCAATTTTTGATTACTATTTTCTTAAATTTTTGTTGCTTTTTTAATTGAAACTCGATTCAAGCCATCAACCTACAGCAGAGATTAATTGCACATTTTGGGGTGGAAAAAAAGGATAAGCTTGCGGTGAGTCTTGGACCCGTGTCCTTTTTGCCTAGAGAAACCTAGTAAATGCTGAGCTGTTACAAGCATGGGTGTACACTAGCGCTTTTCCAGGGGTAGTTTGCTCAGCTTTGATCATAACTTTGTATCTCATCAGAGGGGACCTTACTGTGCATGCTTGAACAGACCCTCTTGCGTAGGGTCACTCAGTTGACAATGGAATGACATTGAGAAAGCTTGTGTCCTGTGTGACTGTCATATTCACAATGACTGAGTCATTAATTCTTTACATCCCGTGTAGGTGTTTCTATGTGAAACTGCACATCATCCAGGTCTCATATCTCCTCTGCTGGCACACATACAATTGCCAGATATGGTCCCCTGCTGTTTTCTAAAGAGATTCAGACCATGGATGAGAGTAAGGAAAATGCAATGAGACAGCTGTAGGCAATATTATTGTAAAAAAAGTGGAATGGGTACTAGAATGTGTGAATGGTTATGAAGTGATTACTTTCAATGGGACTAAGATACTATTGCCCTAGGTAAGCTTTTACAAAAATTTTTTGAATTTATTTTTTTATTTTTAATATTACAAGAACAATCCTCACTAAAATGAGGGGTGTGAACCAATATATAAAATTCACATTCCCCTGTCTTGATTTGAATTAAAGTACACACAACTGATAGCCAGGGGGCTGTCTTACTGACTTAGCTGATCTGACGTGTCTAAGATTTTATCACTCAGATATGTACAGGCTTGTTTCATTCTAATCTATAGAATTTATAAAAAAAATATTCTTTATAATTATATATGCAATAATATGCAGTAATCGTCAGTTGGAATGAAGCTTAACCCTGCAGCAGTCAGGCCTTTTTTTTCTCTTCTCTCTCTGTCCTTTTTTCTTCTTCTCTTAACGGCTGGATACTTGGTGAATATATCTCATGTTTCAAGATGGTTTAGACTTTCACTTTGTTCTGATGTATTAATAATTGCTGGTGAGTTAGACAGGATCCTGACACTTATAAGTTATATGAAGTAATTATGACTTTTTACTCAGCCGTCTTTAGTTGGAGCCCTAGAGGTCAATTTGTCATCCAGCCTGCTCATTGGACAGTTTGGGATTTAATTCTATCCTACCTCAACACCAGAAAAGTTTGGTTTTCATACTTATATTGAATCTTGTTTGATTTGTCTTTTTTTTAAAATTTTTTTTTTTACTCTGAATAATGATTAGAGTTCTCGTGTTGATGGATAAATAGATGGAATCTTGTGGCTTCCTGGGATTTTTTTTTTTTTTTTTTTTTTCTCGAATTCATTCATCTTTTTCACTAACGGATATTGATGATCATGGTTGTGTCTAGGGTGAGATAGCCTAATTGACTCCATGCCTCTTCAGGCTGGTTTTGAATCAGTTTTCCAACTTATATACTGGATGTCTGCCATACTATTCACTCTGAAGTGAGAGAAGAGATGTATTTGTGCCTTTTCTAAGGGCATTAATGTTGCATGACTACAGAGTCTCTGCCAGAGTTTGAACTATGCCTGCCAATTCCATTCTCTGATAACCAATTGACCACTCTTTCTTGGGATAACAGTTGCAACTTTCTTGGGATAACAGTTGCAACTTTCTTGGGATAACAGTTGCAACTTTCTTGGGATAACAGTTGCAACTTTCTTGGGATAACAGTTGCAACTTTCTTGGGATAACAGTTGCAACTTTCTTGGGATAACAGTTGCAACTTTCTTGGGATAACAGTTGCAACTTTCTTGGGATAACAGTTGCAACTTTCTTGGGATAACAGTTGCAACTTTCTTGGGATAACAGTTGCAACTTTCTTGGGATAACAGTTGCAACTTTCTTGGGATAACAGTTGCAACTTTCTTGGGATAACAGTTGCAACTTTCTTGGGATAACAGTTGCAACTTTCTTGGGATAACAGTTGCAACTTTCTTGGGATAACAGTTGCAACTTTCTTGGGATAACAGTTGCAACTTTCTTGGGATAACAGTTGCAACTTTCTTATATTCTGTTTTGTATTGAGTGTTCAATCATCTTTGTTGACATCCTTTAAATACGTACATTTTTTTCTTTTTTTTTTTGTCTATAGTTTGTCATTATTATCTTGTTGAATGCTGTACTTTACTTGAAGGTGGTCACTTGCCTTCTATTTAACTCTACTCTTGTGGAATTTCTAAAATTTATCTTTATTCACCACAAGTAAGGCCTTTTAGCCGCTTTTCACATCAAAGGCTTAGTAAAAAGGATTCATTTTACTACTGTTAAAACCAGTAAATACATGTTTAAATAGTTATACAATTATAAAAGTTGAGACCACTAAAATGTGTGTCTAAATGAAGACTAAAAAAAACTCAAAAAGCAAAATGACCTAAAGTTACTGTAGAGCAATAAGAGGTTTGAAGAAAACTAACATTGGGGAAGAAATGCTTGTTCATGCTGGATTTAAAAAAATTGAAATTTTACTGGGGGAAAACATTCATAAGAAATTAAACTTCATCCCACAAGGATTTGGTTTATGACCTTCAACCAATGCATTAACTGCATTTAACTATAGATGCTTGTTTTACTCAGTTCTTGACAATAATGTATGTAATTAATAACGTCACCATAAAATCCATTGTGTTGTTGCACCCCCTCTCCACTGTCATTATAAGTGTGGATAAAATGTAAATCTAAATATCTTAAATATATTCCCACATATGTAAAAAGTTTTATGGAATATTTTATTTGTATATGTTTAGGTGTTTCTTTCAAGGAATTTCTTCGTGTGTGAGAGAGCTTGAGTCTTTAACTGACTCCGCACTTTTGTTGAAATGGAAACTTCATATGAAGATGATTCATTCATCTCAAATAAGGTCACGTAATATTTATTAAAAACGTATTTGAAACTCTGCTTTTGTTTCAAGAAACAAAATATAGGGTAGGGGCACCTCCTCCCCATTTTTTTCTTTATCTAAATATGGCACAGTGCCACTGGCTTTTTGATGGAGGAGGGAAAAAAAAAAAAAGAAAAAAAAAGTCCTTTAAAGATTTTAGGAGAAGTGCCTCCTGTTCTGTCAGGCTGACATGAAGTTCAGAAAAACTTTTCTGGCTGCTCCTGTCTGATGGCCATTGTTTCTAATGAGTGCATTCTGGGACAAAACTCCAAAAACGTCCCATGCATATGTCTAACAAACAAGGATCAGGTTGCAAAAGGAAACATCTGGAATGTTAAATAATTCACCAGTTGGGTTTTATATGAGATTGGTTTCTCCAAGCTGACAGCCACCCCTGAATTTTGTTTTTGTTGTTTTTAAGAAAATCACTTGCATGGCATCTGGGCTTTATCTTAGTTTAGGATCCAGACTTTGCACTTAGATTTTTGAACTATGAAAACTTGGAGGCGTTTATTCTGATATTTTGAAGTTCCTCGTGTTTTAGGTTTTTACTTATCACTTTGGTGGGGTGGGGGATTTTTCAAATCTTCTATTCAAAAAAAAATTTGAATAACTCTTTCCAGGCTGAATTTATTTGTAAATTTACCAGTTTCGAGGTAACTTTAATTTAAATTCAATTTGTGTGCTACCTACCTCAAGTTAATCTCTCTATATTCTGGTAGGATTATGCTCAGCTAAATGGTAGAGGCATTTTCACTCCTGGAAATTCAATCCTATTGCAGTCGCCAAATTCGGTTGTAAACAAATACTTGTTTGGCTGGCCAGATGTAGCCAGTCCGTCTGGAAAGGGTTAGAATAGTTGAAAATAAAACAAATTATCAAATCTTGATATTTTGTTTTATTTATTTTCTCAGGAGTTGCTGAAAGACTTTCAGTTGTGAATAATTCTTCTTTCAACTAAATATCAGGATCTTTCTTGGAAGACCAAATGTTAAAAGGCTAATTTAAATATCCATCAATTTATTTTTTTGAATTGTAGCAATATGATGTAAATTCTGGTCATCATCAGTGTCAAACTTTTCAGTTATCTGCAAAAACTGACAGTTGAAGGTGTGATGAGGCTGTATGTGTTTGCTGGGGTGGGTGGGTGAGGATACCTTTTTACTAAGGATAGAATTGATTAGCCCTTTTGCTTTCCCGAATTAAAAGCGTTTAACAATTTTTATTCTCATTACTGAATGCATCTATTGTGACTAATTCCTTCATTTGCGTAAGTTTCTTTGGTGTCCAGGCAAAGATGCTGATAGCTTGGCTGGGAAGTTATTTTTACTCCTCCACTTTATTCCCGGTATATTGTTTTTGGCTGAGGAAGATGAAAAGTTGGAAGGGAGATGGAATTATGAAGTTGCCTGAAAGGTTGACCAAAAATGGCAAATATATTGTTTATTTCAGAAATGTCTTGCTTCACTTAATAAACCAAACAAACTTCATTGGCTACCCCCGTAAGTGAAAATTATTTGCCTTCTCTTTCGTTGCCTCTTTCCCAGTGCTCAGCCTCATTATTTTGGGATTTTATATAGTTTTTTTGATTTAATCTTTATAAGCCGCAAGTGTGAATTTTTTATTCATTTTGTTAATATTGAAGTAAGGGGATCTAAAAAATTTTGGTGTCTCTACTTTATCTGAGAAACTTGTTTGCTTTATCTACTGTTATACAATAATATGCTGATTTTTAACATTCATAGAATAAAGCCACAGCTTTTTGTATTTTGAATAGCTCCTCTGTTGAATTTTTTTCCTGTTCAAATTGTAAGAAGCATTTGCTGAAAATGTCATTTGAAGCCAAATCATAAAGGAGGTAAAATATTTGGTCTGCGAATATTATCAACCTTCCCTCACCCCCTTCCTTTCTGTGCGTTGAAAGGCTAGAAAAAAAATCAGTGAAATATTGATTTCATTTACAAACTAGGCTAATACCCACTGTTTAAACTTTGGTGTTAAATAAAACTTGATGCTCATAAAATCATGGCGAATCAATAGTGAAGCTCTTTGAACTTTTTTCTTTTAATTTTTCAACACAATGGCTTTTTTTTATTTATTTTTTTTTTTAATAATTTTCCATTCACTTTTAAAAAAAATTTGGGCCAACGTCTATTTTTAATACACTTGTTAGGAAAGGTTGTAGCTATCAAATTTTATGTGAATGAACTGAATTCAATTTGATATCCCCCCACCCAAATTTTTTTAATTATTTTTTTCAATTTACTGTATCTAGGATTTCTCTATCGTGATGACAATAAATTCAAGTCACTAAATCAATGGATTATCATCTTATTGGAAACTGCCAAAATGTCACCAAAGGTTTCTTCAGTTCTTGAGTTGGTCTGACCAGCTCTGTATGCATGTTTCACATCTGGTACAGTACTTACCAATGGAGCTAGAGGGCTGAAGATTTCAAGATTTAATCGAAAAAGTGCTTTTTTTTTTCTTTCAGGGGGTTCAATTTGCTATGTAAGTTTGTTAAATTCATGTTTGTGCCAGGCAGCATTCATGATTCTTTTCTTTAAATATAGTGGTAACTGCTCAACCAAAGGTAAGAGAAGTAACTTATTCATTGATCACCCCCCCCTTTCCCCCCCTGAATATCAAATTGACCCCCCCCCCCGGCACGGCATGCTGCCAGAAGATGTTGATCATGTGACAATTTTTATTGAGTGATTAACCAGACCTGTTTTTATTTTCTGATCCTTCCTTTTGGTTGAGAATTCCTGTGAGTATCGGGAATGGTGAATCGGTTTTGGGTTAAAATGAGTTTTGATGTTTATATTTCATAAGAGGTGAGTTTAGATTATGAGGATAGTTCTCTTTTACTTTATTACCCGGAGAGGAAAAAAAAAATGACTGATTCCCACAGGATTCATGTCTTTCAAATACATAAACTTCTTTTCAATATATTTGTGTGTGTTTCCTCCCTTCCTAATCCTGTGACCCAGTGCAGAATTGTTGGGGCACCACACATGATTTTCATCATGGGTGTGTCAATAATGAGATAGCCTGACAGAGCCTATCCCTCATCACTTTGGTTTGGGAATTGGTTGTTAGCCTCTTTGACTAACTTCAAATCATTGCTAGAGTGCCCAGTCTCCCCTTCTTTTTATCCATATCTTGATGAAGGAGAGAGCATTCATCATCAGTCCTTTATCATCCTTTGTTGGACATGGACCTTCCCCAGGATTTGCTAGACCTCTATCATGTGGAATCAATACTTTCTGTACTTGTCCAGTTTGTCTTTCCACCTTATATTGGCCTTGGTTTTGTATGTGATCTCTGGGGATCCATATTGTGAGTTGTAATGTTCATCGGTTGTCTGCCATTCTTCCGACATGACCAGCCCATTGCCATTTAGTTTCCTAATGGATTCTATGATGTATCGAATTCCTGTTTCTTCCCTGATATATTGTACTGTCTTGTGAGGTTGAGCATGATTCTTTTATGTGTACATTGCTTGCTTCTCAGTTTGATGTTTCAGCTCCAGACTCTTGGTTAGCTTCCATGTTTCAGCTCCAGACTCTTGGTTAGCTTCCATGTTTCAGCTCCAGACTCTTGGTTAGCTTCCATGTTTCAGCTCCAGACTCTTGGTTAGCTTCCATGTTTCAGCTCCAGACTCTTGGTTAGCTTCCATGTTTCAGCTCCAGACTCTTGGTTAGCTTCCATGTTTCAGCTCCAGACTCTTGGTTAGCTTCCATGTTTCAGCTCCAGACTCTTGGTTAGCTTCCATGTTTCAGCTCCAGACTCTTGGTTAGCTTCCATGTTTCAGCTCCGTAGGTGACTATCGGGAGTATGCATTGGTTTTAAACTCTTCTTTTCTGGACTAATAGGATTTTCTTCTTGAAGGATGAGCTTGCTCTACCTTGAGTGATTCTCCACTTGATTTCTTCTTTGTTTTGCTGAAGTTTGTGTGAAGGCCCATTTTCTTGCTTTCTTCATCCAGTTCATCTTGCATTAGTTGGAGGTTTTCTGCAAAACGGACTGTCGTCTGCAAATCTGAGGTTGCTCTGGTGTTTGCTGTCTATTCTGATTCCTTAATTTTTCCACTCTAGGTTTCAGAAGTTCATCTTGAGGCAGGTTCTGAATAGTTTGGCTGAGCTGGTATCACCTTGTCTTACCTGTTTTATGTAACCTGATAAAGGAGCTTCTGTGTGTGTGTGTGTGTGTGTGTGTGTGTGTGTGTGTATGTGTGTGTGTGTGTGTTATATATATATTATGTGTGTGTGTGTGTGTGTGTATGTATATATATATTGTAGTATTCTGACGTATAGGGAGTCAAAGGTCATCTTGAAGTCAACAAATACTACAGCGAGTGGCATTTTGTATTTTGCTGCTTTCTCTTTTACTTGATTTATTGAATTCGAAATAGTCCATGGTCGGGTAGCTTATTTGTTGAGGTCTTACGGGTTCCCTTTTTTATATAATAGCATTATGATTACAGTGTTTAGATTTTCTGGGACTTCACTTTGTTTTTGGCAGAAATTGAATTGAATAGGTAGTTTCCTCGTGATGATCTTACCACCTTTTTTGAGTAGGTTGATGATGACATTTTCTGGTACAGCAGCCTTTTCTTTCCTTTGTTTATTTGATGGCTTGTTTCACCTCCCCTCTTCTGGAAAATCCTCCTAACTGATGACTCATATCTTGTGCATCCTGTTCGTTGTTTTGAGTGGAGATTTTAGTCGAATTCATGGGCACATTCATCAATCCAGTCCCCATGTGGTGTTAGGTCTCAATTTTTGAGTATACTAGTTATTTGTTTCCGTCCTGTATTGAGAGCTTTATTGGTAGCTTTGAATCCCCAACTTTTTTCGAGATTTGTTTTAATCGTTGCTCTCATGTATCTTTAGTTTCTCTTTCTTTTCCATGTGTTTCTTTGTTTCATCTCATATTTTACTGGTGGCTTGTGTGGTCTTTGGTTAAAAAATATTGGCATCTTCAATTAGAGAGGTTGTTACTTGTTGAATAAGTTGATATTGATGTTCTCTTTTGGTTTGGTAAGAATTTTGTATCTTTTTTTTTTTTCCTTCTTTCGAGTTGAAGGATCAAGTGAGCTCTTTTGATACGATGGGTGGTTACAGTTTGTTGTGGAACATTTTCCTGCATTTTTTTGTTGGTGTAAATTTGCATTTTACATCTTGCCATTTGGTTCCTACATTGATTTGATTTAGGACATGGATGTCTTTGGTGGTGTCGCTTTTGTCTGTAGATTGTATTTTTTCATCCTTGGTTTCATGGTTGGGGCTCTTCCAAGTTGGTTTTTCATTGGACTCGTTCTTGTAGAAGGCATCCATGATTTTTAACCAGTTAAGGGTTGCAAAGTTTACAAGATCTTCTCTCTAGTTCTGTACTTTATATTTGAACTTACTGATGCTAAGTTCATTTCCTTGTCCTACCTGTGTGTTGGAGTCTCCCATGATGACATTGAAGCATTTTTTGGTATCTAGGAGTATGGATTCAACTCATTGTAGAAGTTGTCTCTTCTCTTTGGTTGACTGTGAGATGGGAGTGTAGATTTGATTGATGTTCAGTTCATACATCTTTGAGAGTGGTAAGGTGACGCTGGCTATGCTGTCAGACGGTAAACACAAACTGTCTTGGCTGGAACTTTGCTTGCTGATTACATTTTCTCTTGTTAATCATTTGGCTGCCGTGCACCTCTATATTTGGTTGGGAAAAGCTTTCATTTTTAATATCGTTGTTGCAATAATAAGCCTGGAAGCTGCATGGTCAAGCTCAGCTCAACTCAACTATCCACTCTTACTCCCACTTGACTGAAGATGATTACTGCAACTTTAGTATTTTAGATCTAATAGATAAAAAAGGATAAAAATATCTTTATTTCTGTTTTTTTTTTGTTTTTTTTAGTATATATATGTTTATTTATTAAATTAGACCTTGTTTATCTACAAAATATATCTTGTATATATGTAAGATCTGTTATTTTGTCTCAATCAGTAACTGAGCCAGCTCCCTCTCACTTGGTTATGATCTGAAATCATGGTAAAGAAATGTTAATTTTATAGATGTGTTTAAGTATTAGAATGAAATAAGCCCAAGTGTATTTCTAATGTGAATTTCCATTAATATGCAAGACTTGTCAATTTAGCTCGGGTACTAATCGTGCTGTCTACTAATCAATTGGTTATGATTTCAAATCATGATGGGGGAATATCAACTTTTACTCCCCTAAATCTAATGGAGACTGTTGTTCCTTTTTCTGCTGTTAGAAAAAAAGTAATTTCCCGACTTGGACTTGAGTTTGAATAAAAACTTCTCCACAGAATGGCCTTTGATAATGTGACTGCAGTACTAGGAAATTGAGCATTGATAAGCCTGTAAAATCCATTGGTATAAGACCTGAAGGGAAAAAATGAGCTAATAAATCTTTTCAAGAGCAAATGGTAATTGTTTCAGCTGTTAAATCACCAGTGAGACAGTTTTACAGAAGACTCTGCATGAACTTGTTTTGTATTAAGAAAAGAGAAGATTAGGTTCTGCTTACAAATTATTCTCTCTGCTTCATTACATCGTTTAATTGCTATGATTTTCTTTCCTGGCAACTGCTTAGTACTTGTTGTTTTGACCACTGAAATCAGTAATTCACTTGACATTTTGTTTATTAGAGTAAATATCCAGTTAGAAACGGTCCGCCCAAAATTTCAACATTGGTTTCTTCAGTTTTCAGGTTAGTCTGGCTATTTATATATCAAGTATATAGATTGCACCAATGTAACTTGAGTACTAAAAATCTAAGCATTTACTGATCATGTCGAGAAATAAAGCCCATATTTTAATGCAATGTAGTTCTTTGCTAAATTGTCCATTTAAATTGTGTCTGGTAGCGTTCATGCCTGTTTTAAAAAAATATTTGGTTTCTTTTAGTGATCAATGCCCAACAAATGCGAGTGAAGTAACTTATTCATTGATCACTCCCAATGCAACATGCTGCCTGAAGACTTCGTTTGCAAAACAGTTTCTACTGAGTGACTAACCAGACCTCTCTACTGGCAACAGTTTGTTGAGTCTATGATTAATGTACTCCTGGACAATTGACTTGTTTACCTCTGTCAACAAAACTGACTGAGGTATGTATTTGCACAGGTTGGTTTACTGTCCATATGATATCTCAGAAGTTCTCAATGAATTTCTGTGAAACTTTTTGGAAGGCCAGGCCATGGGCTGAGGAAGAATTCATTTTTCAGAGTAGTTCCGGGATTTCTTCAGTTACCTCCTCTGCATTGTAGCTATATGGCTGTCCACCCAACATCTCTAAAATTTCTCAATGAATTTCAATGAAATTACCTGTAAGGGTAGGCCATTGTCTCGGGAAGAATTGGCTAAATTTTGAGGCATATTCAGGAATGTTGAAGAAAATTTTCCTATTAAGACATAATTGTGAATTTTCTTTTTTCTCTTCATACATTCACATATTCACTCAGGTTTATCCACACAATATCTCTCTTGTGGAAGGGTAGGCCATGGACTAAGAGAATTGATTAAATTTTGGAGCAGATCAAGGAATATACAGCCCCCCCCCTTACACCATAGCTGTATAAGAAATGCTTTTCATTCATAAATTTCAGTATGCATGTAGGACTTGTCAATTAAGCACAGTTGGTTAGAAACTAGCCTACCAATCAGTTGGATGCAATTTTCAATCACGGTATGGGGATGTTCATTTTTACTCCCCTGAATTCGGTGAGGATTGTTCTTGTTGCGATAGAAAAACAAAATGTACTCCAGATTTGTTCTGGAGTTTGCCAACATTATATGCTACCTGATGTTCTGATACTATTGAACCTTGAAATTTCTTGAAATTCTAGTTCTGGTTTCATTTGTATGGTTTTCTTGAATCCTTGAGTAACATGATGTGCTTTCAAAATTACAGAACCTGTTTGCATTTGTGTGATTTTTCTCATCTGAAAGTAATTTTATTTTTGTGTGGATTTTATTTATAAATCACTGTAAATGCATTATCTAAAATTTCATCATACTCCCATTTGAGTTTTTTAATGGAATAAAATCAAGAAGAGAAATTTTCCAATGATTTATTCTTGGAATAAATAGGCTAACTTCCTGTGGGAATGAATCAAAACGGTCTGTCTAGAAGTTTTTTTTTCTCAACAATCCATTTGTTCTGAATCGGACATTTTTCCGCCGCCCTATTGGGTGGTGCTTTTCTTCTACTTTATAATTACTGTAATTATTTGATTATAATGGGCATTTCCCCCCCCCCTCAAGATTTCTAACCCTAAAAATTAGGGGTGTGCATTATACAAGAGAAGAAAATGTTACCCCCTTTTTTTTCTCTGTAAACTCTTTCAGCGTAACAGGCATTGTAGGTAATAATGCAAATGATTTCATGATTGGTACATGACAGTAAAATGGTTTATTGCAGCAAAAATAAAATAAATATATTAAAAGCAATGGAAGAAGTTAAGAGATGAAGTAAGAAGAAAATGTCTGAATGAATTTGTCCAACTCTGAAATTTTATCCTCCAAAAATACTCGACTGCTTTTTAGCGACATATGAGCAAAAGCAGGATCTTGTGTAGGTTTTAAAATGTCATTTTCCTCACGGACAACTGTGTCCATTCCTGCAGTCATCCTAGAGAATGTATTTTATTCAGCAATTATGATAAATTGAATGAAAGTCTTTTCCAATACATTGTGACTGTGGCCTGTCAGTGTGATCTCCACGTCTGACATGATATGATACTAAAAAGTTGATGCATAATATATGCAAGATGTTTTCAGGGTTCTATTGTCCATAATTAGCAATGTGCATTATATATGAGTGCATACCATACACAAATATGGTAATCCAGAAACATGTCAATCTGTATTGGATGTTTTATTGTTTTTTCTTTCTTTCCTCTTTAGCTACAAAAATGTTTTCTTTTAATTGCTCCAAGTATATATTGATAGAAGTACTCATTAAAAAATCAAGATGTACAAGTTTTAATATTGCTTTTTATTTATTCATTTATCTATTCATTTATTTATTTATTTATTTTTTTTTTGTTGTTGTCCTGCAGTAACTGGAAAGTTGAGTTTTCATGTTTCTGCTGTATATTTTTCACTCTGCTGTTCATGGAAATTGAACCAAGCCTTCCAGTGTGATACAATATAATTTTTTGAACTAAAAAGTACTCAGAATGTGCACTCCCCCCTCCCGCCAACACCATTGTCACTAGAAACTGAATGAAAATATTTAATGCAGGATAGGTAATTGAAAAATACCTAGATCCACCCCCAAATTTAATCAATTCTTTCTTAGCTCATGGCCTAACCTTCCCCCAAAATGTCATTGAGATCCGTTGAGAACTTTGATGGTATTATGTGAATGGTCATGAGTGAATTCTTCCTTGCTTTTGTTTTCCATTAGTAATCCACCACAGTACTTGTAAAGCAAGCCTAATAGGTAGGAGTCTTTCTTCATGGCCAAACCATTTCATCTGATTTCATTCAAAATGGAACATAGATTGACCTGCTCTTTGGATACAAAGTTGTTCCACCCGACACCTAATATTTCCTTGAGGCATTTTGTGATGAATGTAACCAGTTTTTTTTCCTGGTTGGATTTCAAGTGTCATGTTTGCCTGCCATAGAGCAGAGAGGATAGGATGTTGGAATTGTTGAACTGGATCTTGGTTTTCAAATTTCTTGCTTTTCCAGATCTTGATCAGCTATGTCTCCCAGGTTGTTGATTAAGCTACCCAGGTAGATTGAGTCATCATTTTCTAATTCATGTTGACCTATATGAATGTCACTTACTCATCTTGCTGCTAATTGCTAACCCTTATTCTTCAGCACAGTCTCCAATGGTGTCCATGAGCTTTTGAAGACTGAGTGTATCATTTGATAAAGCTATTTTATACTGTGGATGATGCTTATATATTAATTTTATCTTCTACATTTACTGCAAGGTGTAGATGATGGTGGGTCACTTCTGTGATGGACAAGCCATGGTACCAAAGTGCCTCAATCCAACGTTAGTCTATTAATAAGTAATTATCTAACTGCTTATTTATAGTAGTTTACATAGACTTGGTTTGAATATCAGTCACTCAAAGAATATTCTATTTGTAAGTTAGTATGTTTTAAGTGTATAAAATAAACCCCTCAATTTTTTTAATTTTTAAATTTTTTTTTAGTCAGTGCAAATATTTACTTAGCTTAGTTCTTGTAGGTATGACGTGTAGACATGCAAATCTCTTAAAATTTTAGTGATTCACGTTTGTAGCCAAAGCTGTCCTTCTTAACCACCAAATGTGCACCCTCATCAATATCAGAAACTGTCAACATAGGTTTCTTGAGTTTTTGAGCTGGCCGAGTATGTGATATGCATACAGGCCGCATGAGTGGAGCTAGAGGGTTGAAAATTCAAACATTTACTCCTTATGTCTAAACTTTTCATTTCAATCCCCTTCTGGGTTGGGGGTTCAGTTTGCTATGAAAGTTCGTTAAATTGGTCCCTAGTTTTTGTCTGGTGTTCACTTTTTGAAAAAATTCAGACTTTTTTCGTGATCACTGTCCAACAAAAACTAAAGTAATTTATTCATTGATCACCCCTTTTTCCAATTTTTTAATTGATCACCTCCAACACAGTATGTTGCCAAAAGTCATGACAGTTTCTATCAAGTGACTAACCAGGCCTTTTCTTTTCAATGATTTAAATGTTTTATGATTATCACATTTTCTTTTCCCAACACTTTTTGTTGTGATATTCAATTTATACAAGTTCACTTTGAGCACTTGCCAAGATATTGGTTCTATGTGAAATGTGTCTCTATAAATGAAGAAGTCAGTTCTTCTTCATGGGTTTTGCAGTATGAACCAGTTTGCTATTCTTCTTTGCCTATGTCTTTCCCTGATCCTTCTCTTCTATCGTCTTCTTCTGTGTCTCTCCACTTTTTCCTTCATCACTTGTGTTACACACACAAAGACTACGGACAATTATTATTGTTGTAAAGCCAGGTGAGGGATGTAAACCAAATGATGTTGAGTCTCTTCACTTTCTTGTCATTAATTGGGAGTGAGAATCTTACTTTGAGGTGTGAAGTGGCATAATGCTTACCAACACGGAAAACAGCAATTTTCATCTGTGGCTGCTTACGTTCATTTCACACACACACACCTTGGAGGAAAGCATGAATAGCTGGGCAATTGGAGCCCTTTATGGGGATCAATTTACAAAAAGTTACTCTGACAGGAAAAAAAAAAAAAACCTTGGGCGTGGGATTTAAAGGTCCATCTGTAAAACCTACTTGCTACTGAAATTACGAAGTGGTCCTTTGCTCTACATAGAGTCTTCAATTGCACAATAAACAATTTTATTCTCAGAGCTTCTCTTATAACCTCAAAATGTCCTAGCATTTGAATCAAATGTTTTTCTTATCAATACATATATAGATGACTAGCTCTTTCATTTTTGCTATATAACTCTTTAGGGGACTCTGATCCTGTTTTATTGCAATAATAGATGGCCAATAATATTACAGGTTTGCAGTATGAATTTTCTCATTTGTGGTAATAACTTTAGAGCCAATTGTGTGTATGGAATAATTTTATTGAAAATCCAACAATTTGCTGATTTTTGGTAAGTTTTAAAAATCAGTGGATAGGGGGCCTAAAAATGTTTGTTTAATCCAAATTATTTCATTCTGTTCAGGGTAAACAACTTTTCTAACACAAATACCTCTGGGTTTATAATCACAATTAGTTTTTATATCAGAATTTTCTGTCTTATTGATGACAAAAAAATTAACATGTTTGTATGTTTTTATTGATACATGTTACCTTGTCAAAAGTGAGTGGAGGAATAGTTGGATATCTTGAGAAATCATTTTGATTATTGAATGTCTTTTGCTACAAGTAAAGGTTTTTTTTCCTATGTTCCCTGCTCCCCCCTCTCTCAAAGGGGAAAATCTGTTGATTTTGCAGCATCTTATCAATTCTCTCTCTCTCTCTCCTATATTGACTTCCCCATTGAGATATCATTATTGGCTGTTAACCCTCACCCTTTCCAATTAACAATTTAAGAGGTTTAGAAAGTAATCAGACTTTTTTTGGTGACTTAGTGATTATCAGCTGCTAATTGTAGCTGCCCTGTCAACCACCTGCTTATCTTCCTGAACTGTTGCCTATTCCCACCCCCACCTTCTCCTGTTTGAAGCAATTAGCTGTGGGTGTTTGTGTTTTAACATAGCCATTCATAACCTGTGCTGTCTACCACTATTTGTAGTAAGAACACCAGCCGAGACAAATGTTACTGCATTGTCTATAACTTTCTCTTAAGGAACAAAAACAGCCGTGTTCACTACAGTCTTGCCATGAGATGAAAAAAGAAAATGCTACTTATAAATTTTTTATTTACAAAATCCTTCTTTGGATAAATATTTTCTTGAGCATTATTATTAATTTTTTTTGTGCTACTACTTATGCTCCTCTAAATTTTAGTGTTTTATCACGACTAAGCTTAGGTCGACTTCCCTTTGGCAATGAGCAAGCAAAACCACATAAGTTGTGATGGAGGTAAATAGCATAAAAATCAATAATACTTCATCTAAAAAAAACAAAAAAAAAATTGGATTGTCTTGAGCAATTTTGTAATAAACTTCTCTTACTGGTAGTCTCCAATAAATCAGTGAAAGAATAAATACCTTGAATAATGTGGATGTAGTACAGTTGGAGCATTGCTTTAAAAATCAATGAAAGCTGAAAACAAAAATACATAGAAAATTATAATAGGACCTGTGTGGCTTTGAACAGTATGGACAAATTTTGGAATGAATTATCTGCACTAATCTTGGAATACCTGAAAACACCATAAGGCACCAATCCTCTTGAGCTTAACCAGATTCCGACAGCACTTGTTGAAGTATGATAGACCTAGGTAGAATATTTGTAATCAAGTTGTTGCTCTATATAAAATGTCTTGGATGTGTCTATTTGATCAGAAATATCAAAGATGTCCTCCTTTTTTGAAGCAGGAACCCTAGGGATATTATTATTCATTCAAATTTTTTTATGTCAAACTCAAGATGCAGAGAGAAGTACTAATTTGAATTCATGGGTTGCACGAGACAGTTTGTCATGCAGATAAAGTTGCTGTTGATTCTAGAGCATTGATCTGTGTATAACAGGTTTTGAAAACCTTGTGTCAAGGCCTTTTCTAATTTCAAGTCAATTATTTTAGATATTTTCTAGTATGTCACTATTGAGCGTTTGCATATAAACAAAAATATACGCTGTATTGAAATCTTTCTTAATTTCCCTGTTTATATTGGATATTTTAATATCTTGACTCTGATAATGATATATACTTTGCTGGACTTGTAGAAATTCTACAATGTTGACAAGATATTATCATTACTCTCGCATATGTATTTCTGCAATTAACGTATGTTATTTTATTAGTGTGACTTATTACTTACGAGATGTATCTATATTAGATCCTGCAAAAACTAATGGAACCGATTGCAGAATTAATTAATGATAATGTCTATATTACTATATGTCTATATTCTTCTGCCAAGTTTTAGGCTTCAGGGAGTAGTAATGAATAACAGTTATGGTGAAGGTTGGGTCCCTTATTCTCCTATTTCATTCTTTCCATTATTCATTACATTGCAAAGGTAGATCTGGAAGGAGGAAAGAAATTATGAAAGATACAAGGAGAATTAATAATAACCAGAAAGCATAAGTCATACATAAAGACCAGCAGAATAATCCTTAATGGGCAGAATCTAAATTTAGAAAAAAAAAATTTTGAATTATTTTATTCACCCCAATAATCCTGAATAAAGACTTGACTTTTGCATTCTGCCTTCAGGATGTCTGCTTATCTTCCTGAGGTTTATAGCTTTCTGATTGTTCTTCCATTGTCTTGACAATTTCTCTTTCAATCAACCTAAATGTAATAAATATTCTCCCAACAGCAGATGTTACAGACAAAATCTGTCAAATCGGCTGCAGCATTCATCAGACCAGATTGACAACTGTTCACTGCTCCTCAGCCTGCTGCACATTTCACTATCACTTGGACCCCCCCCCACCAGAAAAAAATTGTCTTTATTTTGAATTTTTTTTTAATGAATTTGTAACAGACAAGTTGAAAAATGACCCAATGTTTTTATGTCTTTCACATGGCGAGGATAGAGGACTTTTATTTTCTAATGACTCTCCTCTCTTCGGAGAATTAGTATCTGGGTGGAGAAGTGTGGGCCCCACAAGAGATGCAAGGGCTCTTTAAGGAGGACGCTCCTCTTCTGTGGAATCAACTACTGTCAATGTGTAATGGCAACCGCTAGTCAACCAGGCAGCCACCCTCATTAAAATGAAATGGCAGGAGCAGAAGAAAATAGACTGCACTGCAAGGTTGGAGCTTCCCCAAGCTGCCAGACTTTCTCCTACATTTGGCTTCACTTGCCACTTAGGGGGCCTGCAGCTGAAATGGAAAACCTTTTTTGAATCTTTATTTGCCAAGCCATGATGAGAAATGGAAACTTTTAAAATTTTTGTTTGAAATTTGGTTCCTTTCTGCTCCAACTCCTGTTTTGATTCCTGTCTAATCAATCAACCAATTATGTTGAAGACTCTCTACTTGATCATTGTTACTTTGTATTTGAAGCAATTCTCAATGGATGATTAAAGCCTGATGAATGTTTAGCATTAGGTCATATGTAATAGGTTGATGGGAATTGTATAAACCTAACCACATAATGAATTCTATTTTTTCTTAAACTACAACAAAAGTAGACTTTTCTATGAATGCCAAAAAGTTTTTCATTCAGATCAAATTTGAATAGGTTAATAATGTTCATAAGGAAGGATAGTGAGTTCTTACCTCACTCTGTCAAACTTCATTATGAGATGGAGTTATTACAAGACCAATTGGAGTAAATTGTGGGCCTTAAGAAATTGGATCATAGATGAATAGAAATCAGATAACATTCAATTTTTCTTTTTTTAATTGATTTAATGAGATTTTATTCAGAAAAAGTAGTGTTGATCTCCAAAAAGAAAAGAGGGGTCTGATATCGAAAAATGGTAGAAAGTTCAAAAGATATATTGTTGAAAAAAAAGATGTATTGTTGAAAAAGGGGTTAGTGTTTAAAATTGGGGGTTGATGTTGAAAAGGGGAAGACTTTCCACTTTATTTTGACCCAATTAAATGAAATTAAGTGTTTCCCCCATGATTTTGATCCCTTAAAATGTGGAAAAATTTCAGTGATTTTGAAAATTTTGACTCGATTTTAAACTCTCAAAGTAGAATCGCTTCAATTTCAACCCCTAAAAGTGGAAAAAACTTTGACGCTTGAAGTGAAAAAAAATTTCCCATTAAATTGAAAAAAAAAAATTCCCTAGCATTTTGAAACCTAAAAGTGGAAAAACATCTTCCCCCTAGACTTGGTCCCTGAAAGTAAAAAAAAAAAAAAATTCTCATCAAATTGACCCTTAAAAAGGCAAAAACACCTCTTGCATTCTGCCCTGTAAAAAGTGAAAAAAAAATTGGCCCCAATTTTGACCCCTGAAAGTAAAAAGAAATCTACTCGAATTGGACCCCTGAAAGAAAAAAATAACTTACCCCACAATTTTGACCCCTAAAATTGAAAAAAGGGATTACTTTCAATTCCTAAAAGTTGAGGGGAGGGAATCATCCCCTTGATTGATACTTGAAGAAAAAAAGTCCCCCTCCTGTAGTGACCCCCTAGAAGGAAGAAAAAACAAAAAAAACAAAACTCCCCTCTCAACTTCAACCCATGAAAGTGAAAATATAATTCCCTTAGATTTTGACCCCTGTAAAAGTAGAAGAAAAATTAGTTCTCAATTTGGATTCTTAAAAATGACCCCCTCCCCCTAATTTTGACCTCAAATTAAAAAAAAAAATTCTCCCCTCTTGATTTAGACCCCTAAAAGTTGGGTAAAAATTACCTCTCAATTTTGAACCCTAAAAGTAAACGAAAAAATTCCCTAAAATTTTGACTCTAAGAAAAAAAAAAATTAACCCCTCAATTTTTACCCTTGAAAGTGAAGAAAAATCTTCTCCTTGATCATAAACCTAAAAGTGAAAAAAAGACAAAACAATATGGCCCCTAAAAAGTGAATATTAAAAACTCCCCTCCATGTGATGTGCCTTAACTGTACCACATGAAAACATTCACTAATCAAAACATATGAGTTGTCACATTCAAATCTTCAAGGATTGATTTGACCAAAAAAAAAAAAAAAAGAGGCAGAGTAAGTGATTTGAGAGATCAGTCTGGAATTCCCAGAATGCTACCAATCACAACAGACTCCTGAAGAAGGCCTGAGGGTCCAATGGACAAAATATAGTGACCATAACAACCAAGATGAAGCCTCTAGTCTGAGTATAGTAATCTCTGTAGCCTTTTGTAAATGCCGTTTTGACATTACCTAAATTGGATCTTGAGGAAACAATGAAGGTTGACTGAAAATCTGAGCTGCTGTGAAAAAATTCCCCAAACTTTGGGAGCAAGCTGATCTGGAACCTGAACAAATGAATTTGGAAGTGTTATGTCCTTTTGCTTCTGATAATTGCCTGAATTCTCTCAGCACCAATGGAGCTAGAGGGTTAGTAATTCAAACAATTATCCCTTGTATCAAGAGAGAACCCCTCTCCCCATTCTCTCCTCAAATAGGGTTTTAGTCAGGGTTCATGCTAAATTGACCCATTAGTTTGTGCCCAGCTGTATTCAAGCTTGTTTTTTTAAAATATAAACTTTTTTTTTTTTTTTTTTTGTGATCACTGCAAAATGTGAGTGGAGTAACATTCATTGATCTCTTTCAAAATATTTTTTATTTGATTTCTCTTTTTTTCTTTTTTTTTTTTTTCAAATTTTATTTCTATATTTTTTCTGAAATTTTTGAATTTATCACCCAATGTGCTGCCATAATGTTGGTTGCATGATAGTTTCTATTGAGTGACTAATCAGACCTGTTTCATCTATTGAAAAAATTTTCCTCAAGCAAAGCAAAATTGTCATTCAATTTCGTCATTTACATTTTTGCTTTCATAACTTTTCATTTCCTCTATTTTATTACTTGACAAGTTTAGACAAAATAGTTATCAATTGACACTAAAATGCAGTGGTTGGCAAGAGATAAATTTACATTTCATTAATGCTTATGTGAGGATGTTTTTACTATGAAGAAAAACTGGATTTTCATTGATTGTAACTCAAGCTTTCCATTAACACAATCCAGCTGTGAGCACAAATAGGTGTGCAATAAATGAATGAAATGCCTGAATATGGCAGCCATCTTGAATAAATAATGAGGTCACATAACTATTATTAGTATAATTTTGCCATAAATAAGATCCATAACTTATAACCTTCAAAATGGTATGACTTCCCAGGGTTTCTTGAAAAATGAGAACTTCAATCCATCCATTAGGTCCTTGCCGCCTTCACTTTGTAAACCTGAAGAAAAAAAAATCCTAGACCTGAATGTGTTATGGAACCGGTTTCTAAAAATAGGTACAGACACAAATCTTGAACCTCCAACAAAATACATCGCTAAAAGTTTGAATCTCATTAAGATTCACTACACACTCGACCCTTGTGCACACACACATTGCACCTATTTTTTCTTGACTGCTGCTTAGCCTGATACTTTTTGGACATGGATGTATTTGGGTCAGAAAATCATAAACTTGTAAGAAATCTTTTCCACCATTCTTTTGAATAATCATCATCATCATCAGTCTTTTAAGGTCTGTCGTTGGACATAGACCTTCCCTAGGATTTGCCACAATTCTCTATCATGGGCGTCGCGGAGCCAGTATTTCCTGAATCTGTCCAGTTCATTTCTCCATCTTGTGATCTATCGGCCTCGGTTTCTTATGCGATCTCTGGGGATCCATGTTGTGAGACGTGATGTCCATCGGTTGTCTTTCATTCTTGCAACATGGCCTGCCCATTGCCATTTGAGTTTTTTAATAGTTTCTATGATGTCACAGACACCTGTTTTCTTCCTTACATACTGTGCTGCCATTTGATCTCTTCATGTAAGGTTGAGCATGATTCTCTCATGCACGCATTGCATACTTCTCAGTTTGTAGGTCTGTCTCTTGGTTAGGTTCCATGTTTCAACTCCATAAGTGACTATCGGGAGAATGCATTGGTTGTATACTCTTCTTTTTAGGATTATTGGTATCATCTGGTTCTTAAAAGTTGAGCTTACTCTGCCGAAGGCTTGCCACCCCAAAGTGATTCTTCGCTTGATTTCCTCCTCTTTTGAGGGTCTCATGGAGATTCGTTGTCCTAGGTAGATGTAGTGGTCTACCTTGCCGAGTTTTGTATCTTCTATCTTGAAAGTTATGTTCTTATTCTCAACATGATTATTGCACATGATTTTCGTTTTACTGAAGTTCGTGTGTAGACTTTTTTGCTTTAATTGCAGAAAATTCTGATATAATCATTGGAAACAAAATCTTTAGATTACCTTGATTTCAGTTAACCTGTACAGGATACTAGAGGTCAGTACCATGTTGATTCTTGGATCAAGTTACCCTTGTACTCAGATTTGCAGCCCCCAGGATGCGGGTATTAAAGAGTCTATGAAACAAACAGACAGATGAACAAACATGTCATCTGTACAGTATTTTATATATGTATACTTTTTGCTAATTTGAGCATTGATCGCTTGTTCACCTATGGGATTTTGGCTGCAATCTGTTGGAGTCTGGCAGCCATTTAAAAATATAGAAACAAAGCTTAATCTGATGAAAGATGGCTAGCCATATTCCAAGAGGCCTGTGGGGAAGTAATTGACATTCACGGGTCACTAGCCTATTTCTACCGAAGCTTGTAGATCTGAGACTTGCGGTGACAGCTTGTGAAAAAGTTTGTTGGTTAGGTGCACCAATTCCCACTGCTATTGAAGTGCTGAATATGATTGGAGCTCAAGACACCAAAATTGATCTTGAGACTAAACGGTGCTTGGTCTACCTCCATATGTGAAGACAGCTGGAGTTAGACAAATGAGAACCTCAGCCCTCATTTCTTTTTTTTATATAGCTTTATCCCATAAAAATATTATCACGAGTAGAAATTTGAAAATTTCGTCTGTTTTTAAGCATCACAAATACCAGAAATGCTTCTTTGAAAAGTAAGTAATCATTGGGTACCAGAAAGCTCCTCCTCGCTCTTTCTTCCAGTCCTTTTTTGCTTTTGTAATAGAAGAACACAGGAAAAAAAAATAGGTTGGTCATTTCACTTCCTCCAATGAAGATGGAGAAATATACGTATTACCCTATGTCTTTCTGTCTCTGTCCACACAGTATCTCTTAGTTCTATATGAATTTCAATGAAATTTTTATAAAGTTGATCTAGAGATATTTGTATTTTGCATGAAAAGATTTTAAAAAATGAACAGCAAATAAAAATGCTAAATTCACCGTTCAAGGGATGTGACTCAAAATTTGTACATTTTAAAAAAAAAATTCTGTTTGTACAGTATACTTTGTTGGTAGATGTATGCACTCTGAGAGCTTTCTAAATTTGTGTCTATCATCATTTGACTTTCACACACGATGGGGAGGAATTGGAGGAATCAATATAGAAAAAAACCCAACTTTTTTCATCAAACTTACCTCAAAGAAATTTATCGTAAATTTTGGACAAATCTTCATTTTTTTTTTGTTTATTATTTTAAAACAAAGTGACAAAATTGGATGAAAATTAAAACTAAGACCTCATCAGCTGTTGTAGTGATATTACCAGCAGCAGTTGCCTGCATACTTTTATCAAACGCACATACAGCAGTGGCCTATTTGGTGTCTGTGTTTGCAGTACACCTTTCCTCCTTTTCTATTTGCTTTAGCATGGCAGAAAACTATTATACAAAGTGGATAAGGCTTTTTATATTATGAGATAATGCCTTGCATGGAGCTGATGTGCAAATTTAAGGATAATTTTAATTTTCTGCCTTGCTTGTGTACGTATGCCTTAATTTGATGTTTTGAAGTAATTCTTGTATTTCTACTGGTATCTTTTAAATATAAACTAACCATCCCCTCCCTTCTAAGTGATGTTTTAATTGGGTTAACGATCTTACCTCCAGCCAAATATGGGTCGAGCATGTTTCTTCAACCTTATTTTGAATATCCCGCTGTTAGCATTTTACAGAAAATGGCATTGTTTTAATTTTGAAACAGATCTAATTTGTTGCTCAATAAAACCGTTTGGTAACCAACATCTTATGGCTGCATGCTGTGTTCGTAGTGATAAATTAAAAAATCTAAAAAGTCTAAATTTCAAAACTAAAAAATCAATTTGGTATAAACTTGCATTGTGAATTCTAGAAACTTGTGGAGAAATTTTTGAAACCTCCCAATTTTTTTTCCTTTTCTCAAGACAGTGGATAGATGTTTTGATTTTCAGCCCTTCAGCACAACACATTCATACATGAATAGCCAGTCAGCCAGAATCACTTGAAAACTTAGAGGAGAAAAAAAACAAGTGTTGTCAGTTTTGAATACTTGTCTTGAAGCAGTCGGTGGATCCAACCCATCAGGATGAGGCTAAAACTGTAAACTTATCAAGTTTGATAGACCTATTACCCACCTACACATTTTAATATATATATATATATATATATATATATATATATATATATATATATATATATATATATATATATAGTTGGAAGATTTTTATTTTGTATTTTTTTAAATTCAGAAAAAATTTTTTTTTTTTATTCACAGGAAGCTGTGATCTTTTGGACTTGAATCTATTATTCCAATTCTATAAGTTGCTCTCTATTCAGTCAGTGGAGAAATTTGCTTACAGGTTATTCTCACAAACTTTTTTTCTATTTGTGAGCAGATTCACTATTTAACTATTGATTTCATTATATTTACTCTGCGTATGTCCACCCAATCGTAAGTTACTTAGGAAATGGGAATTGCAATAAGATTTAACACGTAATAGATTTGGGTAGCTTATAGAACTTGATTTAGAAAAAAAAAAAAATTTTTTTTTCTGAGAAATTGATAGTGTTTAAACTGTTTATAGTGGTTGTATTTATGGTGATATTGACTGATGTACATCAGCATTGTTGTGTAGGCTAGTCTAGTTTTGCTTAACTGAAAATCAATACTTAAGGTTAATACTTTTTTTATTGTTGTATTTGACTTTTCATCTATTTTTGATATTTAAAATGAACTTGGAAATATTTCATATTAAACTTCTGTTTATGGGTATACCCTGAATAGTATGGTTAATTTGTTCCAAAGTTTCTGTACTCTTTGAAACCACACTGTTCTTGTTCAAGGTCTTATAAATTGTTTTTCAACTTTTACTTAGTTACATTAATTTGTACAATGATACTTAGTTCTACATCGAAATCCACACTTATCAAAACTCACTTCCTTCACTTATAAAATAGAATGTATACATTTTTCCTATTTCACTTGTGGCTCCCTCACCCAATTAGTGAGAGTTTTCAATTTTACTTGTAATTTTTGGTATACTGGCGTGCTGTTTATTGCATTATTGTTAATTCCTTTAGAACTGGCATGCATAAAAAGTAAGTGCTGCCAGTTTTAAAGAGATGTTAGTAGTCTCTTTTTTTTTTCTTAATCGTTTGTTTGAAAGCATGATTAAAGGGAGATAACTGGTTTTTGACTGAAGATCACTAATGTTTATTAAAAGCATTTTCAAAGTTATAGAGGAGTTGATTTTGTTTTCCTTCCATAACAAGAACAATCCTAACCAAAATAAGGAGTGTAAACTGATATGTAAAACCACATTCCCTTACCCTAATTTGAATTCGACTGATTGCCAGCAGGCTGTCTTACTGACTGAGCTAAATTGACTAATCTTAGGTATTGATGAAAATTTATCAAACAGATATGCACAGCCTTATTTCATTCTAATAAGTACATTTATACAGAAAAATACATTTTTATAATTTAAAAAAAATTGTTATATGTACATTACATAAATTGCAGTAATCATCTTCAATAGGAATAAAAGTTGAAGTGGAGTGTGACCCTACAGCTGCAAGTCTTGTTCTCATATATATATATATATATATATATATATATATATATATATATATATATATATATATTCATTTTTATTGCTTGTAATTTAGAAGAAAAAAAAGATTGAGTATGTAAATGATATTTTCAGCATAAATAGTGGCTGGTTTGTCAAGAACTCAAATATTTTGATACTTGTTGATCTGAAAAATGTTATGGATATATTTGGATTTCTTTGTGATGACTTTAAAAAGAAAAACCAGTGAATTCTTTCCAGTGTGGGAGATCTTTTTATCAGCAAAATCGTTCCTTTCAAGTGGAAGAGTCCATTGTCATTGACAGAAGCTGAAAAAAAAATCACTTTATAATATAAGTAGATCTATTTGGTGTTTTGGAATCTTATATCAGGTATGAATTGCCCTTTGCTGTTTTCTATCTGTTTCTAATATCTAATCAAATTTCTCAACATTGTGGATGCACCTCAATCTTGAATAAGAATAAACAGAATTAACATCTCAACACCTTGACTTACCTTAGCAAGATGTTTTGTGGTTTGCTTAGCAATATGTATATCCTCTTGACCACTTATAGTCTGCATTTTATTTCCTTTTTCTTTTTTTTTTTTTTTTTTTTTTTTTTTGCTTATGATAGACACAGGGTACATTTACACCTAGCCTACTCCTTTTAGTAATTAATTTTTGACACAATTTTTTTGAAAATTATTCTTGATTTATACACTTCGTTCATACAAGAGTTCTGATTACTGTTTAGCTTATATTCCCTTCCACTGGGTCGAGGATTGAACTAAAAAAACAAAAAAAAAACCTTCAGCCTGTGGGAGGTCAATTTTCCAAGACTTTATTTTGAGAAGGAGGGGTGAATGGAAGTAGCGTTTTTTTGGTGCTGGTAAATAGTGTAATTGTTATAATTAAACAACTGTTTTTAGTTGAATAAAGTGCCCGATTGTGATATTGATTGTTGGTGTATTATGTCAATAGAGCTTGTCACAGAAGCATTTGGGGCTGACCCAAAGTTATGCTGTCTATTATAAGCATGCCAGAGCCTGCTTTATTTACTTACTTATTTATTCTAATTTTATTTTTTTCTACTGGCATATCTGGGGCGGGTTTCAGTGACACATCTAGGGCAGGTTTTGTGTACTCTGTATAAATATACATGTACCCAAGTGGTGCTGAAGGACAACTTAATTGCTAAAATTCTTGATTGGACATCCTGAAATTTTAGTTTTGAGTATTGTGTTAGTGAGGCTTGTTACTTTCAACTGCAGCCTGAACAGTTCATATGGCTAAATCCTGTAGATTTTGGCATCTTTGATTTATTTGGGTGTTTAGCTTTTGACACTATTGATATAGGCTTACATTTTAGGGGTAAGTAACTTTCCTAGTTAGCTGCATTTTTCAGCTGTTTTCCAACAAGGTTGTTTACACTGGACAACAGTGTACACCACTGCTGTGTTCTCAGACTCCCTATCTACACCTTATAAAGTGCAATTGTACCCCTGGGGGGTACACGTGTCCCAGGTTGGGAACCTTCACCTTAAATTCTAGTCTCATTCAGGGCCGCCAGTATTATCGAATGAACATTCAGTACTTTTGGAATCAATGTATTTATATATCTACAAGCATAATACCCATAAAAAATGAAGTGATTTATTTGTTGATTGGGACTTATATCTAGGATCAGAGTATTTGTTTCCTCAGCCTAGGATCAAAATGTCAATTCCTGGCCCTCTCCGTAGGATCAAAATGTCAATTCCTGGCCCTCTCCGTAGGATCAAAATGTCAATTCCTGGCCCTCTCCGTAGGATCAAAATGTCAATTCCTGGCCCTCTCCGTAGGATCAAAATGTCAATTCCTGGCCCTCTCCGTAGGATCAAAATGTCAATTCCTGGCCCTCTCCGTAGGATCAAAATGTCAATTCCTGGCCCTCTCCGTAGGATCAAAATGTCAATTCCTGGCCCTCTCCGTAGGATCAAAATGTCAATTCCTGGCCCTCTCCGTAGGATCAAAATGTCAATTCCTGGCCCTCTCCGTAGGATCAAAATGTCAATTCCTGGCCCTCTCCGTAGGATCAAAATGTCAATTCCTGGCCCTCTCCGTAGGATCAAAATGTCAATTCCTGGCCCTCTCCGTAGGATCAAAATGTCAATTCCTGGCCCTCTCCGTAGGATCAAGTTGTATCTGTGCACTAATTATGAAAAAAAACTTCTTTTCATACATGCGCA
Organism: Thysanoteuthis rhombus; assembly: GCA_963457665.1. Lineage (NCBI taxonomy): Eukaryota > Metazoa > Mollusca > Cephalopoda > Oegopsida > Thysanoteuthidae > Thysanoteuthis > Thysanoteuthis major. The sequence continues at coordinate 11,341,923 of OY735220.1, forward strand.
TTGCATTTTATGTATTTGGGTAATTTAGTAACATACCTTTACTGGTGGATGAGGATTTTACTATATCTTGACCATAGAAATTTACTTTTTTTTCTCTTTCTCTTTTTTTTTTTTTTTTTCTCTTTCAAAATTTTTTAAATTTATATATCTATCTTTTTTATTGAAGTTTGTGGATTTTTTTCCTCTCTCTCTACCCTGGCTTCCCACCCCTCAGTTAAGTTTGTGGTATGCTCTGTGACAGCAGCTAGACAAACACACACACACACATACACACACACGCATCCCCGCACCAGATGTTGCCTTTGAATCCATCCTCCTCCTCCTCCTTGCAGCATGTGAAAATTTCGTGATAAACGTTGTTGACCTTGCCCTTCTTTATTGCTCGCTGCCTGATTCAGCCAGAACTTTCTCTTTCTAACTTTCTCTCTCTGTCATTACAGATACCTCTGGGGCTATTGTTTTTGATAGCCGTACAAAGGCAGTCATGGCTCAGGTGGGCCAGGATAATGTCAAAGAAAAGGTAAGAACTTGCTTTTCCTGGTGCGCAATTTTTGGTTGCTTAGAAGGTTGTCAACTTTTATGTCTATTTATTTTATTTAAAAAAATTTTTCAATCGTCTGTATTGTTAGTTTGACAATTTAAGATTGTCAAATTTTTTAAACTTCCAGCCCAAGTTGTGAACAGAGGAAGCACTTTACTATTATAATGGATAATGTTATCAAACGGTTATTACCATCAAAATAGGTTGGTTCCAAGCATTTTATTTAAAATGGATTGAAAAATTTCTCACAGATTTTGTATTAATTTTTCAGAATGTAGTTGTTTTTAAGAATGAATTCAAAACATAACTTTATATCAGCTGGTTATTGTTGTCTAGAAAACCCGTAGTGATCACAATGAGTGGATTCCTCTGAAAATAATCTTTTAGAACCATTTCTCTATCTTCAAGAGTTGATATTACTTGTCAAACATTTATTTAGGATGTGAGAGGATTTTCAATTACTTATTTTTTTATTTTTATTAATATTCTTGTGAATGATTTAAGAAATTTTTTTCAAGCAGACTGTTTTAATTCAATCTATGAAGCATATATTAAAACAAATAGTACATTTAATCATAGAAATTTGAAACCAGCTGTAAACTGTTAGCCTAGCCCCCCCTCCCAGCTAGACTGGATTTGGAAACTTTTGAACCCAACAAATATAGAGAATAAGGCTTAGAATTAACCCCTTGGCTTTGTTAATGCAAAAAAATGGTTATTTCATTCTGAATATAAAGATTTATCAGTAATTTAATAACAGCTGGGTTTTTTTTTTTTTTTTTTTTTTTTTTTTCGTCGTACTCTTTTACTCTTTGAATTGTCACTTGATATTCTTTGAATAATTGTTTCCAGTCTTTTCCTTGTCTTTTGTGAAAATTTTTTGTGAAAGATTTACTTGGATTTACCCAAATTTTAAACACAAATTTTTTTTTTTGGGGGGGGCTTTTTTCACCCCTGCTAACAAAGGTAAACATATTCACTTGGTTACACACGCAATATCTCCAAAAGTTTTTGAATTCCAATCCCCTTTTCGGGAAATGTGAGCCACTGGCTGAGGAATTATTGACCAAATCTGCATCGTATCTATATACAAACTGACTTCATTCAGTTTTTAGTGATGTCATTGGCAGAGGTATACTCTTTGAGTGCCATCTGGTTGATTTCTCCCCCCCCCCCATCGGGAGAGCCTTACTTCGATTTACCAAAGTTTTTAAATACATAGATTTCATTGCTTTGTTTCATTCATCCCAAATCCTTTTACATAAGAGGTAAGATTTGTTAATTAATGAATAGATAAAAAATCTAGGTAAAGAAATGATGTATTACCCCACCCTTCTCTGTGTGACTCTCTTAGGAGCGTTGTTGGTCTTTCTTTCTTTTTATTTTTTTTTGATGTATGACCACTTGAAAAATATTGTTATTTTAGCTGGATGGGTGCTGACAACCCAAGATATCATTACACTTGCATATATATTTTTGCAATTAAAGTGTATGATTTTGTTGAAGTAATTTATTACTTCTGGAATGTATCTATATCAACTGAAATAATATGCAAAGTTGAGTGAAACTAATGTATCTGTTATTGATTAGTTCTGCTTTCTGTTTATATTACTGCAGTCTGTTACTTCTATAACTTAATTTTTAGGTTTCAGACTTGTGAAAGAGTAATGAATGAATGAATGAATGAAAGATAGTTGTAGTGAAGGTTGATTCCCTTTTGCTCTCATTCAAGCATAATCACTCCTTCCTTTCTTGTCTATTATACTTCAAGTGTTGGTGGGGAGGAAGAGAAAGGGGGAAAGCTATGTAGAGTTTCTTGGAACGGCACTTGTTCTCACAGCACTATTCAATGACATATGTTCAAACAGCATATTTGTCTTCATATTCTTGCAAGATTATTGTTGGATATAATTTTTTTGGCTCATTCATACATTCTATAACCTATGTATTTGGCTTCAGTCTATCTGTATTTCTTGGTTTCTCATTATTAATACACTTTGTCTGGTGTTATAACAGGATTTTACAGTAATTAGAAAGTGTAATGGTCAAACAATAACAATATCTGTTGCCCAGGTGTGTACTGAAAGTAATTATCTGAAAAAAAAAATATTGATCTTTTTATCTAAACTTCTTCCTGGAACAAGAAAGAAAAAAAAAATTCCAGCACAAGATTTGGGCATGGTTGGTCCAAAATGACCTGAGAGATCCAAGAAAGCACTTGGGGGCAGGGAGGCCTTTTTTTTTTTCCTCTATGGTGCTTAGTGGTGTACTCCTGCAAATTTTCTAGGTTGTAGCCCCAAAAATGTGACTATGTGCCTGGAAACGCATGCGCACACAGATAATCAAAGGTTGAAGAATCTGTCACTCACTTAGTTGGTTGGTTCGAGGCCATTTGTGGGGCCACAGTGATTCTATGATATAATGTCTGGTGTGAATTTAATCATTCAAAGACTTCCTGGGTGACTTCAATCTCCTTTTGAGAATAGTATTTCTTCCTTTGAAATTTTCCATGGATTTCATTTACTGTATTCTGGATTTTGATCCTTACTGCATGTTTTATCTAATCCAGCATTCTCACGGTGAGTGAAAGTTGTTGTGCCCCCCTCTTTAGTGCAATGGGGAGGTGCTACCATTCCAGGGCAGCATCTCCTGCATGGTATTGGATTCCCCAGGACTGGACTCGGTATATATCTTTTTGTGGTCACAGGACTGGGCCAGGTATTAGACTTGAGTCTAATCCAATTCAATTTGCAGTTTGTGTCTTTGTAAGACGGCTGATAGCTATGATGACAATCTGCAGGGCTGTCATTGTTTTGGAGGTACTGCCTTTGTTCCATAATGTTACATTTAGTGATTTTATCATATGCAAATGTAACAACTATTGTGATGTGGGTGATAATTTGAAAAACAAATTTTCTATTGATTTGTTTTGATATCTACATTCTTAATAATTGATCCTTACTCCCTCCCAGACTCTGCTTATTCAGTATTGGCCTCTTGGTATTCAACATTTTGATACAAGAGACACCTTAAATGTTCTTAGGAATCTCTGCTTTTATTTTCATTATTTATTTATTGGATATTTTAAGCATGCTGTGTGTTTCTAGTTGATTATTCTCAGCTGATGTCATGATCTATTCCACAAGAAATCTCCAGCACATTTATTGTCTCTTTGTTGACAGTTATTATAGGTATACGACTACAAAGCAGGAAAGAAAGTCAAGAAGTTAGAGGGGCTACTGATACTATAAGTGTGATATACATGGCTCTTTATGTGATTTTGATGCTGCCTGTTTCTTCTATAGATGCTATGATTTGTGCTTTTTGCAAATCTAAGCATAAAAAGAGCTAATAAAATTTGAAAAAAGTATTTGTATTATCATGAATGGGAATCTATTTAGTGTTGATACTAATAATTGAAGTACGTATCCTGATCATTTCTTTCTAATTCAAAATACATTTTAGATTTTCAAATATTTAGCTATTGAAAAAATTCTCGACATATGAGAAGGTGAAAATTCTATCCACATTGACAGCATCTGGCATTTATGTAAGTATAAAAAAGAACAAGAACTATAAGTTCATGGATACATCCACCATCTGTGGTGATAGTAGTAGCTGGAGGATAGGAAATATGAGCAAGTAGTCTTTCATGGAGTAAATCGATTCTCATACTTCTAAAACATTGTAATATGGAAATGTTCTGCTAGTATTATTTTCAATATGAATAATAAATGGCTATTTTTGGCTTTTATGTGGACCTTGGATGTTCTATTATGACATTATTAGCAACTTTAAAAAAAATCTTGATTGGAATAGATGATACACCTTTTAATGATATCACACCTTCCTTCCTTTATCTGTTGTTTAATTTAACTGGGATTGACTGACCAACCGAAAAGAGACTTGTAGAGATATGTGGACACCTAAGGAAACCAAATGTTTTTTATTGTAGAAAAGCTCAGTATAATAAGGGACTCTTTGCAAGTATTAGGTTGTGCATAAAGTTAGTTTTTGTTGGTAGAAGTCTTTTGGAGCATTTTGATTTACTTCATTCCAAAAAGTTACTTTTGATTTTGTGACAGCTGTCATATCGTCATGCATTGATATAGGGAAAAAAAAATTATCAAAATTGAAAGTTCATTGATTCTAACATTGAAGAATGAAAATAAGCAAAATTTTCAGCAGATGTTTTTTTTTTTTTTTTTTTTTTTTTTTTTAATTTAAAAAAAAATTTCTATTTGGATTTTAGAAATGAACACAAAAAAGATTTCTACTGTTTATGGAGTAGGTACTGTGACGCATTTGAATATGTAAAAAGTGGTTTACCAAGTTTTGTACTGGAGATTTCTTGTGGAATGATGGTTGATAATGATCAGATCAAGACATCAGCTGAGAATGATCAACTAGAAACACTCAGCATGCTTAAAATATCCAAATCAAACATTTAAACTCATTCACACCAGCAGCTTAGTTGCTTTGATGTGTAGCTTCCACAAAGGTAACCCACCCCAAACCTGCTGAACCCTATTTCTATGTGCGATTCACTAAACTTGAAAATGGTCTTTTATCTTTTTTTAAATTTGAAAAAAAAAAAATTTTTATAAACAAATTTTGAATGATCAAAATAGATTTGTTTCATTGTAAAATCAAGTTCTGTCAACTGTACCAATGTTTGGTCTTAATTCAAAGAATCTAATGCTGTGTGTATGAAAGAATGCCTCTCTTATGAGGTTCTTCTAGTGAACTAAATGATTGATTTGAACTAGTACTGCAAACACCTGGACCAATTGAAAGCAGCAGTCAGTGAAAAGCATCTAGAATTAATGGAGATATGTTTGTAATATTCTGTGGGGCTAATACCTCCTGAATTTGTCTAAATCATCATGCCATCCAATCAAAAAAAAAAAAAAAAAAAAAAAAAAATTTTTGTTGCTGGCTACAACTTTGGATCCTCGGGAATCATACACAATGTGAGTTGTGATGTCCAGTAGTTGTCTTACGTTCTTGCAACATGGTCAGATCATTGCCATTTGAACTTTCTAATGGTTTTTATATCTGACACCTGTTTGCTTTCTAATCTGATGTCCTGTAATCTCTCCATGTAATGTTAAGCATGATCTTCTGTGCATATTGTATGGTTCTCAGTTTGAGAGCCGATCTCTCAGTTGAGTATTTACAGAGCTGAAACATATAAGATGAGGATTTCCAATTGATTTACTCCAATTGAAAATTCTTTCAAGTGTTGGAAAAATCTCATAAAGAGGTCAAAAAATGGTCATTTTGATAAAGATACATTGTGTGTAAAACTTTTTGGTATGTGCAAAGGTTTCTTTAAAAAAAACCCAAAAAATTGAGATTGCACACACTTAGTCTTATCAAGTGACTTTTGTAAGGCCATGATTTGTTCTAACCTCATTAACTGTGAATGACAGATATTTCATTCCAGTTCTAAAATTTCTGTTTTATTGTGATTGATGACAAGTCAGTTCTATCTGTGAGTCAGGGCTTTTATCTAAAGATGGATAACTTTCACTTAATGCAGTTAATGGGTTAATGAAAACTCTTATCTTTTTAATCTTATATTGAACTGATATCTTATGATGTGGGTCAATGGTTTGCAGATTATTTTTGTCTTCCATGAAGAGTCTTGGGTGAATTGATTAACTCATTAAAAATAGTATATGTTGAGGTTTTTATTATTTAAATTATAAAAAGATGATGGTATTTATTATAAGAATATGTTGTCGAGGAATCATCCTCAGGAATTAACCCTTATTGGTTTCTTGGTCTTGAATTGTAGGTTTTTTTGAATGTATCCTTTACATAAGCTCCCCCTAATCTCTATCACCATCTATAGAATTGTAGAGTCTTTGCATACATGATCGAATTGAACACTAACAGGCATCGTATTAAGGGACTTTCCTGTGGTTGTTGGAGAAAAACTGAGGAAAGTATAAACGGCACTTTTGAATATGGTGAATTCTTTGCATTTCTTGAATAATAGTTTTTGCTTTTTCTAAATAAAAATCCTGTTCTTTAATTTTATTGTTGGTCTCTTCAAACTTCCCAAATCATTGATGCTACACAAGTTTTTCATTTATTGTCTTCTAAGAGTTTCCCAAAGTAAGCCCTTTTTAGAGCAGATATTTTATCAGCCCCCCCTCCCCCAGTAAAGTCTGTCTGTCATGATGTCTTAAATTTTAATCAAGAAATTCAAAAAAAATCTGGTCATTTTATTCTATAACTGAGAATATAATTTTACAAGAGTATCTACTAGTATGGTAATCTTTGATTTGATGTATATAAACCAACAAAAAGAACCTCCTTTAGTAAAGTCTCTAAAAGGTATAATTGTTTATAAAAAAAACATAATTGAACAGCATATTAATCAGAAATTAATGTTATACAGAAATTAACTAGTCGTATTATGCACCATGAATTTGTCACCTGGATGTCATATGTTGAATTTCTATTGAACCTTGACAAATTTGTGGTGAGCAATCTGATAAGGACACCCACTTTGAAAGTCACTGGTCTATGATTTTGAGGAAAGATATTAATATTCTAAATTTTGTACTATCAAATCTCTTCTTCCCACTCTTGATGTTGTCAACTCAAATGTTTTGGCCGACCCATTCTTCAGCCCTCATCAGGAAGAAAATTGGTCAGTTACAACAAAATACTAACTTAACATATATCAAATTAACATTTAAAAGAAAAGTGTAAAAAAAAAAAATGCATAGTAAAATGAAAATAAACACTGTTAGCTATTTTAACTATTGGTGTATTTTATTTTACTATATCGTCAGGTGCATACTAATTTTTTCATTGTGAGGGTTTGAGGGCGATGTGAGGGTTTCAATTCTGCCTTGCGGTACTGGATGGGATAAAGCCTATAGCCACACTGAAGAGATGTAATACATCGAAACAGCTGTCTGTGGATGACATAATAATTATATATATATATATATATATATATATATATACAATGATATTTAACTTAAGGATATAAGACTGTCAGAGCAATACTTACTGCTTGAAATTACATGCATTTTACCTGAAATTACATCTCCTCTCTGAGTTACACACTTGGTTAATCTTCATTGATCAAATATCTAATTTCTTGAATTTTTTCAAAGTCTGTTAAATATTAACAGATGAACCAGCTGTTAAGCCAGATGCAAACCTGTTACCATAGTAATAGTATGTTTAATCGTTAAGAGCAAATGTATAAAATGATATGTTATGTGACTGTCACACTTGTAATATCCCTAGCTGTCCCTCTCCCTTCCTGATCTCTCCCTCCCTGATCTCTCCCTCCCTACCCTCTTGCTGAACTCTCTCCCTCCTTACCCTCTCCCACCTCATCATATCAGTAGTAGCCATCAGCCCAGCCTGTCATACTTATATAACCATTCCGAATTGTCATCTGGTAATTTTTCACCATTGTACTATCCATCATAGATTCCTAGTTTAGCTGAAATTCCTACTTTGGTGACCAAGTAGCTCCTGTTTGAGAATCACTGTTATAGCATTTAAAGTTTTATCGGAGAGAAATTGGTTTCTCTAGGTAACTTAATGCAAATCTTAAATAATTTTTTGTTTTTGATCCTATTTGGAATGATTTTGTTCTTGATGTCATCATATTTGTCACTACATAAATATCTTGTAAGCAGTGTCATGTCTGAAATAAATGAACAACCAGTGTAAGTGGGTAGATTGTTAAACAAAGTCCGGGATATGTAGTAGTATAATGCAATTGACCACAGTCCATTAAAAGGAGAGAAAAATTGAGAATTTGAGTAAATTGTCACACTTGATTAGTTATGACTTTTTTGCTTTTGATTGATGAAAACAGTAGCCCCCTCCCTTGAGAATTGGGAGAAGGGGAGTTCATCCTGACGTTAATTCCAATGTCTGTGTTGGTTAAATCTCAGATAAAGCCCTGATTATCTCCCCTTCTGATCAAATCTGACAACCTTGATTGAGAACATCCTAGCTGTAAACATTTCCTTTTCTCTGCACACACAGCAAATAAGCTGTCTTGATTTAATGCCTATTAGATGTTTTGTGTTTACCAAGAATATCCAATCTATACAGGTTGTCTCTTTTGGGTTGATGATACATCACAGGGCCTGACAACACAGTTGTTATCTTAAGATATAACTTGCGTTTTTCTACTTTACCATCCATGTCTCTTGTCACATATTGGCCTGCAACAGATGGTGGCTATTCTTTCATAATTCTCAGTATAAGAATTCCGAGAAGAGTTGCAACATTTGTTTGGACGATCGAACATTCTGGTTGACCCATTCCTCAGCCCTTGCCAGGTACATAATTCGAGGAAAATAGCAAACATTTTTTTCTTAAATTTTTTTTCTCCCTTTTAAAATTGTAAACTTTCCTTCACCTGACAAGGGCTGAAGAATGAACTGGCTAAAACATGTTGACATCAAAAATGAGAAGGAGGGATTAAATTGTCTGAACAGAAGTTGGAATGTTAATTACTGTTGAAGTAATTAACAGCAAATGTAATCAAGTATTCATACTGATTTTTTTTTTTTTTTTTTTTCCCTCTCTCCCATTTACTGCAGATGACTGAAATTTCAGTCATTGCTGTTCTATGACTAGACTGATAACGATGGAAAATGGCATCAGTCACACTATGATTCCTTCCACTCGAAGCTATAAATGGTTTTTCTCTGCATTGATTTATGTAAGATTATTTAAGTCATTCATTTCATGAGTCTGGAAGTGCATAGAAAAATCTGGACTGACTTTGTTTCAGCTAAGGCTGTACATGAACAATTTGCACTAATAACCTTGGGAAGAACATTAATCCATTTCTCCCCTCAGCTATGGGTCAACAGCAAGACAGTGCCCTTCAGGTTACTCGGACAGAAAAAAACCTACCGCCCAGGTAAAGGATGAGAGTTAGATATGGGTCTAGTGGCTGAAACCATGGCAGATTGGTTGTGGCCCTATGCTCCAAAAAGAGTCTATTTGAAAAAACCAAACACTTGTGTGCTAAACTTGACCAGAATGTTGATATTGTCTGAAGTTCTTTATAAACTGTGTTAATAAGGATCTCCACTACGTTTGTGTATCTAATGCCATTGTGAACCTCTTTCTGTGGTAACTCTGTAAAATTTCAAAATTAAATTTTTGAAGTATTTACAAATGAATTATCAACTTTTTTTTATCGTTGTTACTTGAAAACAGTTGATTGAACGCTTAAATTTTTACTTTAGTAAAGTTTTTTTTCTCCGCTTTTTTCAGAAAATACCCAAGACTTTATTTTGTGACAAAGAATTAAGTGTAAAAAATGTGTGGGGAATTTTCCATCTAAATTTCTAACATTGCCTAGATATTTCATTGGATACGAGTTGATGTGCCCTTTTCTTTAAAGAAGGAAAGGCAACGATGCCTGCATAAGTTTTTGAAATATTCCAAGGTTTATTTTGAAGACCCTGATCTATTAAAGCATTGTTTGAAAGACAATATCACTGAATTGATAAGATTATTAAAAGGAAAAAAAAAAAGGAAGAAAAATTCAACACTTTGAAACTCGTTTCTATTTCTTCTACTTTGAAGTACTCTGCCATCTGTTGATCTGTCCTGGCACCAAACAAAATGGTGGGACAATATAAACCTCTTAGATATATAAAGATGAAGAGTTCCTATTAAAAATGAGCCAACCATGTTGATCCCAACACTTTGAAATTTAACCACAAGAGTTGAATGTATCTTATGTGAGATTATTTTCCATTTGTTTTTCTCTTGAAATCTCTTGAAGAAATTTTGTTTTTCTTCTCTGCAAAATCTTTTCATTGTTTCCTGTTTGTTTTTAAAACTGTCAACCAAAACAGTTTTTGTAGGTTATCAAGTGATTCTGGCAGGTTATGTATGCATCACATAGCTAGAGGGGAATTCTAACGTCTGGTCATCCCAGGATCTCCATATACCTCACCCAGGCATTTGCCCTGGAGGGGATATTCCATTGTAGTGACAGTGGAGGTTATTCATATAAATAATTTGGTGCATTTTTCAAGCTTTACACTTGGTTACATTTAATGAGTTTTTGGACTGTACAGAAAATCTTGGAATGAATTAACTGCACTAATCAAGGTATACCTGTATTTCATACATAGAATTCAACTTATGGGTAGATACATGCCTTTATCCAGTTACACTTCTGGTATGATCAGTCTGTGGGTATGATCTATCTGATCGGATGAATAGTTGATAATAAGTAAAGAAAACAAAAATTGTATGGAAAATCAAAATTTATTCCGCTAACATTTTTTGCCTATCAGCTTTATCAAAGTGATAAGTTTAAAGGAAATGATATTAGAAATATCTGGCTATTTTTGTAATGTGTACAAATGTGATAATGTAAGACATTATTTCATAAGATAACTGGATATTTTGGATATTGTTTCATTTAAACTTACCATTTTGATGAAGGCAAAACATATTAGTAGAATAAATTCTAAGTTGCATACAATTGTTTTCTTTCCTTATCATCAATTAAATTCACTCCTAGTGTATAAAACTTATCTGTAGAGATGGATATAACACTGCAATTTATTGTGAATTCATATTTAGAAGTAATACTTTCTAATTATATAATGAAGATGTTATTGGAATTTTTCCGTCACCTGTTGCATTTTTATGTAAGTAGTGATTATATTTATATCAATATACCGTCTTCCCACTCATGTTATTTGTCTTTTATCAACTATTTAATTCCTGTGAAAAAATCCACAGATATATTTGATTTTGTGTGAGATTATTTCTTTTTTTAGAAAAACTACTGAAGTTGCTCAATTGGAAGAGTCCATTGTTATAGACTGAAACAAAGAAACAGAACAAGTCAAACCGTTCATTATTTTGATAGCTTGTCTTCCCACTCCTGATGTCATGTTCTATTCTATGGCTCTTAATTCCATATCATTAATTTATTTAAACTTTTATTCAAAACTATCAAGAAATTCATATTCAAGTACAGCTGAGCATTTAAATGAAAGTGCGTATTTATCTAATTAGCGTACAAAAATGATCTTTAATTAAATTTAAAATAAGCATAATTAAAGCAGCTTTTTAGCCTCTTCGTTTGCCTTATGTAAATCTCAAGTGATTTGTATTGAAAAACCCCGCTCTTCATTGATCAGTACAATATCTATGGATTCTTGGTTAGTTTTATCTTTTTATCTTGGACAAAATTCAGTGTATGAAAATCGGGATCATATAAGGAGACTGGAAAGTATTAAGAGAGTACATACCTTTTCCAACATCATACAATAATTAAAAATTGAATTATTTGTAGCTGAAATGAAGGGAGGTAACTAAGTTACGTTTTTCTACAATTTTGGACTATAGTCTTGGGATATATATATATATATATATATATAATCAAACAAAAAAATCTCTTGATACCCCCCCCCCCCCAAATTTATTCAATTCTCCCTTAGCCCACCCTGCTACAAAAGTTAACTTAAATTCATTGAACTTTTGGAGATGTTCTGTGGGCAAACACAGACAAACTTTTTTGGCAAAAATCTATTTTTTTTTCTCTTTTTTGCTACATTTGTTATTTTTTGGTTTCTTGAAAATTAAAAAAAAAAAAAACTTAAACTCAATCTGTCTGGTTGGATTATCTATGCATTTAAAAGATTGTATTCATTCTTTTTTCTCTCCTATGAATCATCATCATCATCAGTCTTTTAACGTTCCCCAGGATTTGCCACAATTCTCTGTCGTGGGCTTTGCGGAGATTTTATCTGGAAGAATATAAGATTAAAATTGAAATGTCTGTTTTCTCAGGTTGTTTTATGCAAATGAATTTGGTTTGTAAAATATGATGATTAATCATTTTACTTCCTAAGGAGAGGACAGGGTTTGGATAGAAGTCACTCCATTTTGGACAATTACAATATCATTAAGTAGTGATGATGGCTTGCATTTCACGAAATGTGAATATTCATTAAGTTAACTAATAAAGGTTTCTTACTATTGATATAATACTTATTTTTTCTTCTTTCTCTCCCAGTTTAATACCATACTGCACTAAAATCTTCCTTCTTCTGTGTTTTCTCAGCTCCCTTGTCTAATCATGGTTGAAGAAAAATCTTTATCTGTGCAATCATTGATGATGCATTTTTTTTATCATTGAATACAAATTCATGACCTATCACTTAGCTGGTGGTTATTCATGATTATTATGACGGCTACTGATACTATAAGTATGACATACAGTAAGGGAGAGGGGAGAAAAGTTGGGTAGTTCAACCTTCAGCAGTCTGTAGGAAATTTCATTCTCATTCGATGAACTTGAGGTTTATTCTGCTGCTGTAGGATGAACAGACTTACAAGTTACAAGCTTTCAAAGTTACTAAGTGCACAAAATCTTGGCATCCTTGGAAAAGAATGCAAAATGCTAAAGGTTAATAAGGGGGCAGGAAAGGGAAGAAAAGAATTTGAGGGGATGGGAGAGAGTTTATTAAGAAGGTTGGAAGGGAGAGGGGTTGATGGCTGCTACTGATACTGTGGGTGCCTGACACGGCTCTGGTAATGAGGTTGATTTGCTTTAGTTCATGTGGAGTGGTGATAATATATGTAATGCATGACTTGTCATTGCTGGAAAACAGCTGTGAAATAAAATATTGAATATCACTCGTGGGTGGGGAATTAAGGCTTAGTGATTTACGTAATGGGTGTCGGGGAGGTTGGTAGGCTATAGATATATGATATGATATATAAATGGCAAGTCAATATCTGCACTTTTGTTACATAAACTATCATATAAAAAATGTGGTTAATTGACGCACCTTCACTGAGAACAAACAAGATGGGGATTTGAAAATTTATTTTGGCCTTTGCATTATTGATGGATGTTTTTGCTCAATGATGAGAGCAACGCTATGTTGAAGTGGCTACCTTATTGGTCACAGGTTCATTTCCCGTTGCAGCCCCATTTCTACACACACACACACACACATATACATATATATATATATATATATTATTGTTACTTTGTTTAGTGCGACGATGACCTAATTATTTTTTCCACTTTCAACTTACCATTATTCCATATCCGGAAGTTCTACTGAATTGAAAATTTGTTTTCAGAGTCAACTTTTTACACAGATTTTGAAAATGATATCAGCCTAGCTCAAGAAAATATCTTTTTTTTTTTTTTTTCTTCAGAAAAAGATGTCAAAATTGATTCTAAATTTCATCGATATTTTTAGAAGCCATTTTCAAATGATAGTGGGTCTGCACCAAAGTTATTTGGCTGGGAATATTGTACTTTCAATACTCTACAGGTTGTTACAATCTGGATCTTTCTAGATCCTAAAATATGAGTCTTAAAAATGGCCCGGGTTAAAAAAATGTGAAGTGTACCATTTTTAAAGGTAGTAAAAAAAAGTGCGAAAAGCTATACCATTACCCAACAAGAACCACTGAAAAGAGCTCTTTTGAAAGTAATTAAGACCAGGTTTTCAATTTGGTTTCTTGATTCCTTCATTCTCTAATCACTGGTGGGAATGATTTATGTGGGTTATGGCAAATGCATAATTCTAAATTTCCTGATTTTGGTTTGTTTAATGTCTGCTAATGGGGACTTTACTGTATACCTACTCTCCCAAATCCAACCTTACTGCATACCTAATTCCCAAAATTTATTTCCATCCCAGGTTCTAATAAAGTATTGAAATTTTGTTTAATGACCTCACAAATTTGAATTTTATTCATTTGCAATCTTGTGTGATCCAGAGTGGATTGTGAGCCTCTGCCAATTTCTTTTATTCCTAACCATTATTCATAACTATTAAATATATTTATGACAAATGCACATTTAGTTTTGATAGAAATGGCATTGTGTATGGGCCACCCTCGTTGGCTGTGCAGCAACAGGTTTGTGTAGATGACCATCAAAATTCTCTCTCTGGCCCATGAGGATGAATAAATGTAATATGTGCATCTTTTTGTTCCCAAACTTCACGGATGTTTCCAATCCACCTTGGTCTCATGATTAACAAAATGGTTAGTCTTTTGCCATTGTGTGATACAGTTGGGAAAGTTGAGCTTGATTGTCCTGAAGCCATGACTAACCCCATCATGTAAATGATGATTTCTGAGATTTTCTTTAAAAGCTGTTGTTGCAGTTAAGGGGTGAATATCTTGGTGCATTGGTATTTAACGTAATGAGAGCTTCTACCACTATGTGAAATGCTTACCTGGTGACCCAATTCATTAAGCCAGAAATGCTTTCAATGAATTGTTAGTGAACAGGTGTCTCAAATGATTTAGATTCTTCATTACAAATTATATGGATTCAGTCTTTTACTGACTTGCTTTATTATATAGTTGACATTGTATATGTCACTATTGTAGATTTTATTAGTGCATTATTATAGTAAATGAATGACCTTCAAAGTCAAATACTTCTAACTGATTTTTCTTTTCTGTACATTTGAAGCTACTTTGTGAAACCTTTGCCTGAGGAGCTGCACGATTCTTCTTGCATAACTGATAAGTTCCTTATACATCACTATTCAGTAACATGTCGCTTCACTGATGGTTATCATGAGTGTGAACAGACTCTGCTGATGACTACTACTGATACTATATGTTTGACACAGTAGGAAGAGACAAGGAAGTTGGGCTGTTTAATAAGAGGATAGGAAAAAAGACTGGCTGTTTACTACTGATACTATAAATGTGACAAGCACAACGTGTGTGTGTGTGTATATATATATATATATATATATATATATATATATATATATATATATATATATATATATGATTATGGGGATTTATTTATCTTATTGTAATGTGTGTGTGTGTAGTGTATATATTAAGTCTTCCTTTCAAAAAATGGTGCTTGGTAGAACATCTCTTATAAGACCTTGTTAGTATTGGGTGATGACAAACCATTGTATATAACTATTTTTATATACAGTAAACACTGGCTATAACATAGTAATTGGAGGGAGGCAGTGGTCATTACAACCAAAAGTTTATTATACCCGACAGTTGCCCCTCGTTTAGTTAATAAGTTTAGTAGTTCGCTGCATCTTTAATGACCATCATTTGGTAAATCCAAATGCAGTTCGGTTGCCATTTGTATTTTTGATCTTACTACTTCACACAAATGACTGATATGTTGTTTTTGGCATTAAATGACCTACTAAGAGGTTGACATGCCACTAAACCAAATAAAACCAAACCTGATACTATGTCCAGTTCTGAAGAATATAATAAAGGCAACTATGTTCATCTTAGCTGGCTCATCTTGAGAAGATCCTTGGAAGAGGTTATGTTACTTTGTGAATAAAAACTCATGATCAGTAAAGCTTTAATTTAGGCAGTACTTCAATTGGAGGGTCAGCTTCTGAAAAAATAATAGCATTGTAGTTGTATCATTAATAGATCCCTCCCCCTCCCCAAGATTACTTTGTCCCATATGTTTGCTGCATTTATCAAACTTTGTTCAGTAAATTTGAAGGCTGTTCGGATGTATCCAAGAGTTTAAAGTAGAAATTTGTTATATCAAGGGTTTAAGATGTACTTTGTTTGATATCAATCTGGCTTCTGAAAATTTACCTCTGCCAACTAAGATTGAGAGGTATATGTATTACCCACAGTCTTTCCTTCAGTGTCTACAAAATATCTCCAAGAGTTCTCAATGAATTTCAATGAAATTTAGTGGAAATAGGGGCCATTGGTTAAGGAAGTGATTAAATTTGGGGTTGGCAGAGGTGTGCTCTCACTGAGTGCTTTTTAGTCGTGCTAAGTTTTTTTTTTTTTTTTTTTTTTTCTTTCTCTCCTACAGTTTTATACTCTGAAATTTATATCAAGTTTACCATTATGCAAGTACAGTGGCCAAAAGGCTTGGCAAAGAATAACCTGCATTTCTTTCTTTTTGTTGTTGCTTAGTTCAAATGGCAGGAGACTATATCTTACCAGAATGACAAGTGAAGAATAGATCTCCTTTGGTAGAAGATCCATTTTGCCATCTGTTACACATATTTTTCTCACTCAGGTAATATAGATTTAATTAATATGTGCATAGCTCAGAAGACAAGAACAAGAGATGACGGCTTTAAGGTTTGGATATGAATCAACCATCTTGCTTTCTTTCATTCATTGAAGACTTCATAGTGAAAATGGCTAGTTTTGAATTGGGTCTAATTACCCAGCCTGATTTTAATGGAAACACCAAATATGTACTTGGAAATTTCCAATGTACCAGATAGTGGTATTGGTGGTGGTAGAGAGAGAGAGAGTGTAAAAACTTTTTTATTTCTTATTTTTTTTAAAAAGAATTTTTCCTTCTCTCAATACAAATCTGTCTGAAACGGTCAACCAAAAGTCAAAATAGGTTTCTTCAATTTTCAAGTTGGTCTGGCTGGCTATGTATGTATCATATTTACAGGCTTGACCATTGGAGCTGGAAAGCCAAATTTTCAACATTCATAATTGTCTAGAAAATTTTTTTTATCCCCCTCCCCATAAGGTGGGGGGTGCAACTTGCAATGCCGCACAAATCCTTTAGTTTGTGTCCAGCAGCATTCACATTTATCAAATTCGAAAGCAGCAAAATTTATTGCTACCTATAAAGTCAGAATTGCTTTTTTAAGTTAGTTTGATTTTCGAATTAAAAAAAAAAATCTCATTTTTTATCTGGTTATTTGTATTTCATTGTTGCCATTTTTGTTGGCAGTTAAATGCTAAAGTGTGATGTACGTGGTTATTTGAAACAGATTGTTTGAATATTCAGAGTTTAAGGAATTCTCTCTGAATTTGAGTAACAATCTGGTGATAAATTATTGGTTGGTATTCTCTCGTGAAATCTAAGCAGCTTTCTATTTCTGGTTCAATGCGTGTTTTGTGTTGTTAACCTCTCTATTCAATTGACTTGAGACTTTGTCATTTTGGAAATAAATGTCATGATTTACATTGTATTATATTCTACTAGTCCATGACCCTGCTAAAGGTTATCCTAAGTGTACTAAGACATGTTTGGTTGGTGGCTGCTACTTATACTATGTGACAAGGGAGATAAAGTTTAATAAGAGGGTACAAAGAGAATGGAAGAAAGTTAGGTAGTCTAAAAAGAGGGTACAAAGGGAGAATGGGGGGGATTGGGTAGTTTATTTAGAGGATACTAAGGGCGGGGCTGATCGCAGCTTTTGATTCTATAACTCAGACAGAGCTCCTGTTATAATCATTTGATTTATTGTCAAGTGGAACCATATGAACAGGCACCTTGTAGGTGTGTGTATTTATTGATATATACACACTTACAAATATTTATTTTTAAACCATTGATGTTGAGCGTATTGTACCATTTCTTATCTGTGAACTTGGAGATTATCCAACCTGATAATTCCTGAACTGCTGCCTCTGTTACATTTTTGATAAATTCTTTTGAATGGTTTAGTGGCATTGAATTGTGTTGGACCTTGCAATCTTGCTTTTATCACTAACATTGATTAAATTTTTGTAGATCAATTTTTATTCATTTTACCTAGACTGACCTCATTTTATTGTTTGTAGTAGTTTTATTCATATATATCTTACCTAGTCAAAATGGTCTCTGCCTCTTTCTCACAAACCTACCCTGTGTCAAGTAATCGACATTGATTACCCTCACTATTTAGATGTCAGCTGTTTGTCTGCACAATAATTTGTGACATAAACTCGCTGTTGCTATTTCTATTGCTATGGCTTTCCACAAAGATTACAATAATCATCACCATTACTTTTATTATTCTACCGTTACTCTCGGTTATTGTTACAAACACTATAGTCTATTAACTTTGATAGCAACAATTATCAATGATTAGATATATCATTACTGTTGTCCTGCCTTTTACCACTGCAATTGTTATTCCCCACTTCAAAAGATGAGCTCAAATCTTTATGTATTTCTTTCTTGTCACTCATAGCCAGGCAAGTGGGAGGGTTCAGGGGAGGGAGGCTTTTGGTTTGCGTTATTGAGTGTAGTGTCTCCTCCATAGGAGGATTAACAAGATTCTCCGGAAGCTCTCAACATGATTCTTAAATGCTTGCGGTACTTGTTATTCCCCCCCTGACAGTCACCCACCTTGGGACTGACCAGGGTTGATGTTGCTTAGCTTTGCTGATTGTGCAAGAACCGATTTGTCCGACTGAATTTCGTTCAAATTAAAATCTACTGATTTAAGGGGTCTGAAGTGGTGATGATACCTTTCTCAGAGCGTATACATGAAACATAGCCCATCCTCGGATGTGATGTCTGTAATCTTCAGCCCGTCGTACCCAAGACTGTCTTGTATGAAATCTGACTGAGCATACCCTGCCATGCTGATCTGGGTGAATCTAGAGTTGCTAATCTTGATTTGGAAAAAAAAGCAGATATTCTTGAGCCATGAGCTCAGAGAAAGAGATTCTAAACAGACCCCCCCCCCTTTGGTCTTTCTGCTACTATTTTTGTGTAGTAGTGCAGTTGCTTTGGCATCTGCGTATTTTGAACCATGACAGTTGTTTTTCTATTTCCCCTTAGAATTAAGTCTTTCTCTAACCTATTCCAGCAAATGGGCATTGATTCTGTATTCCAAAAAAAAAATGGAAACCCCTTCCTTTTGCTTTTCATTGAATCATCATAAGACGGGACAGCCTTGGATTGGATTTTCCATTTGTTCTGTATTTTTGCTTTTAATTTCACCAAGAAGATCCCAACTTGTGTATTTGGCTAAAATTGATAATTGACACATAGGCTGGCAAATTAGAAATCCTTTACCAAAACTGTCAGAATAGGTTTTGTCAGTTTTTGAGTTGGTCTGGCTGGCTATGTATATTTACTTGGTGCACTGGCCACAGCATTAGTGGTAGAGGGCTGAAATTTCAACATTTACACCTTGTGTTTAAGAAACATTAATGTCTACTTAGGTTGAAGTTTCCAAAACCTGATAACTTGACAGATTAGAAACCCAACTGTCTGTATGGGAGAAATGAATTTTGTTTCTTGTCTGCAACAAAAAAGTGCAAATTTATCTTTTAGAATTTTATATTTTTTATTTTAAGCTTCCATACTTCAACACCATGGATTTTAGCTTTTTTTTTTAGCCCCCCCCCTGCGTCTAAAAAAAAAAAAAACCAAAAAAACTTTATGCATTGTTTTGCAAAATGCATATAAATTAGCATTCAATATAGTTACCATAAGAAACGTTTTTGTATATAATAAAATTATGAAAAAATATATTCAAATTATCTTACAATAAATTTGTTGATGTAAAATTGACACACATTCAAATGCCGTGTTTATATTAAAAAAAAAAAATGACAATTCAGTCTGTCTACCATGGTTTTCTATTATCGAAACTACAGCTGCTGTTAATGCATGTATGTTAAAATTCCACTTTGAAGAATTAATGGAAATGTGTGTATAAATGCACAGCTATGAAATACTTCTTTTGCAAAATACCCATACTTGCCTCCCCCCTCTCACCAATAGTAATTTCAAATCAAATTCAGAATTAATTTTCCTGCTAACCATTGTTTAATGTGGAGGACTTGTTTTGGGAGAGGTAGGAAAAGAGAGGAAAAAATCTGATTTTCAGTTGTCTTCCAAGGTTTCATTTTTTTTTTTTTTTTTTTTCTCTCCAATTGGTTTAGTTTTTATTTATACTTATGCACAATAATCTCAGCTCAGTCTGGCACAAGGATACAGTGATGAGGCATCCTGTGGGAATTAAACTTGGACATACTAGTGCTGGTTTGTGTTACTTGTTTTCTGCCATATTTGCTAGTATAGAAAAGACTGACCTTTTAGGTAAAGGTTTAACTCTCACCTAATGGATCCCTTTGTTCTGGCTTATTTTAGTTTCTTGGTCTTTAAATAAGACTCAAAAATATATTTGAAAGAAAATTTTAAGTACTAGAAGTATCTTGTCAACGCATTCCTCAGCAAAATGAGGTTTGTTTCTTGGTTCATAAATAATGAAGAGCTGATCTAAATTTGAAAAATATTGTTTTGAAAAAATTGAGTTTAGAGTTTTTATAACCCAAAAAATTTCATTGTATATGATATTACGATGTCCTAGATCAGTGTTAGTAACTTGATAATTTAAAAAAAAATTTTTTTCGTTACATCAGTCGAACCTCTGATGCTAGATCTGATATTGTTAGAAAGATAAGTGGTTAATTCATCAGTTACTGCATAAGTTTGTTTCTTATTGCCTCCCAAAAGAGTGTGTTGTTCCACCCCCACCCCTGCTTTTGCTCACTTTTGTAATGGTTCTCTCCCAACCAATTGCTCAATTTTTTGGAGACGTGTCCCGAGATGTTCACCAACACGATTTATACTCTAGTCCTATACAGAAAGTTTTTGTATCGTCATTTTCCACAGTTTATCTTACAAACTGCATTGTAGGTACTGGAATCTCTGTTGCCTAAAAATGTTTTGTGAATTGAATTTCTCAGAACCCCCCCCCCCAGCCGTTGTTGCTCCTTCTGCTTTCATTCCTGCTGAAGTTCCTTCATATTTGATATCACAGTTCTTGATTTGTTTGCTGTTTCCATTTCATTATATTTTTCAAGGTCAATTTCTTTATTTTATTTTTGAGTTGATTCTTCCAAATGCTACAGTACTGGAAATAGTGACCTCCCCCCAATCAATTTCTAACCCTCTTTTAAACTTCAATGACAGATGGTCATCTTGCTGCTTCCAAGAACTAATAAACGATACTTTTATAGGTAACGTGCCATTTTCATTTGGTTTTGTGTCAATCGTTTGGTAATGTTTCTAGACAGCTCCTGATACTTCTTCCTCAAGTCCATGCATTTCAATTTCATTAGAGACCTGATAATGGATTTATTTTTTCATATAATTCTGTTATAGGCTTCACATTTAGACCTGCCAATATACAATTGAGTCCTCTCCTACCAATATTGTGGAAGAAGATGCCAATTTCTTCATTTTTCTGAAACTAACAATGTTACTATCTTAACATTGAAGACTTATCTCTAATGTGCTTGGTTGTAATTAAGATTTGCTGTCATAATTGTTACAGGAAGCCATACTTGAAACAAGTGATTTCTCCAGTAAGACATATTCGGTCAACTACAGAATCGGTACCTTTTGTCTGAAACTGTACTTTAAAAAAAATAAAAAAATCATCTATTAGATAGATATAATTATTTGTACTATTTTGTCCCAAAACTTTTGTGATATAGATAATTTTCCAAAAATAAATATTGAATCACATAAATGAAATTAAATGTTGTAACACATGTGAACACAACATATTAATACATGGCACATAACAAACACTGGATATCATGCCTTTTGTCAATGTCGTTTATTAATTTTCCACACTTTAGCTAACATTTCAGCCTTCTTTGTTTGGGTCCTAATTAATTTTTCACAGGAGTAAATTGAAAAAATTGGAAAGTGAGAAACACTACCACACTTGCTGAACAATGTTCTATTACTGAGCATTCACTTCTGCTGGTGTCTCTTTGTATCTTATATTATATTATTTATCATATATTATTATGATATATATATGTGTCATATGTATTATATATAAAATAAATGGTACTAGGCATTTCAAATGCCTTATATACTATTTGAAAGGAAATTTGTTTTTATCTGTAAAAAGAAAAAAAAAAAAAGCCGATCTGACTAAATTAGATGTCAAATAAAATGCGGATCTTATGGTGTTTCCAATGCACTAGTATCAATTTCTAAGGGGGCTATCCTCTGAAGCTTGATATGGAGGCTGTTGGTGGGACTTGAATGGCTAGCAGTGAGCAGTTGTCTTCCAAATATCCTCAACTGGCAAATACAGCAATCATAGATATTTGCTGGTTCAATGCTTGATGAAAAATACAACAAAGCCTTTATCATAAACCTAATTGATATTTCTATATAAATACCAGTAACTTCTACTATGATATCTTGGTTCTATTACAGAAATGATCAAGTGCAGTGGGTGTGCGTATTCCTCTTGGTTTGTTGTGTCTCTTTCTCTATTTTGTGTATCGAGAAAATTCTGGGTTGAGATGCAGCATAATCATGGGCATCCCCTATCATAATATGGTTGTTGGGCTTCAAACCAACCTCCATTGTAACTGAGCTGCAATGGTGGTTTAAAAACAAAATTTTAAATATTTACATCAATGACTGAGCACTTGGCTTCTGTGCCTCCAGATACCCTTTACTGGTATAAAAGCTCAAATTGATGAAGTTTTGTTCATGGGCAGCAGAAACGTTTTTTCTAATTCATTGGATTTTTTTTTTCAGTTGTTTTGCTATGTAAGTCAAATGTATCCCTCAGTTGGGGGTGTAGGAATTGTCATCAAGTAGGCCTAAAAAATGTGTTCAGTCTGAAATATGGGGCTCAAGGGGAAATTCTGATTTTAATTGCTATTTTCTTGACACACTGGCAATAATATAGGTAGAAATGCTGATGTCCACCAATTATCTGCCTTGTATCACAAAGTGTGCTATATTGGGGGATGCCAGTATTAGTTTATTAGTAGGTAATGACTCTAGTTAGATGAAAACTTATGCCAAGAGTTCAATTATCTGTTGTATTTGAAATGGAAAAGGACAAACAACTGATGTTTGGGGTCATTCCGTTTGATTGTAACCATTTTGAAAATATTCTTCTATTTTTAAAATTTTTTATTTAATTTTTTTTCCATTTTTCCATTACATCTAACAGATTTCATTGAAATTAGTCCGTGACCCATTGCTTTGTTCATGATTATCAGAAGGCTTGGCTGCTGCTGATACTATAATTGTGACACATGGCTCCCTTTATATATACTAGATTAAATACCAACCTTAACAGCCATGGTAAATTGCTGTTGAAAAAATAGTAAAATAAATAGAAATCAGATGGTATTTAATTTTTGTTTTCAGAAAGTGATTTATGTCTTTGAGTTTTTCTTTTTAAACTTTAGATATACATAAACAGTAGATGACTTTTTTTTTTATTTCATTCTTCTACTGTTACTGTAGCCAATAGACATTCTCCTTCTTGCTCCCCCTTTCTCTCTACTCCAATCAGCAAACATTCATTGTCTTTCTTGCTTCCCCTTCCTCTCTGAAGACCCCACTGCACACAGGTTGACAGCTGAAAAGGCAGGCACAAAAAGTATCCATTTTTGTATGAATTTTCATTGTAACCCCCCCCCCAATGCTTAAAGATGTTTGATTTTAAAAAATGAATTTAATAAAAGCCTTTCTTGGGGTCCCATTGGTACACTCAAAAAAAGTTAGTGAGATTATGTGGTATGGTTTCTGTGGTAGGCTGTCACTGACAGACAGACAGCCGTACGTATGGACTCGTGGTGAATTTCAAGATGATTTATTATGCACAAGGCCATTTTTAAGTCGGACATGGAACAAACTTCTCAAATTGTGAGAGCTGCTGTTTAGTGGCCAAATATTAAATTTCTTTCTCTGAAATGTTATAAAAATTCCTATTTTGAGACACATATCCAATTCTAACATTAACATGTGTCCAATTCTAACATTAAAAAAAATATACAAGATTCAATATTTTCTTTGTTGAATTTTCAGAATTTTGATGAAAGCATAAATATTGTAAAATAAAGAGGAACTGGCAGATTATTCCTGAATAAATCATTCAGATATAAATCCTCCTCCCTCTACCATATTTTTTTTTTCTTTTCTGTGAATTGGAATATAGGCATTTAAGTCTGAATAGCAAGTGAGAGAAAATCTTCTTTTCTAAGACGGATTGCTTTATTGCTTAAATTATCTTACTCTGTTGAAAGAGTTTTAGGATCTCTTTACCATGATGTGCCTTATGGCCTTTACTTTATGAAGTGTATTGCTTGCAAACATTCATACTTGCATTTGAACTATAAATTATTGGATGTGACAGGTTAATGTCTGAAGCTTAATGATAAAAGATAAACCCGTTTATTTAACACAACAAATTTTCCAACGTAATATCCTTCCTTGTCAATGGACTTGATTCAGTGATAAATATTAATTACATAGACTGAATATAATACTGAGAGAATTTCAGTTCAGGATTTGGGCGGTAACTACATGTCGGGCTATGGACTTACTGATCAACCCTCATACATCCATGAAAGACGGGAGAGAATTGTTAGACCTTAATAATTCTTTGATTCAGTTCAGATTGAAAAGGTAGATGTTATGGATTCTGGTTAACTGCTGTACCACCAACTCAGTCATTTCCCTTGATGCTGTTGCTACTTGTGTTTCAGTTCTAAGGAAGACTTGAATCCAGATTTATTTGTTTGAAAACCGATATTTCTTATACTTATTCCAGTATCCAGTCCTTTTTTCAAAACGGTCCGTAAAGTCATCTTTTGGGATCACCATCAGCTGCTTAATCGTGCTCTTGAATCTTATCCTTGTCTGAACTCTCTTTGGGAAAAGCCAGGAATCACAGGGAGCTAGATCTGAACTGTAGAGGGTAGCTAATGGATCTGGGTGATACAATGTTTTGTCGAAAATCCTACACGAGATATGAAGAGTAACCAGGCTTGGTCAGTATGATACAATGGTACACTAGCTCATTCAATGGTGTCTCACTGTCAAGTAACCATGCAGCATGTTTGTTCACAGGTCCCTTATGGCTTGGTACTTTCTATATATTGTGGAATGTGTGAAGGCAAACCTTACACTGAATTAACTTGTGACGTCTTTTCTAAACTGAATATCTACATCAGTAGCAAGAGCACTCCACCCCCCCAACCTCATCCTACCCCCCCCTCTGTCCTGACCACGAGGGCCGGTTTTTTCTTCCATGGTTTAATCACTCTCTTATTTATTTTATTTAAGGTCAGGTCATAATGACCTACCATTGAGAAAATTCACCATATGTTTTGGATTGTAAGGTTTTTGAAAATCTCTTGGCATTGAAATCAAATCTAGAGCCTCCCTCTCCTCCTTTACAATTTGAGTTTTTCCTTTTTGTTGTTTGCCCTTGTCTTTGCAAAAATGAAACACTAGAATTGTATAGTGGGGGCTCTTGGATTTCATTGCCAAGAAATTTCCCAAACCTAAAAACTCTAAAACATATCCTTTTTTTTTTTTTTTTTTTTTTTTTTTTTCCCCTTTTTGTTATTAACCTCTGTCAACCAAGTTGGAAAGATGAATGTATCTGGTTGCATCTGTTCATCTTTTGGTTGTCTGTACACATGATATCCCCGAAAGTACTGAATGGATTTCAAAGAAATTCTATGGAAGGGTGGGCACCAGGGTGAGGAAGATGCGGTAAAATTTTGTGTGTGTGTGAGGGGGAGGGGTCCAGAATTTTTTTATTTTTATTTTATTGATTATGGGATATTTTCCGTTTTTTTTTTTTATTTTTTTTTTTAATATAAATTCATGTATATACTCATGAGCGTCTACATGTCTCCTGAAGTTCTCAATGAATTCCAATTAAAATCTATGGAGGGGATGGACTGGTGTGGGCTCCAGTAGAAGTGATTAAATTTAAATTTTGGTAAGGATTCATGCACAATTATTCGACCCCCCCCCCCTTGCAGATATGTTCAAACTTCATGTCCATCCACATGATATTTCCAAAAGTCCTGAATGAATTTCAGGTAAAGAGTCGGTCAAATTTTGGGGTGGATCCAAGATTAAACTTTTTTTCTTCTTCTGAGACGTTTTTGTTCCCCTCCCCCCTTCTTCTCCTACTCCTATGTAGAGAAGGATGGACAAGAGGCTACAGAAGATATCAAACTTTTGGGTGGATCCATGCACAATTGTTTCCCCTTTGTCAGTTATAAATCCACACCATACAATATTGCCAAAATGTATCAGCTCACCCAGTATCTCTAAAACTTCTCAATCAATTTCAATCACACTTAGAAGGGTGGGCAGTGGGCCATGGAAGAAGTTATTAAATTTTTGGGCCTTTTAATTCATATCTTGTTTCTTGCCAATTGACATTAATTCTATTTTTCTTTCAATCAAAAACATTTTTCCTTTCTTTGCTAAATCAGTTTGTGCAAATATCCCTGTAAACATGACACTTGGTTACTCTGTATATTTGGTGGCTTATATTCTAATGATTTCTGATGAATGTGTGCAAGTCCCAGCTTTATCTTAGGAAATGAATATTATTTGATAGAGGTCTGGTTAGTCACTGAATTGAAACCATCACTTGACCAACACCAATTGGCAGCATTCGTTTTGAAGATGATCAATCAGAAAATTTGGAAAAGATCTGATAAATGAATTACTGCACAACATAAGGTGTGAGAAGTAATCACAAAAAAAGTCTGAATTTTCAAAAAAACAAGCATGACATGAAGTAAGGAATCAATTTAAGCATAAAATTACAATGCAAATTGAATATTCACTTAAAACCGGGGGTGGGGGGACCCCTCCAGTATATTTTTAGATATAATTAAGAGTAAATGTTTGAATTTTTTAGCCCTGTAGTTCCATTGGTGTGGTCTGTCCACATTATACATATACACATCCATAGCCAGCCAAACTAACTCAAAAACTGAAGAAACTTTTGGTGACAGTTGGTTGATTTTTTTTTTTCCTAATCATTAATAAATCTTCCATATCTTGACTGAGTTTTTGTTGTGAATTCCAAAAGCCCTTTGATTCTATGTTCCTCTTTGTGTGAACAGGACTGCATTTATGGAGAACCACATAGTACGAATGTCTCCTGAACGTCAGGGTGTGGTTGATAAACATGTCTTGGAATGTTCTTGTATTTATTTGTACCTATCCCAGTTATCCAGTGTGGGGTTGTTAGGGCACCACAGATGACATTATCAAGGGCGAGATAACCTGACAGAACCCATCCCTCTTCTGGCTGGTTAGTATTGTCTAGTCTCCCCAAATTGGTTGCCAATAATAGTTAGAAAACCTAGTCTGCCCCGCTATTCATTTATCCAGTGGAAGGGGTGAGTAAGATGGATTCATGACTTTCCCAAGCACATTCAGATTACTCCAATTACTTCTGAATAGAAGAAAAAGTTTGATGAATGCTTCCCAAATACGAATCTGGGGTCTGTCAGATTGTTTCCAGTAGTCTCCCCTCTTCACCTGACGTAGTGAATCTTGTGGCAGAGAAACCTCATCCATTGCACAGATATCAAAAAAACAATTATTGTATACAGATCTGTACCAGGATTTGAATAGATGCAATCCATTTTAAATGATTTTTAAAGGTCGAAAATTGCATTTTAGTTAGTTCAAAAACTTAGTGCTAAAAATAGGGGTCTACCTGAATATTTCCTCTCTTTTTATAGGAGAAATAGAGGAAGGGATACCCATCCCCTCGGAAAAAAAACAAAACATAACAAGCTAAAGTATTTCCCCTTTGGCAATCCACATTGATACAACATGAAAGTTAGTACTACTAAATCTCTGGTACTTTCTCTCTTGGTAGGGAACTGTAGTTTCATTCTTTTATGCTTTGAATTATTGATCATAATTTAAACAGTGAGGATAGTCTTACTAAATGACCAGAAGCTTTCCATCTGATATGGTATCTCACCATTTGTCATAATTGATCATCTACTGACTTTATGGAGTGCACTGATCTGAACTCAGAGATTAAATGCAGTTCTAAGATTCCTGGCAAACTTTCCAAACTTGGAACTCACATAATGATTTTTTTCTTCATTATTTTTGAGTCTAAACCATTTTAAATAGATGTTGAGTTTGTTTTTAATGCATACTAGTCCATGACTTGTTGTTTCACAGATAGTGTACAACAACAGACTTGGTTGCTACTGGTACTATAAGTGTGACTGGCATAGTGAGAAAAAAAGATATGGTGGTGGAAAGTAGTTTATTCAGAGGGTAGAAGAGAGAGGGGCTGTTGGCTGCTACTGAAACTGTTTACTGACGAGGCTCTTTGTTTTATTTCCCACCTTTGTGAAAGAAGTAAAATTTTGTTTTGAGCCCACTTGGAAGTTTCTGAATTCTTTATTGAAATCTATAGAAGCTCTTGTTCAGTGTCTACACTTGATAAGAATTCTGTGTTCAATGTGGATGTTGAGAGGATGCTCTCATTTGTCTTTTCTGAAATCTGAAGATATTTTGGGGGGAGAGAGGAATGCTCAGTTTTTATTCGATCTGTTACTTATAGGCAATCTGAATTTATCATTTTCACGTTGACTATTCTTTTGTATTCTTTATGTTATTACATCTTTTAATATTTCGGCAAAAATGAATATTTTCATTAAATTTATCTTGTATATAAATGCTGATGTCACTTGGTTGGTTTCTGTCCTGCTAAAGCTAATATAAGCATAAAATTAATGAAACCCTGTCGTGATCCAAATGTTCAACTTGGAGGCAGGTAGGCAATTGAATTGTGTATCTTTGAGACCAAACTTGAATATTGATTGAACTTAAATTAGATCTTACCAAGTGAGCAGCACGGGCAGGTCTGCTACTAACTCCAGCTCTACTTGTTTGCCTGCTTTTGCCAAATAGTGGGAATTTTACATTGTAAGTTTAGGCTAAATTGGCACCATAGTTTGTATCCAGCAGCATTCACTCCTTTTTTTTTTTAAATTTAGACTTATTAGTGATTGCCTAACAAAATGCAAGAGAAATGGCTTAATCAGTGATTTGACTTGCTGCCAAAAGATATTGGTTGCATGACTGTTTCTGTTCAGTAACCAAATGTTTTATCTGATTGTCCATTTAATAGATTTTTACATTGTAGATATGTATAGTTGAACTCTGCCAATCAGTGTCTCCAATATTTCTATATTTTTTATTTTACCAAGCAAAGTGTATAAAACCTGCAAGATTCATATCTGATGAGGTCTTATTGGTGTAATCTAATAAATCCAACTAGATTTTTAATTTCTTGTGAAATTTCATGATCTTTGTTTTCCTGGTGATCATTCATAACTGAGACAGATGTTGCTTCTATTTGATCAGATGTTGCTTATGTGTAGTTGTTCAGATGGCCTTTGAGCGAGTCTTGTTTCACTCTTGTACAGGCTGGAAACATGGGTAGTGGCTTTCTTATTTAAATTTTTAATTGGGCTATGTCAATAGTATATATATATATATATATATATATATATATATTTTCTTTAACCCCTTGAAAGCTACAGTATGTATTATGAAATTTATGTATTGCTCTATTTATCAATGATCATAGCTCTGAAGGTTTTAGAGTACTGATAGTTGGGTTCTTCTCTATCTGGCATTTTTAAACCATCATATTTGAAAACTGATGGTCGTCTACTTCTGTTTTTTTTTTTTTTTTTTTTTTTTTTTAACCATTTCTGAGTAGTATGGTCAGATATTTTTTAATTTCTTCTCCTTCCAAAATTTTGCAAGCAACTTCAGTGGCTTTTAGGCCAAGTTTGAAATAATGCCTCAAAATTACAGGAATCTCACTATTTGTAACCTCCATTATAATATTTGAAAAGAATGATCCAACTGATTATTATAAGGAATGATATATCTGATGATAATGTTAATGATATATTAGTTTTGAACAGTCTTTAGGTGTGCACATGGAATCGGCTTTAGAGTAAAGGTCTGTTGAAGGAACATACTTTTGATAGAGCCTGATTTTTTTTTTTTTTTCTTTTTCCAAGATTTATTACCTGAAGTGTGTGTGTGTGTGTTTTTACTGAAATATTTTTGAATTTTTCTTTATTTTTTTTTTTTTTTGATGACAAAAGCATGTTGGTGTGCCCTGATTGTTTAGAGAGAATGCACTGTTAAAGGCACTGTCTTGCATGTTTCATGAAATACCAGTGAGAGGACATTATAATGACAGTACGTGTTTTAATGGGAGTTTTAGGATTAGGGCCATTCTCAATAATAATCATTTGAAAAATACTCAGGATTAAAACTGTTTTGTTTGATTGCTTACTGAAGTTTTCTTCTCGTGCCTACTGTATGTCCTTGAATAAATGTATGAGTTATAGAAACAATAAGTCATGGTAGGAGAATTGAACAGGGTTACCAGATGTCTTTTGCTGCACAAAACCAAATTTGTATGGTCCTGTGACCATATTTAGAAGCTTCAGTACCAAAATAACCAAATAACTAAAAACCCATCACCAGACTTGGCTTACAGGAAAAATGAATCATTTGTTGTAACTTAATTTTACCCTGTTTTCAAGTAGCGTAATGCTTGTCTATATTCAAATCACAGCCGGCTTTATTATTTCAATATCTGCACTTCATCATGAAGACCCCCCCCCCCCAAATTCTGCTCTTTGATTACATTAATTTTGATTGATGCACATTGTTACTTTTAAACCTGGCCTTATCTGATTACTTTTTTCTTTTATTGCAGGTTCAGGCTGTGAAGGAAGTTGTTCCTGGTAGAAGTAATAATGAAATGATTCTTGTACTTCAGTACTATGACTATAGTGTTGAGAGGACCATACAAGCATACCTTGAGGGTGAGTTGACTGTCTTAATTTCACTTCAAGGACTTGTTCTCAATTATTTCCTCTCTACAGGTATCCAAGATGAAATACCATATTTGTATCATTTAAGATTCATTTTCTGTCCTTATCAAATTTAGAACCTCAAATTCTATTATTTTGGTGTTACTATTGACATGTGAACTGCACCAAAGTGCAATAGTTGCTAAATCTATTAACACTGATACCTACCATCTTATCTTCGTCATGGCTTGGTTTTATAAACAAAGATTTTAGAGGGTTTTCCATGTCTGTTACAGGCTGTTAGTGCCTGATGAAACCTATGCTGAAGAGGTGGCCCTTTTCACGATGGTAGCAGAAGGTCTGGTGACAAGGGGGAGCTCCCACCTTGCTGTGCTGCCTTTTTTTTTTTTCCTGCTCTTGCCCTGCGATTTGCTTTGGCAAGGATGGTTGATTGCCTCTTCTGTCCGCTGAATGGTCAATTCCACAGGGTCCTTTTTAGAGTTCCTGTATCTCTCCTTTGGGGCCTCACTCCTTTTACTGCTTGAAAGGATTGAAGATTTCCAAATCAAATAGAACTTTTTAGTGCAATTAACCAAACTTCCATTTCGTTGAACAACAAGCATGGATTTAGTATCAGTTATTTTGATCCCGTGGATCTTGTAAGAAATTAATTGGATTGATTTTAGGGACTTTGTTCATTGTGTTAATATAAAATTTTCTTTGATATCCCATCTTGACTTTTTCAAGAAAAATATACCTCTGCTTAACCTGTTTGCTGATGGATGATATAACTTGTCTTTATGGTAATGTTTATTCTTTTACTAGATGGTAACATCTCTTTGTGCAAACAAAGAGAATTTGTTTATCTTCTTCGATATAACTAGTGAATGAAGACTGTTTTCATCAATTTTTTTTTTATAAGAAAAACCTGACACAGGTTTTACAAAAAAAAAATCCCCTACAAACTTGGCAATTTAGAGAGAAGGTAAAGAAAGACTTGGTTTTTAATTCTTTTATCAATTTCTTTCTCACCTTGGATTAATATTTGAAATTTAAAAAGAAATAAAAAAAAATTTTCTAAACTTGAAACTCCTCCAATCAATAAGATAAATTGATTTCAATTGACCATGAGAATTGATAGAAACCTGATAGAACCAATATACAATACAGTTATAAATAATGACCATTGAAATTGAGGCTACGTTTTATTTTAATGAGTATACCAGTATCATCATAGATGACAACTGTTATATTAATTATTGAAGATTGTTCAACAAAATATTGGATATGTGTATTTATAGAGATTAATGATTAACACATTTTATTTAATATTCCTAAATTTATTGCTATCCTAATGCAGAAGGGTGATGTCTAGTGGTGTTTTCTCAAAGTAAATTTAAACTTGCCTGTACCTTTCCCTAATGCCGTGCTAGTGGAGAGGGGCGGTACACAGCAGTTGGTTTGGGAGTTGTGACCAGGAAACTCAAGATTTTGTTCAGTCTTTCTTTTTTTTCCTTTCTTTTAGCCTCCCCTTCCTTCATGATATATCAAGCAAGTTATATACACTAAGTATTACATGCTTCAGATTTGCTTGGTACTCTTGCTACTGCTGTGACATCACCACCCACCAGTTTTTATCTAGTACGGAGCTAATTCTTGTTTGTTATGAGAGGCTCATCGGTGTGATAACCCCATTTTACAAGCAAGAGGTCTGAAACCATTGTAAACAGGAATAAAGACACAAGTTGTCTGCTGAGTGACAGATGGTAAACGTCAGAAATGACCAGAAGTTGTTTATTACTTTGTGCAACCAGAGACAAGAACACAAATACGACAATCGGACGGTTTGGATTATAATCCGCTGTACTATAAACAACACATAAACCAGCAGGATTACGTTGATATAATATAAACAATACAGAAACCTGCCGATACATCATCTTATTTGGCTTGGCAATACTTTATAGATATAAGGTTAATCTGTATTCTAGGAATGGAAGATAATCTGGTTGGGAAAAGAATCGGTATTGGTTCTCTCCTTGGTATTTGTTAGAAAGTGTGATTGATCTTTGGCAAGTTTTGCTTGTTTCTTTGTTCTTGTCAATTTAATCTGCAGAAAGAACACTTGTTTTTCCTGCTGTTTTATGAGACCTTAAAAAAACCCATTGATACGAGGGGAAACTCTAATAACTTCACAACTAAGATCATGTTCAGTTGTTTTGACATATGATCTGTGTTTTGATTTACCATTTTTATTTGAGTACAATATGATCTCGAATATAATGCGATCCCCATTTTTTCTAACTAAAAATCAGTAATATTTGTATGTGTGGTTTTATTTTACATTCGAGTATAATGATACCCCCCCCAGTTTTAACCCTGATTTTTTAAAATGAATAATTTCTTGTATTGCACAGCAGTAAATATGGTAATCTCCAACAATGCTGAAATTGTTGACTCAGAAAACCATGTTGGTGATAACAATATTGTCCCACATGTTTATACTCTGACCCTCATATATCCAATGGGGGGGGGGACTCTAAGCTAATCAATATCTACAAATAGAACCTGGCTAAAACCTTGGTAAAAAGCTCTTCTCTTGTAGTACAACTTGGTTGATCATTATTAAAATGTTACAAACAAAAATTCTTTTTTTTTTATTTTTTTTTATTTTTTTTAACCCTCAATCTAAAGTAGCACTGTTAAAATGATGTCTTGATTTTCCTTTGAGTTTGTTCATTCTTATGGTCTGAATAGTTGCGATGAAAAGTATCTATAATTAAAATGGAAGAAAATACTTAAAAACTAATCATGGCTGACGATGCTTCTTTTAGAAAAAATAAATCATGGATTGAGAATGTATGCACTTCTAGATGGGATTAATCATATTATGGTGTCTGTTTTTTTTTTGCCTATGATAAATGTACATTACTAAGATGATCGCACAGTTGTCGGATTGCCATGTTTTGAGTTGAATTTTGAATATTGTAAAAAGTCAGACTGTACATCTTTTTTTTAGTAACTCCCTCAAACCACCAAGTAACCCAAAACTTTATAATTCTTTTTCTTTTCAACAGATGGTGCTAAGGAAGCCTTAAAAGAATGGCATTTCTCAGAAAACAAGGTACTTAACATATTTTTCAAAATTAAGTGGATTTGCACCACCACCCTTTTTTAAGCTTCAATTCTTATTTGGTATCTTATTCTGTTGATGTGTATTAGTGTTAAAAACTCTGTAAAAAAAAAAATAAATAGATAAATAAAATGACCATGTTTATCACTTTGGTTGCTAAAAAGTGCAATCATCTTGTGCTTTTTCTAATTCACTCACAGTGAACCCATGACATGCAAATCAACAGTGACACACTGCAAGTTTCTAGCTGGCATGTGATAGACTTTGGAAAACTTCTAAAATTTCATTCCAATTATAATAGTTTTAAGAGTATATTTTGAAATTTCAAGTTATGTTTTATCAAACTGTTTTATACATATCTAGAAAAGTAGGCAGCTTATCTATAATCATTTGCCTAAATCTAAAATACATGTAAAGTCACTTTTTATAACTGGTTTACTCAAAATTTTTATTTTCAACACGATATTAAAAATGTTTGCCATCACTGTTCTAATGCATATAAACATATTTGAAGCAATCAATGTTAATCAAAGAAGTTCAGATCAATTTGGTTCTAAGCAGCTCTTGATATTTATGCCTTGCACACAGTCTTTTACCAGACAAGTCTCTTTTCTCCTCATTTTGCAGGTATCCAAACACAAGAAAAAGAAGAGTAAAAAAAGCCAGTCGAATCAGAACCAACCTGCTGACCAACAGAAGTCGAATTCTCAAGCTCAGGCCAACAATAATACAAATGCTCGACTAACGAATGGTATTGTTAATGGTATGTATCTCATATTTGAATGTCTTAGTTTCCTGTTGTTGATAAAGAATAGATTAACTTCCTCTCAATTCTTGAGATATATATCCCAAGATTTCTATGTCTGATGGGACATGTATGTCCAGCAGATCTTTTTTTGAAAGGGTTAAAGAAAACTTTTGAATGAGTGATTTCTCTCGCAGATAAATTTGGCCTTTTAAAAATTTTCATTAGGGTGATTAATTTGAAAACTGTCTTCAAAGTATTTGTGTTAATCTTTGAATATCAATGACTTTTGACGTGAATTATCAAATAGGATAATAGCCATCTTCAGAAGTTGCTGACATTGAATTCGCATTTGCTGAGAGGCAAGTTCTTTCATACATGCTATATGTTTGCATTGTTATCAAATTTACCGATTCTAACCTGAAAAGAAATAATGGATCTCGTATGTGTTAATCATTGATTTGGGATATAGATGTAAATGTAAAAAAAACCCAAACCTGTAAGTCTGCTGGAGTAGCTGTTTGACAGCTTTAACATACAATGGATTTTGTTGGTAAATTATAGCGTATCTATACTTTCACTAAGAGATCCCTATGAAATGTGTATTGCAGAATTTCATAAAACTTGAAGATTAAATTCTTTAGTTTTTTGAAGCTTTAGCGATTGCAGCACTTGGAAAATTTTCTTTGAAATACTGTTATAGGGTGACGGACTGGAGTTGTAATGAGCAGTGTGATGGATGGTTGTGAGACGAGGAGATTTGGTCCCCTCGTGATTTGGTGTGTAGTGTGCTGGCCCTGTTCTTGTGAAGGGAGAAAAGAGATGTTAGGAAGTGAATAGAATGCGTGCCAAGTATAAAGTTGGATATGCATTGATGAAACAAAGTAGAATGAACACTTACAAGTATTATGGCCAGACAAGAGACGTACGTTTAATACAAGAATGAAGATGAGGTACGTGTAAGGATAATATAAATACAATCAATCGTGAGAAGTGATGTTAGAAGTACAGAAGAGATGGCAAGAGGTGGGAGCTATCTTGTCTTGATAGTCCTGGCGTTGCTGTTGAAGCAGAGTTTGTCTGAACTGCTTGGATTCCGTATGGTTGGACTGCTCCAAGATAATACATGGAAACCGGGTTCAGTGTGCGAGCCTTACTGCCAAGTGAGTGAGTTAACTTGGGGGCTATTCTCTGACGCTGTTGAACTCTCGACAAACAGACCATGAAAGACAGAACATGGAGTTTTATCCATGAGTGTTTCCCGAAGTAAGGATGTTTAGGAAAGATTATTGTGACTATCGGATAGTAAAGAAACTTTGCCATTTCGTTCACGAGAGTGAGAGGTGATGCGCGTTTGTAGCATGTGGTGAAGACACTGTTGTGTAGTTGCAAAGTTGTGTGTATGTGTGAGGCTTGATATCGGTGAAGTGAAATGGGCAAAGTTAGGTCACGGAGTAAGAATGGTTAAGACTGGATTGGCCAGTGGGTCGGCGAAATAATAATGATCTTAGAGAGAAGGAAAGAGTGGAAGAGTTGCCGGCTGCAAAGGCAGGGGCTCGATGTGTACCCAACAAGGGGTCCTGGAGCTAATGAGCCTTGGACCATGTGCGTCCATGGGTTTTATAGGGGTAGTCGGAGGAAGTGACGTTTTTGATATCTAATAGAGTTTTGTATTCAATTCATCACTAAAAATATAGGGGGCACTATATTGTATGTGCTGGACTGAATGACAAATGGTTTCCAAGGGTTTTGGAGGACCTCTGACTGCAACTCTTTCATGCCCCATGACAATCCATATTTAACTTCAGTCCTCATAATTTCAGAACATTACACGCAACGTAATTTTTATAAAGTTTGAAAAGAAAAAAAAAATTAAAGGTTTCATATACTGTTGTAGGTATTTATCTTCGTCTGGCATAAGGCTGTGATAGTCTGTGACACTTGAACACTCTAGCTGTGGGTTGCGAGATTGACGGCTGCTCATTTCTAAAACAGTGTGTGGATTTTTGTGTTGATAGCTTGTAAAGCAGGTAGTTCAGCTTGTATTTACTTTTCACCATTCTTTGTTGCCAATCCTCATTAATTTTGAGTAAGATTTTCTCAGATATTCATATTAGTCTATTAGCAATTCAACAATGTTGTCTTTTGTGTAATACAACTATGTATCTATCATGACTGATCTGAAATAGTTTGAAAAAAACCCTGAACTATTTTAATATCGACTGTCCCTCTTCCTGGTTAGATGCAGATGTATAGGAGCTCCTCACTAACTTCTGTAGAGCTTCTTACTTTCTCCTCGACCTGTTATCATCAAGGGGAATGGCAATTTAAAAGCTGCATTTATAACCCCCCCCCCCCGATCTGAGTTTTATGCTGGAAATATCAAGTGTGCCTTTCACTGTTGATTTCAACTGTTTTATGTCAGTTTTTCAATTTGGAAATATTTTTTATAGTACGTAACTGAAAACTAAGATGTTATTTGACGAGAAGTTGGCATTACACTTTCAATGGTATTTGAACATGACCAATATCTTTTTAGAAATATTTTA
This sequence comes from Thysanoteuthis rhombus, assembly GCA_963457665.1. Classification (NCBI taxonomy): domain Eukaryota; kingdom Metazoa; phylum Mollusca; class Cephalopoda; order Oegopsida; family Thysanoteuthidae; genus Thysanoteuthis; species Thysanoteuthis major. The sequence continues at coordinate 11,379,314 of OY735220.1, forward strand.
AAATATAACTGCAGGTTTATTTAATCATTCAAAAGTAGTACCATTAATTTATATGGGAGAAATTTTCTCAGTGTTTTCTTTAATGGCTTTCTGCAAAATAAAAGCTGAATGCTATTTCACTTTTCATGGTTTGAGTTTTGGCCAAGACTGTTTACATTCACTTCACACTAATGCTCTTTGAAGGGTATGAATCCCCCCCCCCCCGCCCCCAGCTGTGGCTATATAACAGAGCAGTTTGAGCTCTTGAGCCCGGTATGGCTGTCTATCTGAGAGAAGGTTACTCCTACAGGAAAAACCTACTACTTGATAGTAGCCATAGTTGGTCCTAAGCCTGGTTAAAGGAGGTGGTTTGGGTTTGGAACTTGCAACTCCACCCTATGAAACCACAGAGCGGTTGCAAGCCCTATGCTCTGCAAGTCGTCTACTGGAATAAACAAAACAATATCGGATCATTTCAAGAAAAAGCAAACATCCCTTGTAAGTTCTGAATAAATTTGGCAATCACTAAACCTACTATAATAAGTTATTGTTGTATCTATTTTCTGTCTGGAACACCACCATTATGGTGGCACACAACCATTATGGTGGCACACAACCATTATGGTGGCACACAACCATAAAGAACTGAATTGGACAAAAACATTTCAGTTATCAATGAACAAAATCTTTATATTGGCTTACTGATATACGTACATACTTTCATCTGTTGCTAAAAAGATTTTTTTTGAGATAGTAATCCAAAAACAGATACATTAATATATATATATATCTATATATATATATATACTGTAATTTATGATAGCACGGTTATACTAGTATTGAGATGTTTTGCTGGTTTTTGTTTGATTCTGTGTAATTGTTTTGTTCAGGTCATGTGCCTCCAGGTATCAACTCTACAATTCTCATTGGGAAAAACGTGTCTCGAACAGGTGCGGTTGTATCATCGTCATCTTCATCATCGTCATTATCTCGTGGGGACTCCCAGGTGGCTGCCTCCACCTCACTTAAAGAGGATGGTTCTTTGGAGCCAGCCTCCTCACTCAAGGACTTAAATGGTAGTGCTGCGGCTACGGGGGCTAGCAAATCTGAGTCGGCAACTGACAACGAATCTGAACACCATAAACATATGATACAGTCCCCACAACATGAAGCTGCCTCCCCCATCCCTGATACATATCATGGCTCCTCTCAGGAATCAAGTTTAACTGCTGCTGATTTGTCTCGAGTCAGGCCAGGTAAATCTTTTACTCTAAGTGGATGGCTGTAAAAGCTCTACTCTCTGATATTACATCCAGAGCTCCACTGGTCAAATGGATGATGTGGAGCTTTTATCTAGCCTCTTTTACTTATGGCTGTATTGATTGTTTGAAAAAATGTTGAATATCAGTGAATGCATACGAGTTGAGGTTCGAGTATTGCTGTCTTGATCTTGGGAATGTCTTGTTCTGTAGGCTTCTTGGTTTAGTTCTAGAGATATTAAGGAAATCTATCTCTTAGAATCTCTGTTCTGCTTTTCTTGTTGACCATTAGATTGGTGAAAATTCAGTTGACAGTGAACAAAAATTAATCATCATAAACTAGTTGAATGATTGGATAGAATTGTCATTGAATGATAGGATAGAATCGTCAGAGACTATCCTGCTTAATTCAACAAAAAATAATTGGCGATAATTGTACCAAATGAAGAAGAATTTTAAGGTCTTTAAAAGATGATGGTTGCTTCAAACATGAATACAAGCTGTGGTTCTTTTCATCTCAGCTGGAAAGTCGAGTAAAAAAAATGAAAAATCCTAATTTGGAGCTTCGTTCGCAATCCACTGTTTAATTAAGAAGGTTGCATGTTAACTCTGTCATGGCATTTCAGTCTGTTATGGCTTGTGAAACCAACTTGCTCTATTAGATTTAACTTGTTTTTTATTTTTTTATTATTATTACTTTCCCAACATAGAAGTCTATATTTTTTTTTCCTCTGCTGAGCTGTTGAATGACCAGCTCTCATGAACTTAACATGATTATGTAAGTTAGGATTTATTTGAACTTGATTGAAAGCCGCCTTTGGTGCCCTTTTGAGTTCAATGTCAAATTGCTTTTTATTTATAGAATTTATATATTATAATTTTTTCATCTCATTTCTTCATAAAACAACTGTATTTAGCACCTTATAGATCTGATGTTATCTCCCTTGGACAAATAATTTTTGTTTCATTTTTAAGCCATGTATACTAAATAAATTACTCGGAAACCAGTGACTCGAGTTGACTGAAGATTGCTGTATTTTTGAGGTTACAGCATTTTAATGGTATTGTGCTATGATATGCCATTTTTGCTGTTATGGTTACAAACCCACAAACATACAGAAATTGCATCAATTTAATGTAGATTATACGTATTACTTGATATGAACAGATTTTGCTGAAAGGATTTTAAGTAACCTGGTAAATGTTCAGTGTCAGTATCTTTTCTGTCTTCCTGTATCTCTTTTGATTTAAAAAAAAAAAAGAAAGTCATTAAAAAAAATTTCTTGGCATTCAGTATGCTTAGATGTAATTGAAATTTAATGCATAATCATCTTGACTCCTTGTCAAAAAAGACGACTTTTTAACCTTGTTTAAAGCCATTTAAAAAACCAGGTCTTGAGTATACCTCTCCCTTGTACTACTTGAAAGCTTTCATGTTTCTGGCATGTATGCTTTTGATATCCACTAACTGATGGGTTCTAGTGCTGTGCATCATTTAGTGAATGAATAACTTCTTTGAATCTATGATTTTTTTTTCATTGTTTTATTTTCTTGATGAATGCTAAAATGTGGTTTATTTTGTGACTTTGATTATATTGAGGCATGACTTTGAGAAACTGAAACCCTGATCTAATTGCATGTTTTGTTCTGTTCTTTGGAATGCAGTTTTCTCTTCTTTGCGAATCCTCCACTTTGAATTGTAAGCATTGAATCAAACTGTATAATGATTAAATGGGACATCATATCAGGTTGATGTACATAAAATGTCATTTTTTTTTTTTTTTTTGCAAATTCAATATAAATAGATATGAATTATTTGGCGTTTTTTGAGCCTTTGACAACAATGGAGCTTACCCAAGATGTTGGACCAATTTTCGAGTACAACTTCAAATTAGGACATAATGCTGCTCAAGCTGCTGATAATATCAACAAATTATTTGGAATGAACACTGCTGCAAACATTCAGCATTGTTTCAATAGGTTTAGGTCTGGAAATATGGATACTCATAAAAAAAAAAAACTCAACAGTGGCCAATGATCTGCGAGCAATGGTTTGAGCACTTTCTGGAGTCTTGAGAATTTCACCAGTGACCAGGTTATCTCAACGCAGTAGGAAAGGTTGAAAAAATGGATTCCACAGAAACTGAATGAAATGCTTTGTGACAGTTTCAAATCTACACCTCAGCTGACTGTCTTATCTTGGAAATTTGGGACATAGTTTTGCTGCATCTTCTATATTCACCTGACATTTCTCTTATAGATCATCTTTTCAAGCATTTTGAACTTCATATCCTTAAAAAAAGATTTGATAGTAGGGAAGCCATAATTCATGTTTTTGCTGAATTTCTGATCACTAAACCTGAATGATTTTAGAGATTATTGGAAAAAGTTTATCGTTTCAAATGGGTTATATTTTGATTCAATTCCGTTTTGTTTTATATCCTTCATCTTGCAAAAAGTTTGGCGTTTTATGACTAGCAACAAAAAGACTGTATTGGTAAATCTGCTTTTATCTTTGCTTCTACCAATTGAAAACCAGGAGGGTTCAGGTGATCAATAATCCAGGGAGAGCTAATATGGCCTCCCATTGGTTACTGCTCAACTGTAACTGTTGAGTTCTCTCTTGTTTTAGACCATCATTATAGACAATGAACAAGAGTCTGGTGGATTCTGTTCATCTGCATGAAAGGAATTGATGCTTGAATAAATGTGGGAAAACTACCCTTTAATCATTTCAAGATTTCTACTACATGTACCATAGATCTTTAAGAATTCAACTGGGACATTTTAATTCAGGCATCAAGCACCTTGATAGGTTAGATGTTGCCTGAAGAAAAATTCATCCTTTTTTAGTTAATGAGGATAAGGAAGTGCACAAATAATATTTTTAAAAATTTTGTAAATGTTTATTTTGCATCCGACTATTTTATCTGGTTTTGAATTTCTCTTTTCAAAGTAAAATCTAATCGTTTTTGGACTTTTGGACTTGTGAAATTTTTATTTCTTATCTCAGGCGTTCCTCCTCCTCCTCCTCAGAATTCTGAGAAGTCAAAGACGAAGCAGAGGCAAAAATCTTCGTCAAAATCATCAAAACCGTCAAAACCAACAAAGCCAGGTGTGGTGGGATATTCTGTATCCATATATTTGGACTAATCTCCCCTAAAACAAACACCACTTACCTAACTTTGGAGATATATATATCTAATTTCTTTTTTTTCTTTTTCTTTGGGAATCTAAATTGCTTCAACTCTTTTCTGCACTTTCGATCTTTTTTTTCACTTTAAAAAATTTTTTTTTTTAATGCAATTGTTTTTCCATTTAATTCATTCACTTCCTTTTTTTCTCTCACTCTCTCTTCTCACCCCCCTGTCTTACTAACTGAATGAACTTCTGCCCCAAAGTTTAGAAATTGACTAGCTTTCCTGAGTCTAAGGTTGTGTAGAATCATTGACTTCAGTGTTATTTCTATTGAAGTATAGATCTGTTGACTGAGATACAAGTAGAAGTATTCTTCGATCCCCATTTAGTTAGTTTCTATATGAGCAGCAATAGATCGGGAAATGATTAAATAACATTAGTGTTAGAAATAAATCTTATTTCCTCTGTGATTATCAAAAGAATTGCTGATTCTAAAGAATTTGAAGATTTTTCTGTTCAATCATAGCAGACCTAGGGTTAACATTCTTTAGATTTTTTGTTGCCTTTTGTTTCTGGTCAAATGAGTTTTTTTTTTTTTTGTCCCTCCCCTCCTTGTTCTGATTGGAATAATTCTGCTGAATGCCCCCCCCCCACAAACTTGACTCTTAGTATTGAGATATATTCCTAGCAAATACTAAGTGATGGGTGGTGCCATTTATTACAGTTTATCTATCTTGTAGTTTTCTCAGTGTAAACTTGTACCTAAAATAGTTTAGAACATTGTGAGACTTCCTACAAGATGCATTATATGTAAAAATGAAGATGACAATATGAAAATACTTGTATAAACAACTGAATGGTTTATTTCTTCTGTATACACAGAAGAAGTGTTGCAATATTCCCTACATCCCCCCCCTTTTTTGTTTTTTTTTTGTAAGTTTAATTTTAGGTTTGATTTTATTTTTCCCTTTGTTGTCTAAACAAGTTGACAGTCCAGTGAAACAGATGCAATAACTTATCTCAGTATATTATAATTTTGCAAGATAGCAGTATCTCTTTGTGCTAACAAAAGTAATTTCGTATGATGAGTTCTTGTCGGTGGCACTGTGCTGATGATTTATCGTGTCTGGCAGTGAACAGGTTAAAAATGCAATGAATTTTTATGAGAAAAATCTGGCACAGCATAAAAAAAATTTACTTGTCAGCAAAGTGGTTTAACAAAAGCCAAGTTGGTTGGGGTCTCTGCTTTTTAATATCACCGAATACTAATATTCATTCCTTTGTGTTTGTTTCTATCTTTGCTAAGCCTTTCTTAACTGCTTCAAAACTTGAAAATTCTTTTTGGGGTCTGGCTGTTTTTTGATTTGTTTTTATTTTTTGCTTATTTCTTTGATGTTTTGCTCAATAATAATCCCCCTTCCATAAAGTACAATATTCAATTTGCACAAAATACAAAAAAAAACCTGGTTCAAAACTTTCTTGAATTCAACTTTAATTATTTGCTGCTAATTCATGTATCTATTATATTCACTTACCTACAACTCAAGCTTGTTTCACTAATCTAAATTCCATTTCATCAACTTTTTAAGAATATAAGCAGGTACATCAATAAGTCTGCAGCTTAATGATGAAATAAGCAGTTATTTTATGCAATCATCACTTTTTAACATAATTTCATTTCTTGTGAATGCTCTTAATTCTGTAATGAATATCAATCCCATAGATCAAACATAATACATGGAAATTTCAGATCTAAATTCTGCTGAAAGTGTTGTCAGGCTATATACTTATTGATCGACCATTATTCATATATATATATTCATATATATATATATATATATATATATATATATATATATATATATATGAGTGTGTGTGGTTTGTGTGAGTGTTTGGAAAGATCTTATTGCTATGGGAAATATTCAACTAATTGCTCATGTAGAATTCCATTTGAATTATGTTTGTGAATCATATCAATCCCATAGATCAAACATAATACATGGAAATTTCAGATCTAAATTCTGCTGAAAATTAAAACTTTCCATTCTAGAGAGAGAAAGAAATGTAAACTCAACTTTGTTTTAAGGAAGCCTTAAGAAAAGAAGTTGCATATTATTTATACATTGTTTCAAATTATATTTCTTTTCGTTAGTGTTTCAGCATTTGTCCTTGTCAATTTTTTTACTAGACCAGAGGCTGATTCAAGTAATTATTCAAAGTAGAATTAACAATATTTATTGAAAAGGTCAATCTAATGCTGCATCAGCTAGCTTGTATCTGATGACAGTAGTCATGTAGAGCCCATACCATTTTTGAAGGAGTGACACATCATATAATGTATGTAACCAGACAAATGGTTTACAATGGTATTTGGTGGACTACAACTTGCTGCAACCCATCTAAGCCCTATAACTGACCATATTGAGCTATAATATGTGACCTCTCATCATAATGCTTGTGCTTTGAACCAAATGTAATATTTACCCCCACCCCCACCCATATGTCCGTCTTGTTTCCCAGCATATATGGTATTTGATTTCACACATCAAAAAGTTTAATAAACCGGTAATGCTGGTAAAGATAAAACTACCTCCTCTTAGTTTTTATTTTAAAAAAATCATTTTAGAATAGGAATTGAAACTACATGAATAATTCATACTTGAAATAATGTTTTTGTTTAAGTGTGTATTCATTATATTGCTTGATTGTGGATTGAAATCCTCAAACCTTAATTGCTGACACTTTTTTGTTTCAGGGCTTGAGAAATCGTCCAAAGATTTGCATCGACAAACCGTGGCACTTGAAAGGTTGCAATTAGTGTTGACGGAGGAATTAGATAAGGCATACAAACGAATAAAAAATGTTTTTGAAGACCTGCAGACGTGGTTAGTATTATTATATCTAATCTTGAATATTTGGTTTACTGTAAAAAAAAATAATAGGAATTGTTTTTGACTTTTTTGTGGGAAAGAATGTTGGCTTCATATTGCAATCATATGTAGTTTGAAAGAAAGAGGCTACAGAGGAAGCCATTTATTATAATCATGGATAATATTAAGTTGGTGCAAAAATAATTGGTTCTTCACTAAATTCAACACAGTATATTTCAGCTCTGAAAGTTATTAATTGAAATAAAATCATTCTGAATATTTTTGCCAACTTGAAACTTGGCCCTTTTCAATTGACCAATATTGGACGTAATGTAGCTGTTCTTGGGGCATTTAGCCGATTTCCTGGCAATAATTCTTTGCTGTGATGGTTTCTGTGTGATTCAAGAAGTTGTAGAGGACGATTCCATTTGCCAACCATCAAATAGTGACAAGAATCTTTTTGATGCAGGTTTGATTTGGGGAAGTATTTTGGTGCTTCAACTACGACAGAATCCATTTTTTGTTTCAGTGTGACCAAAAAAGGGATCATATTTGTTGTGTAAGAGAAGTGTAGTGTACGCTTTGCAACAGCAAAGTTTTTTTAAATTTTCATTTCATAAATATATTGTCAAGCTTTTTTTGAGCAAAAGTCAAACAACTGTTGAATGGTCAACATTCAGTTCCTCTGCAACATCTCAAGTTGTTTTGCATTGGTCAGCCTCTATAATGGCTGTCAATTGGAAGGATGTCCACAGTCATCCTCATCTTCAAGGCTCTTATCTCCATTTCAAAATTTTAGGAACCATTTTGAACTTGTACACTGAATTGCTTGGATTTTATTTTTCTATCTTTGATAGCTCCAAACTAAACCAGAATAAATAGTGAAAATGAAATGTTCTGCTTGAATAGAGCAAAATTTACACTTTAAAATGGTATATTCCATGAACATAGATAAATGATAGTTCATACCAAAATAAGCATCGAATTTCGAAATAACAAAAGTTGCAATCTTTTTGCACCAACCTAAGATCATCAAATGGTTATTATCAAAAACAGTCCATCCCAAACCCTTGATATAAAGTGATTGCAATTCACAATAAGTGGCATTCTTTGACGAAAATTTGTTTAATGTTATCAGACAGTTGTTATTTAAAAGAATCTGTCCCCAAATGATCATAATCGTAATTTAGGGGATATTGAGGATCTAGGAAAGATATAAGAATTCATTTAATTAATAAAGCCATCAGTATTGATCACTCATATGAATACAAATTTGTAAATGCATTATTGTCAGATCTGTTACACTTCATGAAGTATTGTAGGTTTTCCTCTAAAAAGTTACAATTGGTGTCATGCGTCTCCTTAATCCTGAACTTTTGCTTGTACCAATATGACTTGATAGTCTGGTGTATGCATTCCATTTGATATGTTCGCTTTGCCCAGGAGTTTTTGATATTCTTAAGTTGACCCTGGCTGGATCTCCATTGGAGACAAATGGCTTGCTGGGATTAAACTTGTATTTCCCCAATTTTTCTACTAATGGAACAGATTTTGAATTTGAGCTTGAAAATGATCTTTGACCTGTTGCAAAATGAATCTTCCACTTGTGTTACACATCTCCGCAATACTTTAGTGACTTCTGGTGTTTGTAAGATGGCTGGGTGTGGCTTTCCGATTGTTGATAGGGCATTTTAAACTTTTTTTTTGCTTTGTATTATGGGTATTTTTATCTGATATTCTCTTCTAATTATTCACTTAATTTTTTTTTCTTCTCCAGTTTACAAGAACGGCAGATTCAGATAACCAAGGAGATGGACCTGGTTAAAGTAGATGCAAGTAAGTATAACAATTCTCTTGTGAATCTTTTTGATACGACTTTTAAAACTACACTTTAGTTTCTTGACTTATTCAATTGATGATAAATTTCCAATTCTAAGAATTTTTAATGAGGTTGAACAACATTTTGAAATGTTCTAAGTTTTTCAGTCAATTGAAATCATATTTTTGTTGTTCCCACAATGTTTTGGATAATCCATTCTTTGGCCTTCTTCAGGTGTACTCTCCTTATCTAAAGAGGGATACTCCACCCCCCCAGCTTGATTGCGCTGAGAAATATTTCATAATCTATTTATTGTTAGCAGCAGCTGAAAATAGTTCAATCGTCTGAAAAACTCCTTGAATGTAAAGGACTCTCCTCAATATTATGGACAATGTCTCCCCCTTTTTTTTTTCTTTTTTCTTTTTTCTTTTTCTTTTTGTCGGTCTCTCATCACGTAAAGGCTACCTGTAGCTATGACCATCAAATTTTCCGTGATTCTTAATAGGACCCTAGAGCATATTAGTTTTTGTAAATTCCATATCTTTTGAAGTTTCCTGTGAGAGGTTTGTTTTACAAATCCTAAACTTGATCCTTTGTGGCCATCAGGTAGCTAAACTGAGTATTCAACTTTTTGTTCAACTGTATTGATTAGACACCTGGTAGATAATCTTGCCTGTTGGATAAATGTTGTTTATGAGAGAAAATGTTGTTGTTTCAGTGGAGACTTTGAAGTCACGTCAAGAGAAAGCAGTGGAGCTGAGAGAGGAAATAGATCGTGCTCCGTCGATGGCAGAATCTGAAGTGGCAGAATTGCGGTTGCAAATTAAGGTAAGATACAAAACCCACCTTTTTGAAAAATTCTCTGGCTATTATGATCTGTAGATATATGCTTGTAAAATCTGAATTTTTTTAGAGAACCTGAATAATCCAACCAGTATACTGAGAAATACGAGTTTGAGGGGACTAGGTTGAGATAGATATATATATATATATATATATATCTCAACCTAGTCCCCTCAAACTCGTATTTCTCAGTATAAAATGATAAATAAAGGGCTTGAAGGAGTTTTAAATCTTTTTGTGGTCTTTTCAAAGGAGCATTTCTGGCATTTAGAGAAAGATGCAAACATATCACTTTGCTTTATGAAAGTACTTTTTATTTTGCTTATTTCTATCAGTGACTATAGCCTTATGCCATGAGAATATTCTATCTTAGAAATCATTCTCACTGATAAAAGCTGCGTCTCTCATCTGTTTGACTCCGGCCATCCTTATGCCTGAGGTGGACCAATCAATATTAAGTCTCTAGATCAGTTTCTATCACTTGAGATCAAATTGTATCCAGTGTTTTGATTACTGAGGAAATATACTTAATTATATATATATATATATATATATATATATAATCTCAGTCTATCCCATTTGTTCACCAAGTCATCAACCTTAGTAGCCTTGCTGCAGTGTTATGAACATGTAATGACATTCAGATCTAGTTTGAATGCTATTTATATTCAATATATGTTTCTGAATGTATTAGTACTCTTCGTCAATATCTCAAATAACACTGGGTTTAATAAACTATCTTTTTTGTGCATGAAAATTGTGATTTAAAATAAATTCCTTTGTTGCTCTCTTTTTCAGCAATTTGTTAGTGATAGAAGAATTGATGATGATTTGGGCCGTACAACAAGATTTACATATGATTCAGACCGCTTAGCTGCAGTGAGTATTATTAATCTTGGATTGTTTCATTTTGTGTTTATCTCATTTATTTTTATTTTTCTTCATTTTTTATTACGGTATTCCCTGGCATAGGAAATGTTTTGGCCTCTTGATTTGTACAATTTTGAAAAGAATAAAAAGTATGATAGATCTATTGAAAAAGAAAATAATCTCAAGCCTGTATAATGCAAGGTAAATTTTTGAGGGTAAATCAGGCAATGCTGGAGATATAGTAATTGCATTTTATCTTGATTCATGGAGAAAAAATGACCCCCTAAGATGGAGTTATATAGTTTATCCATCACTCTATAAGTGGCTGTAAAAGTCCAACTTGTTATCTAAGTATTCCTCTTATTACTTATCCCCACTTTCAAACATTGAAAACCATGATGTTAGGTAATTGGATTTGCATATATTAACACCTTCAGGAATGAAACTTTTTCACTGATGTATCTTGGCCAAGAATAGAACAATGGGTATTACCCAGAGACTAAATAGCATCACTGGAAAATGAGGGCACAAATTCTGGAAAGGGAAGTTTTGTTATTAATGTTGATTGGCGCTTAACTGGCAAAGTAATGGAAACGTTGACGTCTTTTAATGAACATAACTCATGAATTTCCAAGTTACTGGAGCAACAGGCCCCCTGAGGAACAATGATGAAAAATGATACTTGGTTTAAGCAGAAATTTGAAAAAGAAATAAATGATTGGTATAGGGTGAGCTGGAGATTTGAACCTGGAAATAATCGATAATTATGCAAGTCAAACCACAGACTGCATGTGCAAATCACGTATAATCATGGGGCTTGGAGAAACAATCCCAGAAAGTCTCAATCCATCTGTGTTTGTAGTTTGCTGTTACGCATCATTTGAAGTGGACATTTTTCATTTATTGTAAAAATGGTTGGCTGAAAAAACAAGCAATGAAGTAGCAACAATTTTGAAAAAAAAAATTGAACAAATCATTCGAAATGATTGCAGAAATAGTCTCCATTGATAAACAGTTCTTGATGTGCATGGGTGCCGCAAGGTTCAACTTCCTCTCAATCTTCTCTCTTGTGGCACTTGAATAGCTCTATATTTGACATGCATTCTTTCCCACGTATTTCAGTTAGTGTATGAAAAGATTTGATACCCTTTTTGTTATATTTCACCAGAAATATGGCTGATTGTTCAAACAGGCCATTTTTACAAGGCATCTGAGGAAACATGCCTACATGAAGTGATGCATAACATCGAACTGAAGACTTGGGTCCATAAAATGTATACATATGTGCGCTGGGGTTGGATAAGCCCTGTCTCGTTATTTAATACCGACACCTTGTAAAATAACCCACACTTGAAATTGAATGAATTCTAATGTCTATTTATCTATTTCAGGAAATAAAATCATTTGGAGAAGGTAAGTTATTAATTTCATTAATATTTGATGACTTGTATCAAATTTTGAATTTTCAGTTAATGAATTCAGCATTTGTAAATTTTTAATGAAAACTCCGTTTTTTCTCCTTGACCCCCCCCCACCAAGAAAAAAAAAAACACCAACTCCAGAAACAAGGATGCTTGATCTGTTTAAGCTGAATGGTTTTACAATCTTCAGATGATGGTATCTGATTGGACTAAACTTTTTTACTAAAGATTAAGGATATAAAAGTTGCTCTGGTCTGCCATCTTTTTTTACTGTTTTAAATGCGGCAGTTCTATTTGATACTTTGAGGTTTCAAATTTTTCTTCCAGTCATAGCTGTAAATAAATGTGCCTACAGCAGCAGCCGTCCATCTACCAGTACGAGTGTTTCTTTGTCAAGCACCAGTGTTTCTGTGTCCAGCAGCCAAGATACACTGCCTCCACCAATACCTGCACAAGTCTTGAGTACAAGTGCTAATATTTCTATGCATTCAAATGGTGAGCCTTTATTTCATTTGATTCGTCTGTCCACTTTTTCTTTTTCTTCCTTCCCTATTATTTTGCTTTTGTGTTTCATTGAGGAAATTACAAAATTGGACCCTTCCCCTTTTTTGTGCCAGGAAAATACTGTATTAGATTGCATGTAAGACCCCCCCCCCCCATGGCTTGAAAGGTAAATATTACCTTTGATGTCCTACCTCAAATCGTCCAAAAGTTGGAGATTAGTTAAAAAACTGAGTGATGAATAAGAATTCAGGGGAATGTATTTTTTTTTTTTTTTCTTGTTATTCCCTGCTGAAACCAAGCAGATGGGAGTCTTATATGGTGATATTGGGTTGATGCAAAATTTCCAATTGCTATCTTTAGTTCTATGTTGGTGAAATTTTAGGAAAGTTTTATCTGGTGGGATAAAAAGCAAATTTTTTATAACAAATTGCTGAAACCTGGACAGACTATTACTGCATGATTCTCCAATGAGCAATTGGCTCATTTGAATGACACAAAGTTGGAAAAAAAGACTTCTCTCAGGATAAGTAGAACTATCAGGGATTTTGTTGAATGAAAACATCCTGTTCTTATGTTGTAAATGTGACACAGCCAATAAACATGGAGCTGGGATGGGAAGTTCTTCCCCGTGCAGCTTATTCTCCAGCCATGTCATCTTTAGATCAGACTATAACTTGTCTTGCCTCATGCAAAACTCCTTGTTTATTTTGTGATTCCAAAAAGATCAAGACATCAGAAAATTGCTTTTAGAATCAATTGTATAAAACTGGAATCTTTCTATCTTAATGATAGAATATGCAATTTAACTGAAATGTGATGTGAAGTCATAAAAGGCCTAGGTAAATACTTTTAGGACTGAATATTGGGTCAGAAATGCTGGAAATTTTTGCATCGACATTTTACAAAAATAGTATGAAAGTAAAGATAACTTGCCATCACGGTTTATAAAAGCAACTGTAGCATCAAAATTTAAAGTAGTGGAGGAAAAATAAGGAAAATTCCATCGAGGAATAAAAATGGTCAGCATAGATTCTATCTATATTACTGGAGTTTTCTACAGGAAAACATCTTAAATGGTGTGGGGGAAAAAAAAAAAAAAAAAAAAAAATCCAGAAAAATAGATTTTTGAGAATTAAAACAAGGCCTTTGAAATCAAAACATCTTGAAGGGATCCTAGTGTAGTACTGATGCCAATTTTTAAGTCTGTAGATGCATTGATCTCTACCCACTGATTATCTTTAAAAATTTTTTTATTTTACTCTCCTTCTTTCCTAGACACTGACCCTGTTCTTTCATCTGAAGGTGCTACTTCTAAAACTATTCCAAATTCAGACCAAGAAACATCACAAGAACATAATGAAATTGCAGAGCCTGTACAAGTAAGTCTAAAGACTTTTTTTTTCGCTCATGAAATGTAAATAGATACAGATCTTCCAGAACAATAATGAAAGAGTGTTAGACTATTTAGACTTGATATTCAAGTAAGTGTATTTAGGCTGCAATCTTCTATTAATGCTTGTTTGATTGAAGATGATTGACGAGGAAATTTTTTTTTCCACTTGTTTATCTACAAGGGGAAGGATGATAAAAAGCTCTCGATCACATTTGAATTACATTTACACTTGCTGGATCCACAAATAGGTTCTTTTCTACATAAACAATAGTTAAGTAAAAACATTCCTTGTCTGTCTATTGTATCCTCTCTGGGAAGAAGTCAGACAAGTGCAAAGTTCAACCTGATGTGGATTCCATTATTCTGCTGGGACAAGGTATGGAAATCTAGGCTTAACAAAGAAAGGAAAAGATATCTAAAGCCAATATTTTAAATGTTGCTACCATCAAGAAGAAATTCTGTGTATGACCTTGCATAGTACATCTGAAGGCTGTAGAAAGGATTAGCTGAAACGTTGACAAAATAAGTTGAATTGTCTGAAAAACTTGTTGAATTTCTTGTCAGTCATCTTCAATCAAAGAATTGGATTGGTATTTATGGACCATTTTTATTTCCAGTGAAGCTGATGTTGTACATAAAGACAGCTTTGATCATCTTTACAAGAATGATGTTTGAAATTGAAGATCAATTGAATTGTAATATGAAAATAATTGCTGCAAAGGACTTGAATGACAACAGAAGTTTATTTGAAAGGGAGATTTTGTGTCTAATAATACTCGAAAGGTAGTCTGAGATTGGCTTTGTAGAAAAGATATTCTAAACATGAATGAAGAATTATTGATTATCAATAATTCATACCCCTAAAACAAACAAAAAAAGCACTGAAAGCCAATCCCTCTATCAACATTGTAATTAACTGAAAACTGAATTAAAATGTGTTGATATTTAGCTACAATGCAGGAGAACTAATTTTAAGTTTTGATCTTCCATATTTCGGACTGTTTGAATATTTGAATTATCTCAATAAAAAAAAAAAAAAAAAAAAAAAAAAAAAGTTACTGCATCCGCCTGAAAATTGGACCAATTCTTCTTTAGACCATGGCCCAAACTTTCACAAACTCTCATTGAAATTCATTGAGAACCTCAGGTGATATTGTGTGGACAAACATGAATGAATATATATACCTCTTCCAACCTTCTTGGCAGAGGTGAGAAATTTGATAAAGCTATACAACTGGGTCCTGCCTATGATTCCTTGTAGGTCTTATGTTTTATCAGCATCCATCACCTCCAAAAAGAACAGATATCAAAGCAAAGAACTTTCTCTAAAAAAAAATAGACATCAATTAAATCTAGTCTTGAACTTTTTCTTTTCTCTCTAGTTGTCTGTTTTCTTATTCACTTTAATTTTATTTTAATTTTATTTTCATTTCATTTTTTGATGCAGAAGGAAAATACTTCTCCAAGTCCGGCAAATGATGATCAATTTGCCACATGCAATTATAGGTTGCTTACTAGTGAAGGTAAATATGTTTATAACCCTCTTATTAGGGAGGGGGGTGAGCAGTTGAGAATAAATATGAAATACAGAGAGAATCCACTTGTTGTGATCTCTTTGGAAAAGGCTCTATTAGATAACAATAACCGGTCGAAAACATTAAGCAAAGGATATAAAAATTGGAACAATCTACATTCATAGTTATGTATTCATTACTAATTTATTAAATTTGTTCTTGTAGAATACTTATAAAAATTAGTATGAATATTTTGATATTTAGTGCCTGGGACCGACTGATTTTGATAACAATAACTGATAACATTTAACGTGATTATAGTAAATAACTTCCTCTGTATATTAAAAATGTAATGCCTTGTTTGCATCATTGAATTTAGCATCTGAGGTCAGTTGATATCTACTTTGTGATCAACTAGATTTTTATGCTTTGTAAGAAAATGCTGATCCTCGAGATAAGTTTTCATTATAAACTTTGGACTAGTCTTTCCTTCATCTTCATTGTTGCTTTATTGGTCAAATATACCCCCCCCCATCCCATCTAACTGTAGACTTGAGTTGCTTGAAGTACAAATGAAGTAGTTCCTGATGACAGAACTCCATAAGAAGTTGAAAAACATTGGTTCAGTTCAATTGTAGAAAGGGATGTAAACCGGGGTTTGCCAGGGGAGGTAAACGAAGCTTCATCATAAGGCGGGTAGCGAGCCTTTTGCCTCTTGACTAGGCTGATCTCTACTTCTCAAAAGTTGACATTTTGATTCCTAATTTGATTTATTGACCCCCACTACATCAAGTCAGACATGAGTATAAGAAGTTACTGTTTCTTGGTGTCGTAGACAATTTTTCCTTCAAAATAAATTTTGAAAATTTACTTGGTATCCTACAGACCTAACCTATTCTTAAGCCCCTGAGTAAGGAAATCTACGCGAGACGTTAATGGAAACAAAGTGTATATGACTTCTGAATAAAGTGTATAGATTATACTTTGCATAGAATAGTAAATGAACAAGAGTATCATGAAAAAAATTATCAAAGACCATCACTTGTCAACCCCCTTTTTGCACTCTAAGCCATCTGCAGAATATTTTGATAGAGGAAACATTTGTGGTTTTAAACAACCGCAATAATATATCTAAATTTGTGATATCAATAAATAGCAAAACTATTGTAATGTAACTCTCAATTTAGCACTCGTGTCACTCTTCTGCAACATGTACATGCCAGATTTTGGTGGTGACCTAAATGATAGAAAACCGCTTTGGCTCCAAATAAAAGCCTGTGGTCTGACTAGTCCCAGTCTCCCCTATATGTAATAACAAAAATTCATTTCCTTATGTATTAAAACAGTATGGAAAGCACATGAAAAAGAAAGAAAAAAAGAAAAAAAAAACAAACTACCAGCCTTAAAGCCATCAATTCATGGTAACATTGTTACCAGCTTGAATGATCTGTATAAATATTGTGCTTTTTATTCCGAATGCAGATGATATTGGTCATGATAAATGATATTGTAGTGATTATAAGAACCACTGCTTTATTGACTGAATTGTGGAACTGGAGTTTCTTTGTATAGATGCAGGTGTAACCCTCCCCCCTCAAAGCGATACCACTAGCTCTGTAGGAGGTCTTTATTTTCAAAAACCCTACAACTTACCTTCCACCAATGTTATAAACCTCTTGTAATGATTTTGTGTAATTTTGAATTGTCTTTTTCAAAGAATAAAGATTGATTTGATTCCGTCTTTGTTTCAGAAACAAGAGCTTTTACTTCTCGCCGACGGCGGCCTGCACGGAGAAACTACCAAAATACAGGGAATAGAGAATACAGCTCGAGAGGAGGTTCCAATCGAGGAGGAGGCCGTGGTGGTGGTGGTGGTGGTGGTTATTCTAATTCATATTATCCACAAGAGAGGATACAGTACCTTGGTCGTGGCGCCCGTCGTGCCCGGCCTTATCGAGGTGGTGGTGGTGGTGGTCGGGGTGAAATGAGAGGCAGCTATTCAGCCAGACCCCCCACTTCACAAACTGTGACTTCGACGAACAAATAAGCAACTGCACTATTATTACCTTCATTTTTTTTTCCTTTTTTTCCTTTTTTTTTTTTTTCTTTTTTTTTGAAGGCTGTCAAATCAAGGGGTACTACTGTTCTACACATTATTGATTACCTCCCTTTACTGGTGACTTCTTTCCCCCATCCCCTAAAAAAAAAAACTAAAAAAACATTGTCATATTGGTAATAGTTACTGGTCTAGGAAATTTTTATTTTAAAATTTTTCCTACCCCCCCCTCCCCGCATAAAAGGATTCTTTAAAAATACCCCTCCCCACAAAAAAAAGTTGATAAATAAAACCAAAATAAATATATCATGAAACCAAAACATTTTTTTTTTCTCCGTTGAGAAATCTAAACTGTATATCTATATCTCTGAAGATCTTTCAGATTAAAAGTTTCCAACTCATGATCTGTTGGTGATTTTCATTTTTTTTCTTTTTTCTTCACCCCCATTTTTTTGTGGGTGGGTGGGTGTTTGGCTGAGTCGGTTCTGAATTTAAGCACCAAAGATATTTTCATTTTAGTCAACACAATTTGAAGTTCAGATTTTTTTCTATTAATACTGGCCTTTAGTGCTATCAATTTACATATCTTTAGATTAAGAAAACGTGGGGTGATTAATGTTTTGTGGCTTATAGTACCAGGCAAAATTGACAATATCCCCAATTTTACAATTCAACTGCCTACCTTTTTAACTTAGGAAGGGGCGTCCTTCTTTAGTATCACCATGTCCTCTGGGATCTCCTTGGGAGGTGATGAGACCGTGAGAGAGGATGACTGCACCATGGGGGAGATAATCCTTTTTCTCAGCAATTGCTAACTCCAGTTTCAATTATCTAGAACAGAAAAAAACGAAACAGTTATAAAGTTGAAATTTTCTGTGTAAAGAGAATTCAAAGAGATGAACTGAATGTGAAATTTGTTGGAACTGTGTAATCTGTGTCCTTGTATCTTAGGCCACAAACTTAATCAAAAACCTCTTGTAAAATGAATGTGTATATTTCAAGTATTCCTCCCTGTCTCTTTTTAGATCCAGATGTAAAAGATATATTTTGTCTGGATATTTTTTTTTTTTTTTAATTTTTCTTAAAAAATTTGTATTTTGCTCGATGAGTTCTAGCCACCTCCCACCCAAATTTGGGTTAGCATATCATTCCAGTTTTCACACTCTGATCATGTTGACTCTTCAGTGAGATTTAAAAAAAAAAAAAAAAAAAAAAAAAAAAATCATGGTACGGGGAAGGTTGGTAGTGGTTATTGTGCTTTACAATCTATTCCTCCCTATTCTTATCCTCCTCATTCTCTTGATTTCAGGGGTTCAGTTTTTAAATTTTTATAAATTTCTTTGGGAAATCTTCAAAAGTATTAATTTAGAAAAATTTACTCTTGCTATGTAATTTTTTTTTTTTCATACCTAACAAATGTTTTTGAGCTCATCTTCCTTGAAAGGATTTTCTTTCTGTCTCATTTACACCATTTCAACTCCTTTTATTCCACTGAGGTGCAATATTTAAACTGGTTCACTGCAAATTTTAAAATTCTCCTAGGGTTTCAGTTTTTTCTCCCAAAGGAATTTACGCGGATAAGTTACGACTCTAAAATCTTGGGATATTAGGATTTTCAAAACTTGATGCATTCATTACCAATTTTCTTTTTTTTTTTTTTTTTTTTTTTTTTTTTTTTTTTTCAATTGTGATTAAAATTATATTGCTTGGAGAAAATTTCTTTCCTTTTTTTAAGAAAACAAACAACCCTTTCCAGACAGACTGGCCTGATCAGGTCTGCCAAACGTGTGTGTTAGTTTACTAGTGATTCTATCAATTGTCCATAGGGGAATAAATGCTTTTGAAACAGCCATAGTGACATGCTTCAAAATTAGTGATATGATCAAATTCGATATCCCCACAACCATAAATGTCCAGGATGTCGTGTAGGCCATTCTTGACTCTGATGACAGTTTGAAGAAGGGGAAATTATTGTTTCATTAGTATTCATCAGAATTACTGTTACATGATTATGAGACCATATTGTTACAATTTATTTCATCCTTGATTCAGTTATATTTACTAATATATTATGGATTTTCTGTCAATTTCATTGCATTCAGTTTCTATGGAGATGATGAAAACTCCAAAATTAATAAGTAAAAATGCCTTTACATTATAGCCTGAGCATAATCCTACCAGGATATATATGGTGTAGAGAGATTACCTTGTGTAGAGGACTCACAAATTGAATTTCAATTTGAGATACTTTAAAACTGGTAGAATTTAGACATGAATTTGGTCTGGAAAGGGTTGAGATACAAATCCAAGTATAGGTAAAAGATTTGATGATATACAGAGGATTCTTGATTATCTGAATGAGATATGAGGTTGGTATTTGGATACAGATCTAATCATCAAAAAGGAAGCCATATTGAATGCAATTATGGGACCTTGAAATTTTGTTCAGATAATCTGAAAGTCTGGTATCTGATGTTCAGATAACCAAGGTTTCTCTGTATTTAATGTTTCTTTTGTGGGCTGGGTAAAAAAAAAAAACAGATGAACAAAAAAACTATATCTAAAAAAAAATGCTATTCTGGTTTTAAAAAAACCCAGATTAATAATACTTATTCCAATATACAAAATAAATTGCCAATATATTTGAGTGCAATTCAATTTTAAGTATTTTTCCCCCATTTTGTTCACAAAACACTTTTGCACTTTTTTTTTTTTGTCTATTTCAAACTTAATACAGGTCTCCCTCGTTATAACCTTGAAGTTGGGGTCCAAGAAAGCCAACCACATTATAACTGAGCCACACTAGCTGCAGGGAGGATATTCAAGAGCGGGTATATGTGAAAAATGGCTAACATCTATTGTATAAAAATTGAGATTTGAACAAATAAACGAAGGCATTCTTCAATGCTTTTTTATTGAATAATACCACCAAAATATTTTTTTTTCCGCAGTTTTCTACACAAGAGGGCGATAATATTGGCAAAAATGTTGGGGGTCTTCCATCCCCCTCACCTTATATCGCTAACTGCACAATTACGAATTGTGTTATAGCATGGGAGGCCTGTATGAAATGATAATTATGATGATCGAGTTGAGATACTGCAATCAATTTATTCTACTGAAGTGCATTAAAAAAAAAAGATGAAGGGTTAATGTAAAATATTGCAGACAGATGTGAATAGCAGGACATATGTTAAAAACATCAGCTTTTATACTAGCCATATTGTTTTGTATGGTTGTTACTGGTTCGAGCTGTATTGTAGCCATATACACTTTGAGAAAGTCTTTCATGTCTTACCCATGACCTCTAAATTCTGAATACTTGTCTATGTGTGAAGTTTGCAGTGCCTGAAAACGACTGGTGCTAGAACATTTTTTCAGGACTTGTCTCAAAGTTATGGGACTTTAATATTTCCAAATTGGATACGATCGAAGGAAAAAAAGAACAAATTTGAATGAATAAAGATTTAATTGCAGAAGAGGGTTTTTTTTTTTTTTTTTTTTTTTTTCCTTCCCCTTTGTTAATCACAAATAACGTAGGAATATGACAAAAATGCCTTTGGTTTTCAGCCATATTAATAACCTTTTTATTTTTCTTTTTTTCTTTTGTTCTATTTTTTTTTCATAGAACGGTCAGTGCCCACAAATTAACTGATGTTGAACCACTTCTATTCTTGACTACCATTTACCTTCATCTCCATTTTTAGTTGCTTTCTATCCATTACAACTTTACTGGGATGTCGACTTACGTCAGTAAATAAACAATGTGGAGATAAAGAATGAGCTCAATGAGATTCAAACTTGTACTCCTTCTGCATAGGGAAACCTTGTTAACGTCCACTACTCTTACCACCTGAGCTGTGAGGACTCTATAGCTTAACCCTTGAACCTACTCTCCATTCCCAATCTCTCCTGCACTATGTTTGTTATTGTTTCTGTACTAGTAGTATCAGTAAATTATCTTAGATTACTTATCCTTTTCAGATGAAGCATTATAAACCACTTCTATTGGTTCTTGATTACTATTTTTTCCTTCATCTCAATTTTTTAGTTGCTATCTATCATAACCCAACTTAGAGATTAATGGAGATGATAGTCAAGAATTAATGATAGTGTTTAAATGTGCTTCATGCTATTATGATTGATTTGGTTAAATTTGCTCATTTGGGTCCAAAATAGACTAGCCAGAAGATTGCAAGAAAGTCTCCCCCTAGATGGCCAAAAATGGCTGGATTTTTTTTCATTTTTTCCCTTTCCAGTTAACTTTAAAATATTGAGTATGCTTGAAAATTCATATGAAAGCACCTGAAATGTTAAATATCCTATTGATATTTAAATTTAATGTTAATGAATGTTTACGAAGTCGAGGTGCATGCGGTGTAGTGATTGTTGGCGAACAGTTTGAGTTATATTTACAGGTATTCATTGTCAACACTCTTAATACCTGATCAAGATGTTTGTATAATTATACTTTTTGGAGACTTTGTATGAATTTTTTGTACTCAACATTCCTAGCCATAAAGTTAGCTGAAAATGAAAATATCTAGCCATCAAGGAATGAATCTTCTGCAATCTTCAGGCCAGTTGATTTGAGTACCAAATAAGCAAGTTCAGCCATTATTATCTTTTGAGTGTTTTCTTACACTTGGACTTACTTTTTCAATTAATGTTGAAGTTTTCTCAGATGACTTTGTTTTTATTATAGATATTTTTTGATCCCAATTCTAGACAAGTTTGAACACTTTTTTTGGTTTTTGAGAGATTAAGAAGAAAATTAGTTGTAGAAATGGAAAAAAAATTGAGGAAATGATTAACAATAAAACAAATCTTTTGAAAAAGAAACAAATTATGAAAACCTCATTTTGAATGTTTTCCCCCACAAATCCATATAGTGGTTCCATCTACTATAAATGTAATTTCCATTAATTGTAAATTAACTCATACACACTAACAATAAATAAAACAATCTTTGATGTCTTGGAAATTAATTTTTTTTTCTTTCTTTCACACAAGTTACATAATAGTAATAATCTTGATTGTACTTTTTCTACTGCATTATATTAGCGTCATTATGCTTCAAAAAAAATTTTAAAAGGTATCACTGAATCCTTGACTCCTGTAATTTTTGTGCCTGCAAATTTCATTTAAAATTGGTAATGACTTAATGGCGTTATGGAAGAAAGCTGTTTGCACCAGTG
Source organism: Thysanoteuthis rhombus (assembly GCA_963457665.1). NCBI lineage: Eukaryota > Metazoa > Mollusca > Cephalopoda > Oegopsida > Thysanoteuthidae > Thysanoteuthis > Thysanoteuthis major. Next base: position 11,402,178 of record OY735220.1, read on the forward strand.
GAGGGAAGTTATCGAGTCAGTCGTCTTCTCCTGCCTCGTCTCATTACTTCCATGGCAGATAAGATGTAAATATGAAGTTAAAAAAAAGAACTCATATCACTGGGTCACTGCTGGTAACTTTTTATTCTATTATCTTTCTATGATATATTTTTTGCTGGACTTTTTTTTCCTCCTTTATATTTTAGGGGGAGCAAAATATCTATGTCATAAGTATTTTGGTGTATATCTTAATTCATGTAAAGGGGAAAATAATTCTGCATCAATAACATGGCCTTTCTTTTTTTCCTTTTGTTCTCATATATATGAATATAAAGCCCCCCCCCCCCCCCCCCGTAATGTTTCATAATGTGGGGGTATAGTGGTGTAGTGGTTGTTGGCTAATAGTTTTGACCAAAGCTACTTACATTTATTTTGTACTAATGCCCTTTGGAAAGGCATAACTCCACTTTTCCCAGCAATGGGGTAAATAGCAGGGCTGCATAGCTCTCTCAAGAGCTCTTGTAGGATCAGATAGGGATACAACATAGAGACAGAAATCCAATTATTATTTGAACCCATGCCCCCCTTGAATGTGCCAGAGACCTTTTAAGGGGACCATCTAGTCCCAGTTGAGAATGGCTGATCTGCTGTTTTGAAATTTGGTTTTATTGTGGAGTTATAGTATAGAAACAAGTTCCATTTGTGAGTTTATTTATATTTTTTTTAATAAAAAAAAAAAAAAAGATATATCGTGTTATGCAATATAAGATTGCTGTATTTAATGGTATCTAAGCCCCCTTCCTTTCAATGAGTGTATCAAAAAAAGGAAAAGAGGATTTTTCCTGAATTTCTCGCATTTATCATCTAGCTTCATTTATTTCATTTTTTCTTCTTCTGGCACTGGACTACAAAGGTTGTTTACCTTCTGAGATATTGGGGGGGGGCTTATATGCTGCTGAATACAGTAGATTTTTGTAGATAGTGCAAAATATCTGAGCTTCCCCAAAGATACTGAGAAAGCTGTAGGCTACAAGTCATTTAGAGGCATTTGTGAATTAAGCTTCACTTTCATGAGCCAAAGATTGATTCAGATCAGCATTTTTTTTTTTTTTTCCTTCAAATTACTAAGTATTGACTATCTACTCACTGGGTGTTCTGTTTTCCAAGATTACTTTCTCATTTGCTTGCTGACTTACACATTATCCTTGTTCCCCCGCCCCCCGAAAAAAAAAAAACCCTAATCTTTTTGGGTATCCTCCCATGCGAAAGTCTAATGATAAAGCAAAAAAACACTGGTCCTTATACTGCTCAAAAAATACTGATAACTTGTCAACACTTTCTCAGCATTTTTTTTTTTCTTAAGGCTTGATACCATTTTAGTTAGGAATGGTATTAAGATTCTTAATGGCTGCCATGCTGTAACCCTGTACCCCAAATCCTATAATATTCATTCATAACTTAGAAATACACAAGGGATCAATCCACAAATAGCAAAAAGATGATTTTACTTCACACACACACACACATAATGCTGTGGGTAGGGAACAATGAAGTCAATGTGAATGATTCCATTGAAACTCTTGGTTTGGTCTGCAGAGTCCAAGTATATCTGCATGCTGGTCTGAATAAAACTCTGGATTCATAAAGTGTCTCATTCTATTTGTTGAACTTTTATTTTTAATCTAAATCTTCCCAGAACTCTCACAATCGGAGGATAGTTCTAGAAATAACCCAGTATTCACTTTTACAAACATTTTCATTGATTTTTGTGTAGAATTCTCTTTCATCTTAATTTTAGTCGTTTTTCATCTCTACTACTAAGGCTGTCAGTCTACAGTAGTGAGTAAATAGTACTGTTTCAAAAATAAAGAATTAACTGTAAGTGAGACTGATTCAATTTCCATTTACCTTGGTTTGCTTGCCTTTGTATAGCAAGTACTCTACTGACTGAGCTACTTGAGCTGTTATATCTGGTTGAAGTTCAAGTCTAACCTTTAAACTCATCTTTCGTAAATGAAGATGACAGAAAATACTGGCTAAAAATAAAGGACGACAAGGTTTCATTTTGACAATAAATCATAATAATAGCACTTCAAAATCTTGTTAATTGCATAGGTATCCACCTATGGGTCTTTGATTCAATTCAATTAGCCAAAGAAAATGATAAAACACGGCATTAGATTTGTTCTATTGTGCAAAAAATATTCCTAAATGTCATGTTGCACAGCCTTGAATATCAAGGGAAAAATAGAACTATTCTGTTTCTAATGTTTGCAATTGGATATTTTTTCCCTCTTTTGGAAAGGGATATATATACACACTAGAGTGGAAAAAGAAATGACCCAACCTTTTAAAATTTTTTTTTAATTATTTTTCTTGCAAATTACTCTTTCATACTAACAATTATAGGTGAACTTTTTGCCAATGTTATATGGCAGTGTTTGTGCACAGAGTATGTTCTAGTATGGGATTGCTGCTATTTTCTTCTTTTTCTCCAGAAAACTGAACTGTTTGATCAATCTTTCCGATAGGTGTTTAGTGTGCTGAATAAACGTTTCGATTCATCTCTGACTTCCTTTCTCAGTTGGTCAGTGTTCCTGAAATTTCTCCCAACCACTTAAGCCTTAATATGCACCCATGAATTTCCTATGGTGTCAGATCTTTTAAAAGTTCAATATACTTCTAGCCTAAATTGAGTGGCCACATCTCCATATTCAACAGATTTCTTATTTGTAACTTAATTGCTTTTGTGATAAAACATCCATTTTGGATTATTTGATTTATTACGACAATATTAATTAAATCACAAATTAGAGGGCAGTGGAAACTAAGAAGGTGGCTACTTAATTTTGGCCAGTACTAAATAGTCTCGTATCTGATTAAATTGATAGCTGATTCCTGATAGCAAATATAGAAAATAAGTTTTCAGAATTGGGGTGTTATTTTTTTTCTTTCCCGAATCGGGGGAAAAAGAAAAAAAAAAAAAAAATTCCTATCGTTACAAGTTCAATGACTCACGGCTTTGCTGATGGTTATTATAAGCATACAATGACAAGCTTAGCTGATACTGTGAGAGGGGCACACAGGAGAGGAGAGAAAAGAAATTTCAAGAGGGTAGGAAGGAAGATGGGGCTGATGGTTCCTAATGATACTTTGTGAGACACAAACTCTGCTCTTTATGGTTCTGAATTAACATAGCCCCACAAAAGACCTTTCTCTCCTTGTATGTGTGTGTCTCTAGGTGCTTCCAGTCCTATTTTTGGAGCTGCCACCTTGAAAACTAGCATAAGAATACCACTAGGTACCATCTAAAAACTTGTATCTCTATGGTCATTTTGGACCAACGATATCCTAATCTTTTTGAAATTTTTCCTTGCCCATTTCTTCTTCCAAGATTATTTTAGATAATTGTTTCTGGTACATAAATGGCCTATGGTGATTCATTTATGTGAGATATATATCTTCAGTGTTTCAAGAATTCAGAAAAGGGAAAATCAATTTTCTTTCACACTATTGATGAATCTCATAAGTTTTTATGAGGGTTTATTCCAACTTTATTCCAAATTTTTTTCCAGATGATCTCTTGTGTTTTTGCTGCTGTTAACACAATGTTTTGACTTATTCATTCTTCATTAACAACTTCAAGAATACCGATCACTTCAATTGTTGGAACAAAATTTTCAATATTGATGACTCCAGTCAGTCATAGACCTGGGTGGCTAGAAGGGGAGATAATCTGAGCTTTACCTCAGACTCACCTGACACAGGCTGTAGTGTTGAATTTAGAAATTGAGCAAGTTTGGAGGCAGGGGTTCAATACCAGTCTCTTGAGGATTATCTCCCCTTCTATCCTAATCTTGCCACCCTGCTATAGACAGTATTTCAACTCGACTTTCTCCCTCTAATGGTCTAGGTCAGCGCTCTCAAAACCTTGAAAACTCCATTACCTCTTCTATAAAGTAAATATTCTGGTGGACCCCTATTTTTAGCATTTAATTATATTGTAATCAATGTATTACAATAATAGACAATTCTTTACCTTTTTAAAAAAAAATATGTATCTTTTCTAAATAGATTACGTTTATTTGAATTCCAATGAATGGTTTGGGTCATTACAATAATTTTGCTTTTCAATAGTTGTACTACAGATGATGTTCCTTTGCCGTGAAGTTTGTAGTCAGATTTAGAGGAACACTGCTGTGGACCCCTGTACATTATATGTTGAACACTCAGATGTCCATGGAGCCCAGTTTTAAAACCATTGATCTAGGTCCCTACATTATCTGTGATAATAAAAAAAAAAAAGAAAAAATTTTCTTGACAATTCTGTGTATCCTTTGCAGAATTGAAATCTTCGCCTGCAAATACTTGACTATTTTGTTTTATTAAAATTCTTTGTTTTTGAGACATTTGAATGATTTTTACTTGAATATTGCATAATTTTTTGTGAGATTAACCATTGCGTAACATCCAGCAGGTGAGGTACCCCCCCCCCCCCCAAAAAAAAAACCCATGAAAATATTTCTCACCTGGTTGGCAAGTTACCATCTATTAGTCAGCCTTTAATTTTTTGATTCATTGTAGGTTGAATTTCATCTTGCTTTCAAAGTGTTGGTATCTGCATGGTGGGTTACTTTTAATATCATTTTTTTCTTTTTTCCAAATTTTGTCTTCATACATACTTAAAAGTGCAGACATAGGTGTCTGCCCAGGGCGGGAATGGGGCATTTGCTCAACCCATTGATCGGGCCTTCTCACTGAGAGTAAAAATGTTTGAGTTGAATGCTTATAGTCAATAAAGAATAATGGTGCAGTACATTTGTTGTAGTGTAAACCTATCTTGATGTTCCCTTATAAAAAGATGGTATTATAATTTACTGGTAACAGGGTTGCCACTGAGATATCATTTGAATATATCCTCTCACTCCACAAAAGGTGTCTGCAGAATCCCATGAGAGCAGAGTCCCACCATTTTGTTTAGTATACAAGATGATCATAATTGGTGCTAGGAAAGTGCTTGTGGGTTAGGCCTCAGCAATGTTCAGGTTAATTATCTTTCTCACCTACGTACTTAGTACACTTGCAATAGCATCAACATTTCCGTATCATGTTTCTTTTCTCTTGGCTTGTGATGCGTGAATTAGACTTGGAAGCAATAAGTGTCTGAAGTGGTGTCACTCACTCCACCATTCTCGGTTACGGCATCTGGTATTCCCAAGTAGTCACTCATCTAGGTGCTGAACCGGCTTGATTTTGGTTAACTCCGGTGATCGCACACGAGAACCTGAGTATCCAACGTGATTAGGCCATAAGCAATTATCACACATACTGATCATCAAAACTTAAAGAAAATTTTCAGGTATAATGTAATTTTGTATTGGTACCGTGGTTCTCCCTTATAAGTGGTCTGCAAAAGGGAAATCAGATTAAATAAATATTGTTTCTGAAAACTCATTTTCACTATAATCATGTAATCAATTGGGGATGTCTGTGCATATTTAAAAAAAAAAATCAAGTGGTTTGCTGGGGGGTGGGGGAAGTTAGGGAACCGCTGAACTGGTAGATGGGAAAGAAAGAACAGCCAATACCATCATTCTTTATAGCTTGATTGAATTTGCACTATTAATTAAAATTTTTATGATTTCACCTTCATCTTGATTTATTGGTTGGTTTTTGTTTTTTATTGCAACTTTTTGCTTAGGCTGATATTTAGAAAAATTTTTTTTTCTCCTTTCTTTTCCTCTTTTTCTTCCCTTCCAGCAGTAAGTAAATAGTATTGATTCGAAAATTAAGAATAAAGCCTAGGGAAGTGAGTTCAAATCCCACATAATAGCCTATGTAGCCTGCTCTATCAATTAAGCTACAAAACTTGACTGAAAAAGAAGGCAAACAGCAGCTATGATGGTTTACATTCTGGTAGAGGAAATATTATAAATCTTAATTAAAGTTCTTTATCAGTTGATGTAGAATCAAGTGATAAAAAATTTTGATTCATCTTGATTTATTTGTTGCTTTTTATCACCAGGATCATTCTTTATTTTCTCATTGCCTGAGGGAAATCGGCCAAAACAAAAAAAGCTGTGATAAGCAATTGATAAATTAAGAAGGTAAAAATTAGTCATAAAAATCTGAAGTGTTTTATGATACTTAACAAAAAAAACCCCCAATTTTATTCTATTTACCAAAATGAAGCATCAATAGTCTTGTATAGAAATTTCGTTTGGTACCTCTAACAAAACATAGATGACATTATGTAAATATCCAAGGTAACAGTGAATGTATGAAGCTGAAGGATTTGAAAGAGAAAAAAAAAATTGACAAGTTAGTAAAGATAGCTAAAACTTTCACAATGAGAAGTAATTACTGAATTCCTGATGAAAGCAATAAAAAAAGGGGAAATAACTTCTCGTATCCTATTATTATTGACCAAAGGTCTGTCGATCCATCTGTCTGTATGTAACAGCATAACACATGTACCAGTCAACATATATCCGTGAAATTTTCTTTGTACATTAATAGGGATTCCTGGCCTGTTTTTTGCATGTTAGTTTTTGAATTTGAAAAAAAGAATATTATGTGATCTATGTTCATGCTCCTTTCAATATGATTTTTTTTTCTTTCTTTGCTATAATTTACCTATCTTTGTGAAATCCACTTGGATTTTTGAATTAGATGTGATTCAAGGATTAATGATATTTTTAAATAAGGTATGATTCAATAAATACATAGTTCAAACCCATGATTTCTTATTGAGGCTGAAGGCCCCATTTAGGCTTTCTGCAGGAACTAGCTGAAAACCCTGCCTGTAGGTTGGATTTCCAGCTGAACTAATGCCTTGAGACCCTTGATGTGTCTGCTATTGAATCTTTTTTTTCCTGAAAATTTTTTTTTTTCTTATTGATACATTGCATTGACTAATGCTGGTATCAGGGTTGCCAGAAGAGGAGATAGATAATTCAAGCTTTATCTCCGACTTACCCAAAACAGGCATTCAATTTGCATTGATTTGGATATTGGATAAGTCAGGAGGCGGTTTCATATATGCTATCTCAATGTCTGTGTAGAGTAAGTCTGAGATAAAGTTTGGATCATGTCCCCATCTGGCCTAATTTGGCAAATCTGGTTTGTAATACTGTTAGCTTTTTCACTGTCTGGCCCCACTTCCAAATATTGAGGCCTTTCTGCTTTTACTGCCTGCCTCTTCCAAATAACCCGTTGGATTTTGTTCATTTGGCTCTTCTAAGAGAATTTTTTTTTTTTTGTTCACCTCTGTTTTCCTTTTTGATTTCATGAATTGAAAACTTCTCAGCAAAGAACAATCAATTGAGAGGAAACATGTATATTTGTAACAGATCAAAGGATTAAATAATTTTTATTTTGCTGCACTTACTGTAGATATTACTTCAGTCTGGTACAAGGACAAGTAGACATGGGTAAGAAAATTGTCTTGCAATAATCTTTTAAGGAAAGGGAGTTGTCTCCCTTGAATAGTAGCATTTGAAATCTAGATTTTTACATGGGCTTGAACACCATTATTCATAGTACTAGTGGAATATGCACATCTCAGCCCTGAGACAGCCCAATGCTGCCATAACTGTAATTATCAAGCACATTTTTTTAACATGGGTGCAATACAATCTTCCTATCAGTTTTTACATTTGTGATCTGTAAAATTTGTAATATCTACATGATAAAACTATTCAATTGCACATTCTGCGGAGTAGTTAGTCTCAAAGCAGTTATTTAAGGGGAATAACTCTTTGGAAATAAAATCATTTTTGACAATTTTACAAACGGTCTATTTTTCCAACGACATACACTGCGATACAGTTTTTAAGTCCATGTCCAACTGTTTTATATCCAATTCTAATCCCAAAGTTAAGTCAAAGCGATATTTGATACCGGCTTACAGATCCGATTCTCAATTTGTATTTAGATTCGTTTCAACTCAACTCTTTTGAGACTCATTGAACATATATCGTATATACAGAACAAGACGCATGCATAGTTTTTTAAAAAGCTGAAATGCCCGTCATGCACGGCATATCCCGAGGCTTCTATGACTATTGGGATATTTATTTATCTTGTAGATCTCTCTTAGAAGTCTACTGGACATAGGTGTCGAGACAAATGAAGTGAGATTTTCCCGTAAACGATGACGACATCATAGTATGAAGACAGTGAAGAAATTAGTTCGCGTTACATGACTAAACAGGAAAGACGTGTCGGCGAAGAGATCTGCTAATTCCATGTTTTTCATCTGTTTCAAAAGTCTAATGGAACAAATGTATCCCATGTTTTTGGCTCTTCAAAATATGCAAAATTTAATTTGATTTTCTTTTTCTTTCTTCTTCTACCATAAGATAAAAATTAGCACGTTTTTGGTTTTACAAAGAAATTGAAAAATAAATAATTTTTTTCGTTTTATAGCCTAGGTTTTCTAAATTCTATTCGTATATTTTTCTCTTATCAATGGTTGCGTGGTTCAATCCATACAATTTCTGTGCTACAAATCCACACGATAATTTTTGAAATTTTCATACTTCTTGGATTATTGTTATTACATAGTAAACCATTTAAGTTTTAAGATAATTGATTATTTCCATAGGCGTGGTGTTCCATAAAGATAACGTATGACCCCAAACTGCAAAGGTCACGTCTGGAAAGATCAAAGATCTTAGCTTGGGAGAAACAGATCTAATTCCATCTGATTACTACTTATTCCAGAGTTTACAGAACCATCTTGATGAACTAATTCTTAAAATGCATGGAGAGATGGAAACTACCATCTTTTATATTCTTTTCCTGCAAACCATTTCAGAGGAAAAAAAAACTTTTCAAGACTCTTGGATTATTAAGGAGAAACATAGAATAAGTTGAATTTCATCATGAGTTAAAAAAAATTGTTTCTTATAAAATGGTTTGGTGATTCGTTATTTATTTGGAGAATCAATGCTTATTTATGTTCCTCGACTCTCTGTGTGCAAGTAAAGTCTTATTTCCCCCTTGGAAATCTCAACTGTAAAAACAGAAACTCAAGGTTTTGAATGATATGATCTTTTTTTCTCTTTGTACAAAAAAGAAACTCATTGTAACACACGAACATTTGTTCTATTGGACGCGATTTTTCCCAAGCAGACGTTTGAAGAGTTCTGGCCGTAAAGCCAGTCCCCTTAACCCCGAAAAAAAAAAAAATGAAAAATGAAAAAGATACAAAAAAATGAAAATAAAATAAAACAAAAACATCAAATTGTGTTTGTGTGTTTCATTGCTATAAATAGTTAATTCCCGTGAAATTACAGATATATTCGAATTTCTATGAAATTATTTTTAGAGAGAAATTACCACTTGTTTCAGGGACACAGTGTTTTTTTTCAAAGGGTGAGTAAGAGGTCCAATTTTATCATCAAAAAATCATCTTTAAGAGGCGGAGTCCATTGTTATGGACAGAGAAACACACATAATGCACAGTGTGAGTGAATAGATGCAAACTCCGTCATGACCCACTCGTGGGAATCGGGACAAATACATCCCATCATGATTTTTGTTCTACAAAATGAGGAATTTCTGTTGATTTGATAACAAAAATTTTCTTTATCCATTTATTGATTTCAGACATTGGATGAATGAACGAGGATAATTTGATGTCTTCTATGACTCTTAAATAATGGTCATGGAATACGAATGGGTTTTAGGTCTGTAGCTCTCTCTAAATAGATCAGAGATAACTCTGTGTTGCTGATACCATATAACCAAGTAGTATCTATCGCAATCCTATTGCATGGCCTTGATGTATCTGGGAAACCAATCAGTGGGAACCTAATCACGCATGCATATGCAGTCGAGAAAACGAGATGCCATTGTGTGAACTTATGTACTGTGTGATTGATACGCTCGGTCATTGTAAATGCGACATTCTTCCCATTTTGCGGAAGGATCTTTGGAGAATATCTGGCATTACCCGGGTCTATCAACCCCACCACACACAGTACAGATGTGGCTCCCTGTGACCTCTGGATTTCGCTGTTTAAAGGGTGAGATTTCAATCAGTGGATGAGATTAAGGAGAATGTGATGAAACAGCTGATGGTGACCTTGAAGGGGTATTTTTCAGGCCGTTTTCAAAAGTGAAAAAGATGCTTGAATGAGTGTTTGGAGTCCAATGAGAGTCACTTTGAAGAAGATTAAAGCACTATCGCCTCAGGTAGCCTATATTTTTCTCATTCATATTGAATGACTGGATACTTTTTGGAGAGCCCTTGTATGTTACTTCCGGCAATTTCCAATTATTTTTCAAGCTCTTTCTTCTTACTCTTCCTATCGACGGATTTTTCTGACGCTGTAATTTGAAGGTTACTAAATACGTCATACAGAGAGAGCCTACAAACCGAAACGTAATGAAACAATAAAGACGAGGGTATCAGTTCTAAATAACTCATGGAATAATGGAAAATCTATTTTGTAATATAGGCATCCTCTGCATATGAAAGTTCGTTTCACGCCACTTTTTTATATATATATAAATGGTGAAAATTGTGTTCAACGTTTGTTTTACTGCAGATTGCTATAGAGGCAGTGCATTCCCCCTCTCCCTCCCTCTTACACCCAGTTTCTAGTGCCTTCGACCATCCAAGTTCCCATGACTCGCCTAAGATACCATGCCATCATCAGCACTTAGAGGGTTAAGGAACGCTAAAAGATTTCCCCACATCGATTAATGGTAATTGTTTCTTTGCTTTACGCCATTTCGGATAACAAAAGGTTTTGATACCTCCAACTTCAAAATGTATTATGTAATCTACTTTTTGTTCCTCTTTTGCCCTCGTCTTTTCTTTTTACACAATTGAAGAATATGCTGGATGTAAACAAAGTGAATAAAAAAAATGAGGATGAATATTATTATGATGATATTTGGTCGGCAGTTGGAAGGAAATATAAAGGCCAAGTATTTACAAACAGAATGCATCTAAATAAGAAAGGTAAAAGTACATTATTTGCAGGCAAGAAAGCTGGCATAGATACTTTGGAGTAAGACGTACAAATAGGTTGGTTGAATCAGAAAACACAGGAAGTATAACATGGAAACAAGACGCACTGAACTGAGAACATGATGAACAAGGGCAATTAAATCTCAATCGTCATTATCGAGTAGTTATCTTCAATAACATTGGTTTCGAAACCTCGAAAACGTAAGGACCCCCTCTATATAGGAAATATTCTGGCGGGCCCCTATCTTTTAGATGGTAATCAATGAACTACGACATGTTTTTATTTATATATTTATTCAAAATAGATTACGTTTATTCGAATTCTGACATATAGTACAGGTCTGCGTACAATGATTGTTTTTCGATAGCTTTGCGATTGATAACGTTTCTCTGACACAAGATTCGCAATTTAAGATTTTGAGGAATCACTGCTGCAGAACCAGAGCATTATTTGTCGAGCCCCCAAGGATCCACAGAATCCAATGTCGAAACTACTGTTTTATGACATCATTCTGCTCGGTTTTATCTGTGATCTAATAGTAATCTAATTGGTAGTTTAATAAGAGGGTAGGAAGAGAGTGGACAGAAAAAGTTAGGTAGCTTAATAAGAAATTGAGAAGTGAGAAGACGGAGAAAAGTTAGGGAATTTATCCATCGGGTTAGAAGGAAGAGGCGGAAAAGGGAAATAAGAGAGTTTGATAAGAGGCTAGGAAGGAAAGGGGAAGAGGTTGGGTAGCTTGATAAAATGGTAGGGAGGGAGAAATGAGAAAAGAAAGTTAGTTTACTGAGGGGATTGGAAGATTTTCGCACATGAAACTAATTCAGGTTTAGGTAAAAATATGGATGCGCAACGAAAATTAGATGGGATAAGAGAGGAAATGAGAAGATACAAGAATATCGTGAGAGAAGAGCAGAGACAGGAGATAACCTAGTTGTCAACACATGTGGGATTTCCACGGGTCCAGCTTATTACTTCTAATTCATTACAAGTTTTTTCCCTCGAACTTTTAAAAAAAACTTACGTGAATCTTACCACAAGGTTGAGTTTTCCTTCGCTTGTTTAGAGTTCTACCTTCAATGGTTGGTGAGGAAATTCTTTTTATTTGAAGGAAACTGGTCAGATAGAATTGTACAGTGTAGCTTTGTGCTATTTTTAGTCGATCGCAGATTCTGTGCAAACAGTGGATAGGAGTTTATACATGGTCAGAAATTCTGATATTCACCTTTTCTAAACAATAAAAAAAAAGAAGGAATACTAATTAGAAGGGAGAAAACAAGAAATCCCAATTTCTAGGTGCCTATTGGCTAGATTGATATTAATATTCAGATTCGGACCAAAATTGCCAGCAGATTGCTTATCTTCATAAGAGACGGTACGATCGGCAATTTAATCTATTCACTTTATTTCACTTCTTGCACCATTTTTCTTTTTTTGTCTCCCAGAGAAAATCTTATCAATGTGTTGTGTATCGATCTTTTTCAAGACGTCCTGTTCTTGATTACAAGAATTCTTTTCAACCGATCTTGCTGTAAAGAATTTTCAGTTCAAGAGCAGTATTCAAATCAGAACCTTATTTCAAACAATTTCAGTTTTTCGTATTGCTGCTATGACTTCGTGCATAATTACATACGCACAACACACCCATACTTGTAACAAGTGACTACTTTGCTTTGCCCCAATGAACCTTTACTACTCTTTTAACCTGCTGACTTGTCGTACCTAGATAATTTGTGACTTAAATATACAGCACAACTAAACTCTTTTTCCTTCGATGATATCAATAAGCATTGAAATATTTACCTACAAACATGTTTTTCAGAATTAATTTCGTGCCTATCAATTGCACAGTTTCAAACTCAGGCCATGAAATCTTGCCAGTTTCTGCATTCCATTTAAGCCCTACATTTTACAACTTACGGCCCTCTCTTCAATGCACTCTCAAGTGCAGTGTTCTGGACCTTTTGATATTCAGTCTAATGCTGTATTTACTGAGAACCTCTGTCGAATGGGAACGATTTCATCTAGGCAGCAACTATTTTATGGAGTCACTCTTATAGACTTTTATTGTCTATTGCAGTAAAACGAGAAGGATCTCATTTCGAAGCATTGGCACATTGTCAAGCAATGTTGAAATCAGATGGAATCAGAAAAGAATAAAAAAGGCAAAGTATTATAACAACGAAGTGAAAGGAGAAAGTTATGAGTGTAAACACTATTATGGGTCACTCTGAATATATAATAGTAAAGAGAACTCGATCCTCACTGGACATCAAATGATCGTGCCTCTGCGTTAGACTAAGCAAAGCTTGGTGAATATCTATAAATAAAAAACATGTGTAAGAGGGAGAGTGAGAAAACTGTAGGGATGAGTGGCACCAGTCGAGTATGTAAAGGAAATGGTGAAATTCTCGTGGAAAAATGATATCTTTTCTTCCTTTGAATGTGAGCAACTTTTGGTATTGGGCTTGTCAACATATCTTCTCTGACATAACCAACCGCTTCATCATGAGACTGCTACCATATATGCTCAAAAATTACATCGTACCATCATATTGACGCTTCGTTCAGAACATGATTCACTGACGTCACCAATTGCATCATCATCACCATCCTCATCATCAGCCATTTCAGGTCCACTTCTGAGAAGAGTTCTTTCTCCAACTCCCTCAATAACGATTGCATGGTCATGTTTTTTTTTTTGATGTAGTGGCTAACTGAGTTCACCCACTGCCACTATTTTTGGTGATCACAGTTTTGAATTCAGGGTTGTCCTCCTCGTTTGTCCGTTTCATAAGCCGGTTGCCCCCAAAGACTAGAAAGTCATCTCAGCTATTTTACTCTGGGAGAGAAGAGATGGAATCGTGGCTTTTCCAAAGGCACTTGTGAGAAGTGAACGCGGATTATTTCAGTTGGAGTCTGAACTCGGTTCAACAATTCCATATATACGGGGTGTCTACCGCGAAACAATGGTTAACAAACTACAAAAGTAATACATTTGCTAATAAAGTGAGTTCGATCCTCACTGGGTGCTTAACTACTGTGTCTCTGTATTGGACCAAGCTGAGCTTAGTAAATGTCCATATATGAACGAATACGTTGACGGAGACAGAACAAAATTGAATGTAGAGATAAATAGCATCAGTCGAGTATGTGAAGGAAGATGATGAAATTCTCTTGGAAAAATGATATCTTTTTTTCAATGTGAGCAATCTTTGGTATCTGGATTGTCAACATATTTTCTCTGACAGAGCCACCCATCTCGTTTTGAGTGTACCCCAAAGCACTCAAAATTCACCTCACGCCTTTATATCGATGTTGTGTTAAGAACACTGTCTACTAACATCACTAATTACATGCAGTTATCGAAATGAAGAGAAAGAATCTTAAAGGTAGGAATGTCTACGACAGAAAACAGTTGATATATATATATATATATATAAGAAAGAGAGAGAGAGAGAGAGAGAGAGAGAGAGAGAGAGAGAGAGAGAGAGAGAGAACTAGTTGTTTATTAGGACTGTTAACTACGAGATATCCGATTTTTTTGTATTCAAACCATAAAATTTTCAAAAATTAATTAAGTGCCAAGAACATGTACAACAGTTTTCATTCTAATAGGTCCAGCAGTTCATAAATTCAATATTGTGTGCATGTTGACACAGTTATTTACATGTGAAATATGATCAAACAATCCAATCGACCGTAACTCACCATTTTCCAATGACAATGACAGAGATCTATAGCGAGTGATGGTCACTAGATTTTATCCATCGGGGACGAAAATGCCCGAAGTTTCAACTTAACTTTGATGACAGACAGTGATTGCTTTTTCAAAGAGGTGTCATTAGATTCAGGTATTTTATCAAAAATATACTTTCTCATGAGAAAAGAAGAACCCCCCCCAAAAAAAAACAAACAAAACAAAAACAAAAAAGAATTCTACATAACCTTTTCGAAACTAATTTGTTAATGAGAATTTTTAAAAGAATATAAAAAGTGTTAATTTTTCAATGGTTGAAGAAAACAATTATCAAGTACATTTTTCCATATTTTGAAAAACCAAAATCATGATGGGATACATTTGTTCCACAGGACATTTAACCTTCGAAAGATGAAAAACACGGTATTAACAGACCACTTGGCTTACACGTATTTCCTGTCCATTCGTATGATACAAAATACTTTCTGCCTGGGTTTCATACTATGAAAACGTCATTGTCAGTGGTCGTAAAAGCCGAAAAAATCCCATTTACCCCATTTTTCGTAAAACACACGTCCCAGTAGACGTTTAGAGATATCTACGAGACATATGTATCTAAGCAGATGTAGAAACCTCGGGATATATATGTCTAAGGGGTTTCGAAAGAGTTAAGAAATATCTAAGTCAGCTCCCTAGATTTCAAAATGTTTTTTTAAAAAGTAATCATTTCATTGTAAACAATCTTTAGTTTGAATCACAGGAAATATTAGATTTTGACCGGGTAAAGTAAAAAACAAATATTAGGTTGTAACATATGGAATGCTATTTTTGAAAATAGTAAGATGGAAGATGATATAAACAATAAACGCTGAATATTCAATCAAAATATGACCCCTTTGAAACAATAATTTCTTTCCATAGATCATCTAACGAAGATATGCCATTCCTTTAAAATTCTTTAGGTCTCGCAGTTACAAATTCGGTGAAAGCACTAACTATTACTCCAATATAATTGAACTTTTATCAAGGACATGAAGTTCAACATGCTTGAAAACATAATAATCTGTAAGAGAAATGTTAGGTGGACACGAAGGATGCGACGAGACTTCGTATCCCAATTCTCCAAGATTAGATAAAGTCAGGTGAAAGTTGTGACTTCCGTCAATGCTACAAAGATTTCCATTCAGTTCATGTGAGACCAATGTTTTAACCTTTCCTATTGCCTTGAGGTGACGTGACATGGTCACTGTACAAGTTCTAAAGTCTCTAGAAAGTTTTCAAACCGCTGTTCGTTGGCCACTGCTGTCGATAATTCTTCAAAATTAAGAACAGGTTTATCATTGATATCCATATTTCCTGACCTAAACACATTGAACCAACATTGAACAGTTAGCATTGAAGTAATGTTCACTCCAAATGCTTTGTTGACGCTCTCAGCAGCTTGAGCAGCATTTTGTCCTGATTTGTAAACAAACTTGAAAATTTAGTCAACTTTTTAGATGGATGACATTACTGTTAATTTCTAAAAAACCTTCACTAATTACGAATTATATCTTCACTTACATTGAATCTGCAAAAGCCATTACATTAGTTAATCTTGCACAGTTAACATTATCACTATGAAATAAAAAACATTTCCTGTGCAGAGATGAGTGTTAACAGTCGATAAGATAGAGGAAGTTGATGAAATTCCTTCCGAAAAATGATATCTTTTCTTCCTCCTGAATGTGAGCGATCTTTGGTATCTGAATTGTCAACATATTTTCTTTGGCAGAACCACTCATGTCGTTTTGAGATTCTCTCAAAACGCTCAGAGAATTTCATCGCATCTTCATATTGATGACATGTTAAGAGCACAGTTCATTTACGTCACTGGTGATATAAGTGTATTTATTCGTCTCCCCGCAAGAGTGGAATGTGACAACAAGGTCAAGTTTAATGTTAGAGCTCACATGCGTACATGTTGGCAAAGTAAAAAACAGCCTACTTCCCGTCGTCGAAAAGTATCAGAGTGAGCCCAACCTCCCCCTTTCAGAACAATAGGGTGTGCCCTTGATCCCCCGAGACTGGGCATATTTCCCTTTTTTGAAGCCGCAGGACGGATCCTTGGCCACGTAAGTCACCATTTACACAAGGTTATTGAAATGAAGAAAAAATGGACGAAGTTGCTCTGATAATAGACCAACAGAGATTAATTTTTCTAAATGATCCATTTTTTTGCTTTAAGTCATGAAACATTCTAAAAATGCACCTTGAAGCGACGTAGTTTCTGAATGTGAGTTCATGTAGAATTCATTTTCCGAGGTTTTCACCATTTCTGTTGCAACCAAATAAGGCGAAACAATCACAAGAGAAATGCTAAAGTTTGCTGTTCTAAAGTTACCTTCTACAATTTTTTTCAATCGATCATTGTAGATTACGTTTGTGGGTTTATTACCTAAGGCTCATATCGAATATTCTCATATCCAGAGCAAATTTTTCTCCGGTCATTTTCCGTATCTTCTACTCGTTGGCAGTTCCTTCTCCAACTGTCAAATTGATGTTTCTATCTGCTTAGGTTGGGCCCCAATCTAAACTTATACAATAGGAGTGATCATGCTTGCTTCACAGGCAACATTATTTCAAGGATGAAAAAACAGTATATGGTGGAAAAAGAGTCACAACGGCAAAATAACCAGATTTCCAATATCGAATGATATGATATGATACGTACCGACCAAAATCAATCTTTATAATAGCACCAATCCGACACTTTACGTGGTACAACTAAATATTGTATTTCAGTCCCATTTATTAATTTTTCTTGGTTGGCACATTACTCCAAAAGCAATCATAAAATTAACAATTGACTTTCGTTTAATTTTTGGGTTAGGGGCATAAGAAGTACTTCTTTTTAGACTTCAGTGCTCAAGAACTTTTTATCAAAATCACTTTACCTTCAAACCCTGTCTAAGCCCCTGTCTCGGAAATCAAACTGATTTTATTTGACCCTCTTAAACGTTTATCACATGTTTCTTTTGAGATGAGGTGTGATACGGCCTTAAAGGTACGATTCCTTTCGTTTTCGTGAAATAAACCATAATCAGATTTTGGTCCCCGAGACAAAAATAAAGACTGTTTGATAAATGAAGTGCCTTTTTTTTGCGACGAGATATTTCACCTCAAAAGAAGCGAGGGTATTCCTCTCGATTGAACCTAACAATACTGACAATCGTGTACATGGTCTCCTCAGATTTCTATGAGCTTTTCAACGCAATATGTACACGCCACACAAGCTGTGCACAAACTTTGATATTTGTTTCTTCATGATGAGTCTTACAGCTGACTCGTTGGTAAATGAATAATTTGTATGTGCCGTGTTCGAAGTCATTCACGAATTAGAAAAGCTTGATTTGGCAAGGAAATTCACCAGACCTTAATCTCACCGAGAATCCTGGAGCTATCATAAGGGATAATCTTGAAAATGTCCCCATGGACTTATCCAAAGAACAGCATTCTCGACAGCATTTGATGCAGATGATTGACGAAACTTACGAGGAATCAAATACATCTCTTAACGTAGGTCGAATTCCGTGGAAGCTTATGGTGGGAAATCAATCTAAAAGTATTCATAATACATTGATTTTGGTATTGCTTACAAATAGAGCCGGTTTTATAATGAGACACCGTTCATTTGCTGATCAATGTCAGGAACTTATTGCACTTGTAAAACAGCTTAATTTGCAAAGCATGTTCCTCTTTCAACAGATTTTGTTGGGAGTCTATTCATATGGCCATCTACAACATTCTTCACGTGTTTCTCAACCATTTCCTTCATGCTCTGTTGCATTTCATGCTATCCAAGTAACAACATTCCGAATCCTTAGTGTATAGCTGTTTTGTACGAAATTCTTCAATGGCTTGGTATATAGAATGAGAATTATGAAGTTGCCTTCAGTGGTCCTGGTCTACAAATCCATTAATCGACAACAGACACTCTATAGATATTTAGTACGCCTCGCTTAGTCTGGTACAAAGCCACAAATAATGGGAAATCACTAAACCAGTACTGGCCTGTATGACTAAATTACTAGCCATTGATCTACTAAAAGCACCTAGTAGATAGTTTTAGTTGTTTTCGTCTGGTACGAGACCTCAAATGTATGGCGCTTAATAAGGCATCTCTATTGGTCTGCATGATTAGCTTGCTAAACTTTGCTCTACGGTTAGGAACCAAGGCTATGGTGTTATCATTATAGGATAATAACCAGGGTTGTTGCTATCTTCTTTTGTATTATCGTAGTAGTAGTGGTGATGACTTTGCTGTTGGTGATTTTGGTTTTGTATTTATGATTTTTATGACTTATTTTCTCAATGGGAGATTTCACAAAACAGAAAAAGGGTTCAGTGGTTAGCAAGCCAACAAAACGTACAAATAAGAGATGGATGTTTTTTGAAAACCACACCGACCAAAGAGAAGCTTTTCTTGTGGAAAAATTGTCTCTCCTAGGAAATTGTTTTTTCTATATTTTCCTTTATTTACTCTTTATTTATGCTTATTATTTTTGGCCATTTCTCCAATGGGAGATTCCACAAAACAAAAAGATGGTAGCACTTTCAAGTTCGTTTTAATTTTGTGCACGAAAGGATTTGAATGGTTCACAAAGAGGACGCCTTCAAATAGCAAAAAGCCGACGTCATTTATTTCAGAGGGAAAGCCGGGGGCGGATATAGAAAAGAATTCGAAGGGCAAAGAAAAATTTGAAAACACAAATACAAAAGGCATTTGTATGATAACTAATTACAATGAGTGTGCCAATAAAAACATCGACACCAGTAGCAACAATATTGAAGAGGAAGAATATGTGTGTGTGTGTGTGTGTGTGTGTGTGTGTGAGAGAGAGAGAGAGAGAGAGAGAGAGAGAGAGAGAGAGAGAGAGAGAGAGAGAGAGAGAGAGAGAGAGAGAGAGAAATTAAGAAAATAAGGATGGGGTTATTTATCAATCGTAGCTTAGTTTTGGTACAAGGCCATAGATATTGGGCACTCAGTGAAGAACGGATTCATTACTCGGTAGTAATTATACACAAAACCAACTGGCAAACCATCACTTCACGATGAAGCAACCTGGATTTTTTTTCAGTAAAGTTTGCTTAGATTTGGCACAAGGCTAAAGGCATCGGGCACCCAGTGAGAATCGAAATCATGGGTTATGATCGACAAAACCAACTTACTAACCTCTTTACCTCGAAGAGGCGCCCTATAGAAACAAGTGGGAGAAGAAGAAAGAAGAAAAGGGTAGATGAAAGAGATGAGAGGATGTGAAGTAGGATTGTGGGAGAGGAATAGGAGAATTGCTGGAGAGGAAGAGAGGGGGAAGGGAAAAGAAAGGAAGAAGGAAAACAGTGAAAGAAAGAAGAAAGAAAGGAAAGATTAAAGAGATAGGATGAGGAGGAAGAGGAGAGGAGAATGATGAGGATGAAAGAGCAAGTTTATTCCCATGGGGTACATAAACTATTTCAAGGCTCGTTAAATGAAACACCAACCAAACTCTCTGTCATTCAGAAAGCAAAGGAAGATGGGAATTTCGACAGGAAACCAGCAGAGAATATCACCACCACCACCACCACCACCACCACCACCACCACCAACTCCACCTTCTATAGGAAACAGATCGTTTTATTTTGTCGTTAGATGGCATAAGGAGTGGATGGATCTAACTTCAAAATTATCTATATTATTATTATCATCATCATCATTATTATCATTATTGACTTAGATTTCCTTTCATCTCTTTTTTTTTAGTTATCTTTTATCGCAACATCACTTGTGCCAATCGGCAATGCAGATTTGAAATTACGGCAAGTTGCGATAAAAAGTTCAGTGAGAGCAGGTTATTGATCATGATGGAATTTATATTAATGAATAATTTTCTAACCAAATGAATTTTCGATAATTTTTTACAATTCTAAATTTAGAGCTGTTATTGAGCTCACTTTATACCCCCTCCAAAAAAGCGTTAGGGAAGCTTATCTACGATGAATAATGATAGAGTAATTGGAATGTTAAGGATTTTGCGGTCATCTTGGACATCAACTTGAAAATTACACCTTTCCAGTGGTCAGATCGTAGTAGACTTCTTCGTATTTCATTGAGCACCGACTGGTACTACAAAAGAAAAAAACAAAACAAAAAAACAAAAAACGTTCCGAAACCTTTTGTAGCTCTTGTTTGGGATCAAACCATAAATGCACTCAATTACTAGGCTAGAGTCTGAACTCGGCTCACTGATTCCATCGTCTGCATTTGGTAACCATTACGCCACTCCATCATTAAAATATCTTTAATAATTCTTTGTAAATTAATCTTTATCAGGCATTTGCATCCAGGTATCAGGTTCGTCAAGGGGTGACATTCAGCAACGGTAAATAACGAATCAAATTGGCTTATTGCTTTCTATTTCTTTCTTTTCTCTCAGGCACTAACCGATCTACCTACGTTCTTCCTTGACGCTGTACCTACCTTCTATATCCACCTACCTACTCACCGACCCGATAGGCAATTAACCTATCATAACAAACGGGCAATAGTACATACCTGTGAATTTATTCATAATAAAAATATTTGCGCGCACACGCACGTGGAAGCGGAATGTACATCAGAATTTTGCAAAAATATCATGAAATTCTTTTTTTCCTTCCTTCTTTTCTTTCTTTCTCAACCTCTTTCTTTACCTCATTCCTTACGTCCTTCTTACATCATTATCATCATCATCCTTTAAAGGTCTATTGTTGGACATGTACCTTTCCCAAGATCCACCAGTTCTCAGGCTCCCTCGCACCACGATGCCGATAACTTCTGTACTTGTCTAAATCATCACAAGTTGATTTGTCGTTTGATTTCTTCCTCTTCCAAAGATTCCACGGAGATTCGTTGTCCCAGGCGGACATTATCGTCTACTACCACGTCGTCAGCAAATCTGAAGTTACTTGGGTATTTGCCATCAATTCTGATTCCTTAATTTATTCAATCTAAATTTCGGAAGACCATTTCGTCTTTACCACGTTCTTTATTTCTTTTAGAAACCGTCAACTAAAACTGTCATCGAAAATGTAAAAATAGTTTTCTTCAGTTTTAAAGTTGGTTTGTTTGTTTTACTGGCTTTGAATGTATGTAAATATGTATCACGTATACGTATGGTTATGTGTGTGTGTGTGTGTGTGTGTGTGTGTGTGTGTGTGTGTGTGTGTGTGCGTGTGTGCGTGTGCGTGTGTGTGTGAATATATGATATTTTCAAACATATGTTGCTGCAATATCAAACAAAAACAACAGCTGGGCTGCCAACAAAGCCTCCATCAGATAATGACTCGGAGTCAGGCATGGTATCGGGACCAAAGCAAGATTAATTATATGTATATATGTGTTTAAATTCAGACTTTTCTAGTGATCACCGTCCAACTAAATGCGAGAGAAGTAACTTATTCATTGCTCACTCTTTTTTCCATTTTTTAATTGATATTGGTAAGATTCTATTGAGTGACTAACCAGATCTGTCCTATCTTTCCACCTTTCTTTCTCCGTATCTTCACTTGTTTGTCCATCTTCAGACTTTCAAGACTGAGAGGGTGAGCCTGTTTGTCACCGAACCCAATAGTCTGCTAGTGACAAGAACTCCAAAATGAGTTTGTCAAGTAATATCATGTCACTTATCCTCGATCGAATGCCGCTGCACAGTCCCCGAATTCCTCAACATTCCTTACTTCTAAAATCTACGATATATACGTGATTTATCCCTTTACTTTATTGTCTTTACATCTACCTATCGATCTATGTCAGATATTGGCATGGTCTGGTGCCCCCGTGTAAAAATTGGACCGCGAAAAGATAGATAAAATTCGATTTCTTCATATCCATTAGGCATGAATTATCAAATGCATTTATCACGATTGATAAATGCAATTATCAAAATTAAGAATCATGATAATCAAAACGAGACAATTATCTATTTTGAAAATTAGGGATATCACATCAGGAAGTATAAATATCAAACTGAGAGCTATGATTATCGAAGTCGATAATTGTTTTCATGAAATGAATAAATGTAATTATCAAAATTGATGAATATAATTATCAAAATGGAAAATTATAATCAGGTAATCAAAAAGTATGTTATATCATTATGAAGAAGAAATGACGATTGAGATTATCAAGATCAACAATTACAATTATCGAAATAGATAAATCTAATTATCAAAATTTGTAAATCTGATTATCAAATACAATTATCAAAATTAAGAAGAATAAATATCGAAATTGATAAATCAAATTATCAAAATCTTGAATTATAATAATCAAATCGAGAATCGTTATTATCAAAATCAAGAATTACACATAAATTGATACATAAATCTCAGATGGACCGACAAAAATCAAAATTCCAGTCTTTCACTCATACTGACATTTCTGCAAATAAAACCTTCTAAATTCACATCAAGTCAGTGCCTCTTCTTGAGTTATTTGCATGGCGTGGCGCCACCTATGTTGAAATGGCTATAGATATTCGATAAATGGCACAGTGAAGTCAAAAGTATTTATCTTAATACATGAAAATTTTTTCTTGTTCACACACACACACATACACTCATATATATATATATATACATATATATATATATATATATATATATATATATATATATATATATATATATATATATATATATATATATATATATACTTGATGATTTCTGTCGTGATTCATCATTCAAACAAAGTAAATGCCATATCCGTTAGGCAACTCATTATTGGAATCGATAGATATAATCATCGAAATTGGTAAATGTATTTACAAAAAATGACTAATGTAAATATCAAAAGTGATGAATGGAATTATCAGAATTGACACAAGCAATCATCAAAATTAAAAGTTATAGTTATAAAAATCAGGCTTTTATGATGATAAAAATCGAGCAATATGATCGCTAAAATCAAGTACTATGATTATCGAAAGTGATGAATGCAATTGATTCAGTTGTAGCCATTTGAAGTCTGGGGTTTGAGGAAATAAAACAACTTTTTTTCAAAATTTATAGAAAAACAAAACCAACCTTATAACGGAAAGGATGGAAGCATGGCTTTGATCCAGTCGTAGCCATTTGTAGTCAGTTGTCAGAGAAGCTGACTTCAATTGGTTACATGATAGATCATGAAAGAGTCTAGTAAGAATAATACAGTCAACACGTGACCAGCCTCCTTGCCAAACCTTTGCTGACCATTTTGCCACATTTTTTTTTACTCAAGATTTTATAGAATTGTAGCCATTTGAAGTTCAGGATTTGAGGATTTAGGAAGACTTATTTCGAATCTATCAGTTTATCTGTCTCTCTTCCTGTCTGTTGGCAGTGGCCCTGTTGTTTTTTATAGCAGCATGTATATGATAAGGATAATATAGACAGGTTGAATCCAAAGTCACTTACATGAAAAAAAAATTATATACTGCTTCCAATGATTGAGTAATTTGATTGATACAGTCTCCATACTTAATAATAAAAAATTGGACTAATAGATAATTTTCTAGTTGAATTGCAACATTTGAGAAAATCTA
Organism: Thysanoteuthis rhombus; assembly: GCA_963457665.1. Lineage (NCBI taxonomy): Eukaryota > Metazoa > Mollusca > Cephalopoda > Oegopsida > Thysanoteuthidae > Thysanoteuthis > Thysanoteuthis major. The sequence continues at coordinate 11,426,423 of OY735220.1, forward strand.
TCAATATAAAAATCAGAAAGTGAATTCAGGCCACCAGGCAAGTATTCTTTGCATTCGTATACCAAGCTGCGTCCACAGACCCCAAATCACTGAAGTACATACGTGTTTTGTTTTACATTTTTCAGTGTCATTTTAAAAGCATGTGATTACACGCACGCACACTGACTCCACCACAATTCTGTTTTCCATTATCCCCATTAAGAAAATCATTGGTATGAATGGAATGTAATTTCTTTTAATTATATTGCAGTACAAATAATGGAGAAATTCAGAGCATACCAATGATGCATATATATATATATATATATATATATATATATATATATATATATATATATATATATATATATATATATATATATATATATATATATATATATATATATATATAGGGGGTGGTATGTGTGTTCGCATGCGTATATATCAATGATCTATTTTAAGAATTTTACATATATATATATATATATATATATATATATATATATATATATATATATACATGTGAAATGATCTTACGTCGTTACACGGTTAATATATCACTCAATTTAGACAACGTAAATAGAATAAACAATTAAAGAACTTAGGGCAGTTGCAGGAATTGAACTTGCCACCGATAGGGTAGCCGCTTCTTACCATTGCTCTTACCATTGAGCTAGATAGCTGCCGGTAATGCAAAGGCCCAAATCGATGGCAAGTCTAATTCCTGCAGCAGTCCTATTTTTGAAAAATTGTTTCTTCTATTTACGTTGTGAAAATTGTTTGATATATATATATGTATATATGATACATCTTGCTTTGGTTCCGATACAATACTGGACACCCTGTCATCATCTGATGAAAGCTTGATAGGCAGCCCAACTGTTGTTTTTGTCTGTTTTTGCAGCATCATGTGTTTGAGAATGTCATATATTCACACACACACACACACACACACACACACACACACACACACACGTGATTATTAACTCATGCAAAAGCTTGCATGTATGTTATATACATGAGCATCCGCTGCCACTTTATATATTTCCAGGGTGGGGGCAAAAGGATATATTCCTATGGGGACAAAAGGATATATATGGAATACGTCGGCGAAGACTGATACTATCATTCTATTTAGTACATTAAGTTGGGCTCACATAAAATAATCGTACAGCACCATTATCCTCTATTTACTTTAAGGTTCCATCTTTCAAACCCTCTCACCTTAGGTGAGAGGGCCTGATCCGAGTGGGGGGGTTTGCTAGATTTATGGTAGATGCCATGTTGCTGTGTGCGTATTTGTGTGTGTGCATGCGTGTTTTAATGCGTGTACGCGTGTGTAGACCCATGCTACTCCACCTGGTCTCCACGCGACACGCACATCACTTGTTCACTAAGCGTTAAATAACATTTCTCATAGTGTTTTTTTTAACGTAAAAAAAAAATTCCATCTCAGCGGGAACAACAACAAGAACAACGTAAAGGCACTTGTCTGCAAAGACGTCCGAAGTATGGCGATTATCTGAAGGAACAGAAAACACAGCTAGAGTAATCAATCCACGTGATCTTTTGATGCCAGCCGGGTATTTCCTGCTCTCAACACACGCAACATACCCCACCCCTACTCGTCAGCTGCAAACCTCACCAGATGGTATCTTGGATTACACATCGTTAACGGGGTTCGAATCGCTCCCAAGGCGAACCTAGCGCACATGAGAGACGGGAGACGTAGACGACAGCACCGGTTAATTATTTATTATGAAAAGTATTTGAACAGAAATGTTAGTCCGGTAATAGGTATGTGTCCGGATGTCGAAGGTCACCAATGTTATGAAAATTGTTTGTTTTGAAAGGGGAATTTATGTTTATATACAAGAATTTATGTAAATATCTTTGTATTCTTTGAAAGTTTATGTGCATATTGTTCATGACTGTTTGATATTGCCTTCATCAAATATAAAAGAAAACGTTAAGAAAGGCAAATCTATTCAAGTAAAAAAATCATATAAAGTGGACAGGATTTTAAATTTAAACAATCAGGATGAAGATATTTGCAGAATCATAAGTAAAGCAAACGAATGAAAAATTGATGTTTTTTTTATTTTTTTTATTATTATACTTGTGAGGTTACTTACCAGTCGTCATCTGCCGACAGGGTGAATCCTGCTTGACGTGAAAAGATACACCATCTATTTTCATCCGGCACAACACGCGTGCTTTTGGAGTCGGCTTTTAAAA
>OY735220.1:11433639-11513639 GCA_963457665.1 Thysanoteuthis rhombus
TATAAATGTTATTACTTTCCCGTGTATACAGAACCGTATAAAAGTGAGTACATCCTACCATTTTAAAAAAATAGAAAGTTGATTTTCTTCTAAAGCGGATATTTATTATTTTCAGTAGAACATAAAACGGATTTTATTAGTTATTGTTTATGACCAAACTCTACAGCACTGAAACTTTGTTGCCAAAAATATTTTTTCAGAGGAGTGTACTCATTTCTAGAAGGCTGCATAATCATTTATTAACAAGATAATTGGATCCCGTAAATTTCTCGAGGTCAGATCTAAAAGATATAATTAAAAAAAAAAAAAAAAGAATAAACCTACGTTTAGGTCACGTGAATATAGTTATTTGCTGAGCTTAGATTTGTATGGCAGAAAATGGTGAAGCACTCCGGTGCAAGTCCGATATATATATATATATATATATATATATATATATATATATATATATATATAGAGAGAGAGAGAGAGAGAGAGAGAGAGAGAGAGAGGGGGGGAGATACAGGGTGTGTGCAAATCAACTCCCAATTAGAAATTGTGTGTTGCTTTGTAAATATTGCTCCATTTTTGCAAACAAATATTATTTTGGTCTTCAGAGTGGTAAGATTTAGTTCATGACTTTTGATTTCAGGTTCAGTGAAGAAAATTGCCCCAAATCCCCCCTCTCTCTTTCTATCTCTCTTCCTTTCATTCTCCCTTTCTTCCTTCTTCTATATATACAATCGACCAATAAAACAATACCAATCGGTAACTTCTTTCCATTCACCTTCGAAGTAGTCTCTCGCCTGTTGTTGGCACACTGGCTCACAAATGTAGCGGCAAAAGTCCGTACTACATTCGGTACCCACCCGATGTTTAACATTCTTCGAACTTTTGGGCAGGTTTTTTCAAAATTTTGATATTCCACTTGTATTCGGAGTGTCATGAGGAGTTGGAGAATCAATTCATCCGTTCGTACATTCACCGTACATTTCAGGAACACGTTACCTACTCTGTTTGTTTTCAACCTCTTGCGATGCTGGATGAGGGTTTCGACTCTCCCGGTTTTTCGAGTTTTCAGTTTCTGGTTGACAACCAAGGCTGAGGAGCATAGTCTGACTTGCTATTTACCGACAGCTCAGGAAGGAGGTGAGGAAGAAGAGATAGATTTGCGCCTTTCACTGGGCAGTGAAATTAACGCAGCAGGCTAACCAAGGCCAAGTTGTAACTAGGTTCATCGATACCATTTCCCGTGCTGTCAACCGTTAGGCTACCCAAACCTCCTAAGCATTAGGTAGCACTTGGTACATATTATGAACATAATGATCACAACATGGATAAATTTACTATCAATAATAAATTCGTCAACAAATAAAACCAGTAAATGCTTACATGGTGGCGAGGGAGGTGAAGTAGGTATTAACTAAAGTGCGTTTACTAGGAATCGAAACAAAGATCATACAGCTTAAAACATAGTTTACCGACCACAGATCTGTCTCTCTCGTGAAATGTTGTCTAAGTTACCGAACATTCTGCTGCTGCCCGCCAGAATTTCAGATAAATGACTGAAATTCTAATCTTCATACACGCACATGCACCAGCTCTTTATTTCAGCCGGGTAGTTTCGCAAACACCGAGTTGGTATGTTGATTCCAACGCTATCTTGAATAAAAGCGTTCGTATGTAACCTTTAGTAAGCCGAAATGGCGTAAAATGAAGAAGCAATTACCATTATTTTTTATGGGGAAAATAAAACCTCGCGATAGATTTTCGCTATGAAGGTCAGTGCTGCAATGATAGCAGAAAAGTACAACCTTAATTTTGAAAAGGTGCGTATGCTTAGAGCAGGGTCACCTTTCAAGAACTGAAAAATGCGTGAGGCTATGCAGTCATGCATACAGTCGTATCGCCAGATTTCCACGTCAGACAACGCGAACTTGACCTTCAAATTCAAGACAGGCAAACATAGAAGGATGTTCTGCTTCGGGTCTGGCAACACTCAGTATCTTTCTCCCATATAAATTAATGGTATTTGCTTCATCGTTTTATGCCATTTCGTATAGCAAGGGGAATCTGTACCAATGAAGATCTTTTGTAAAAGCGGAATGACGTAAAGCAAACTTTCGAAAAACAGGGGGAGATTTAGAGCTTTGCATGTTTTAGGTCGGAAATTCACCGGAAAGATGTAGCATAATCGACTGCAAACGTATTTGCATTGGCACTGGAGAGCTGTTGTGTTATTTGTGGAGGATTTCAAGTGCAGCTTCCGGAAAACAGAGATGAAAACAGAATACGAAAAGCTGGACAAAGATCAGCGAAGGGGAAAAGGGTTAAATTTAATAAAAGCAGAAATGTGTAAAGGAGATCTCCAAAAAAATTTGTACCCATAGCAATACTACTAATTTGTCGTTGGACATAACTCGATAGCTAGTTCCTCATCTATTCCACCACCCCTTCAGTAGTCAGAGCTGGAGACAATCTGTATCTTACCAGGTTATCCTGCTGACTGACCCTTACCTTCCAAGTATTTTCTGCTCCCACCCAGCCTCAGGTCTTCCTTTGTTTGAAGAGTCGATCAATGAAAAAAAATGAAAAAAGTTATTCTTATGCTGTCTATTGTCTTTTTGGTTGAGCGGACCATACAACTTTGTAAGAGGCTCTCTGATTGGTCTACCGACAACTAATTCCCACTCAAGACTAACAGCTCGTGTTTGAACTTCCCGACACAAACGTACGTATTGTATACAATCAGTTAGAATTTGTCCAATGGTCCTGTAACTGAATTGATCATAAAGGGAAGTCCACAGCTTTTTAAGAGGATACAAAACTATAGTCACCTAATACTAGAATGTCTTCGTTACCATCAATCAATTGTTGTTGAGCATTCCTCTTAACTTCTAGTGGAGCATAGAGTCTCAACCACACCATTCCAGCGTAATCAGTTCTTGGCAACTCCCCTCAGTTGTGCTCTAGTCAGTCTGACTGCTTCGGGGGAATGGCAATTACTTGGCAGTGCCCATCTGCTCTCTGAAGTAGCATGCTTCAGGTAGCACTGGGTTACATCGTGCCAGCGGCAAAGAGCAATCCCTGATCTGACCTACTCCGGGGGGGGGGGAGATTTATGCCTTTCCCAAGGCAGAGACGAAAACTAAATACGAATTTGAAGTCAACCGATTTCATTGACCTTATTTCCAAATATATGATAATGTCGATAAATACATATGACTGTGAGGCAAGTGAGTATTGAACTCCTTCAAAATGGACACCCTCCCAACAACAAACCTACAATAATGCACACTTACACACGCTACATACACCATAGATTTTTCTCAATAACAGTCATACGACTAAACTACATATACGAACAAAACCCTTCTCAGTTTCACTTATACACAAATGATTTCCACTTTGACATGGAGACATCTACTTTTTCGCCGATGATGATAATAAATTCAGAGGAACAATAACCTTGCATCATCTCCCCCCTCTCCGAATGCTGTTATTTGCAAATTTTATCATCTAACAGTTTCTCGAATCATGCAACAGAAATAAATTCAATCCGATTTCCAAACTTTTGTGTTTCCATATGGTATATTAAATTCACCCCTCTCACTTCCCCCCCTCTCTCTCTATATGTGTGTTATTAAGAAATGGATTTATAATCCAACAGAATGATTATAAATTGTGTTATATTAGATTAAAAATACATTTGAAATGATTCCCCGTTATTACACAGTGAATGTATCACTTGTCCTAGATAACGTAGATAGGATTAACAATCAAATTAAATGGGACTGAACGCGGTAATCGAACCTGCGACTGATAAGGTAGTCGCTTCAACGTAGCGTTGCTCTTACTATTGAACTAAATAGCCGCCGGCTATGCAAAAGCCCAAATAGCTGTTTCTACTCCAAAGTCTCCCGTTTGTTTACTCATGGTCTATATCTGCTCTATTTGTTTCTTTCAACGCGACAATTATGTTAATAGGAAGTGGAAATACGATCCACCAAGTTACAAAGATCAACCTATGGAGTCTTACTTTGGTTTAATATTTTGTTCGAAAATTTATATTCAAACATTCTGAGGTACTTTCCAAGATTTCATTTAAATATGTTTAAACATGTTTATGTCTGGAGAAGAGACTAAGCCACCTGGTAGCTTGTTCCAGGTTGGAGCAGAACTATCTGAGAAGTGTTTTCAAACACCAGTGGCTGTTTGAATGTGTAGCTTCTTGCTGTGACCTTTAGTTGCACTGCTTACGTAGGATCGTGTCTCCAGATCAAATTCTTTTAGCTTTGCCAAAAATGACAGGTGTTTGATACTGGAGATCACCTTTGTAGCTTTTCTTCGTACTCTTCTTATAGCGTCTTAGATTTATGTTAGGATGACCAAATACAGGATCTGCATTCCAAATGCGGTCTGATGAGTACTTTATACGGCATTTTGAAATTTCTGCATCCATATCCATGTAAAGACGATTGGCTCAGTTATTCTGAAGAAGGTGCAACGTGGCGCTATAGTAAACATGTTAAGGAAGGGGAGGTCCCAGCAAAGTCTCTCTGCTTGCTACCTCGAAGGTTGTCAGGAAGATGTGAAAAGATCGTCGCCTTACGTAGAGGGAAGTGTTCGAAGATTTAGAAGCTGTATTAACGCTAATCATCCACCACACAGGTAGTAGCATTCGACAACATGAATTGAGGTTCTGCAGATCTTGCAAGGTTCCATTATTGACGAGAAAAATAAGTCGTAGCTCAGATGAATTTAGCATTTGAACATTTTGCGAAAGACGGCGGATATTTCAGCACTATACTTTGGTAAGATGAGACAAAGTCGTGTTATTTGGTCTCAGTTCTACCTTTAATGTTTGGAGAAATCCAAATGAAGCATACAAGCTGGAAAAAATGGTAAAATCATGACATGGGGTTGCTTGTTGTCTGAATGCACTGGAAACCTTTGGATCATTAAAAGGAAGATTGATAGAATTAAAAGAATTTTGGAAGAACGTCTTCTGGGTGCTCGAAATGAAATGGTGGGTTTTCAAACGTGATTATGACCTCATGCATATTGCTCGGGAGACTGAAATTTGGCTGAAGAGGAAACATCTATGTTCTTGTATAACCGAGTCAACTTTGGAGTATTCAAGAAGAGTAGTTCAATTTCTCTTTTGACGTCTGTGCAGTCAAGTGACTGGCCACTAGAAACATCCAGAGCAGGGTTTCTAAAACTTTATCTTCATTTCCCCCTTTTGGTTATTTTTCATATCTATCACCTTCGCTAAAGTTCTGCCCCTGAGGATGACTGCTCTACCATATCTTATGCTTGTAGCCAAATAAATATTCGAATCAAGTAGCTTGACTGTTCATATTCCAAAAGGAACATTGCTTTCCATTAGTTAATGCCTCAGCTTGGCTAAGCCAAGTAAATATAATGGTAAATTGTTTATAACAAATATTTGGAACTTGCTTAATAAAATAACACGATAGTGGAAACAGAAATTGATAGTTCAACCAATCTTTTTAAAAAATGCTTATTTTGTAATTCACCAAATGGGAGTGGCTTCCCCTCATTTTCTTATTTTACCGACATAAAACGGAATACTACCTATGTTTTAAAGAGCATTCCATTTGTATGAGACAATCTCCCAACTTCAACTCACCTTAGGGGGAGGTATAGCCTCCGCTGAGAATGGTTAATCTAGAGGCTGTTATAGTAAATGCATTTTCCTAAAAAAGGCCGAGTACTTTTGTACCATTCAATAACTAATATTACTAAATGCATGTTTTCATCTGTCAAAATATTTCGATTCTTGGCTAATTTATTATCAGTTGTGTTGGAAGATTGTTGTAAACAAAATTGCAAATAGATCTGACAGAAATGTGGCTAATTTCTGAGTAAACATTTCTAAGTAAACTATGGTAATATATGTGTCTATTTCAATATTTTCTATTTTACACTTGGTTTTATCGCACATTTTCCAATAATACGTAAATAATGATGTACTATTTTAAGACAATTTTTTCTTAGATAGGAAAATATAAAAATAATGTACGTATGTGCCAAAATATTGAAACTCCATGCCACTTAGGCCTAAATGAGAAATTTGAAATACTTAGTCTGGCCAAAAAAAATACTCCCTAAATAAAAAAAATAATATAGCGTCGAAATGCCGGCACTGTTCAAAGTTTTTTTTTTATTAACAAACATAAATTAATAACCCACTCATAGATATACTAACAATAACTAACATAGATATTTTATTTTATTCACAAAGCCATCTCAAGGAACCACCTAATCAACATAATTACCTTAGACAAGAGGAAGTAGACTATGATAATCACACCACCCACAATGGCCATAAGGGACCCTGACATGGAGTATTAAATCTAAGATACCTAAGTAAAAATAAAACATTCCTATAAAGAACACACAGAACTAGCAACCACTTACTGATAACTCCAACACACCATACCTCCGGTATGTAATTTATTACCACAAGCAAAAAAAAAAAACCCCAGAAAGCAAAAAACAAAAACAAAAAAGAACCCAACAAAACACAAACTACAAATGTAACAAATCAATAAATACAAAAGAGAAAACTCCTCTCAGCTAGTAACACTCACAAAACATACCCCTATTTCCCAAACATGAATCTAGAATATACCCAATGATTCACTTATAGAAGCCTAGACTGGACCGAAACATAAACGTGTTTGTGTAGCGAATGCCCATTCTGCTATATATACACGTATATTTATATATGTATATCGAGTAGCAGTATCTTTGCTGAGGTTTAAGGTATAGCGCCTGTCTCGGATGTACATCAATATTTACACAACAAACAATAACATATTTCAAAATAATCTCTAATGAAAAAGTTATAATTGGACTTGTTGATCTAACCTTTTATATATATATATATATATATATATATATATATATATATATATATATATATATATATATATATATATATTGTTATTGTTATTGTTATTGTTATTATTTTTTAGACTTGAGTTACCTTCAAGTGAAGAGTGCTCGATATCAGGGATAGAGCATATGTAAATAGATACAGTGTTTCATGGGGACTCCATTCACACTAGTGTGATCGCTAGACCATGTGTTATGAATAGGGAGTGCCCCAATAGGAGTAACACATGGCCTCACTACGTAACTCGGAGTTAGCATTAAGCACTGATTTGTCTATGCACGCACACACACACACACACACACACACACACGCACACACACATATATATATGTGTTTAATTTGGCAGCATATTCTATTCAATACATCTTTCATTAAAAATGACGGACGATATATATATATATATATATATATATATATGTATCAAAGTTGGCTTTATTTGGCTCAAATCCACAATTTTGGGCACTCAGAAGTAATCAAACTCACTATACTCGGAAAAAAACCTGTGATTCTAATCTGCAAACCATCTCCGTCTGTCTGTCTGTCTCTGTCTGTCCGTCCCTCTCTATATATGAAGGTGTGAATCTTACGTTTGATTGTAAATACCTACATAGTTATTCAAGTAGCAGCAAATTCCTTCTCCGCCGTGGTTTAAAGTGTTGCGCCTGTCTCGGATGAAATCACATAAAACGTCCGACTCGGAAATACTCTTTCATTTTTCAGAAAATTTATTTGCTTGACGGACAGAGGCAATTAACTGAAGCCATAAAAGATAGCTCTAATTCTTTGTTCTTCCTTTAAGAGGCTCAGCAGTTTACACCTTACAGGTAAAAAAATTAAATGCCGTATTTCTTGGTGTCGAAGACGCTTTCTTTCCCAGCGAAATAAGTTTCTTATTACCTTACTTCTTACTCTTTTTATAGGCCTATCCTTACTACTGGGGAAGGTAATTTATGCAAAACGGCAATCTGAACTCCTATATGTATCCTCTGAATGAAGTGTATAAATTATTTTTAGTATAAAATAGTAAATAAACAAGAGTATCACAAATAATAATGAAAATATACGTAATCAAGAAAACTTAATTCCCGTCTCGGTTACTACGGTAGACAGGCCCACAGAGTAGTAGTAATGTAAATGTTGTATTTCAACATTACCGGTATTTTCTCTCTTCTCAAACGACCTGGACTTTAAAGACACATTATTAAGTAACAAGAGAAGTAAAACTGTTGTATGTTGACATGTTTTACAGGTATATTTTATAATAATCTTGAAATAAATTGAAATCAAATTGGAATCCGTCCTTAAGACCGGTGCGTCCTCGATGCCGAGATATACCGTTATCAAATAAATATTAAAAACAAAACAAAACTTTGTAAGTCGGTCTAAGTGTCTTGTGCAAAGTTTTGGCAAGACATTGCATCATCAAGGTCAGATTTGGCTCCCTGCAACTTTTCGCGTTGTAGTAACGTTATCTCAGATCAATGGTTCTCAAACTTTTCTTGCCAACACACCCTTTTCACCATATTTCAGAGGGTCATTCCCTCTACCAATATTTATCTGTTGCATTCATTCGGTTTGTACAGAGATCAATATTTCAGTTTGAATCTATCAATGTGTGATATCAATTTACCTCCATCTTGAGACTTTGAATTTCCCCTCTGATTGATGACCAACGTCTTAGATGGACTGCCTCACAAGGTTAAAAGCTCTAACTGCCTCGCTTTTTACCTGCAGCACGGGGGAATGTGTATTCATGCCTTTCCGAAGAATATCAATGTGAAGTGAATACTAGTAGCCTTGATCGAAATTCGAACTCGGTTCGCCGATTCCATTCCCCGTTCTGGTTCGTGTTACGCCACTCCGAACCTCCTTTTAACCATTTGGATTTTTTCAAATGAGGTAAAAAAAAAACGCCGTCGTTTACATTGTCTCGAACAGTGAAATATGGCTATTGAGTCTTTCACTGAACTGCCGGGTCTAAAAATCATACGAGAGTTAGCTGTCAAATTGTCCATCTCAAGAAGACTTCAAGTGCATCCCAGAGCACCATTACTGCACACGCAGAACTCGGTACAGGGAAACCTATTTTCTACAATTCAGTTTTCGCTGCATCGAACTCGCTCTAGGATCCTCTCTACAATTATAAAAAAAAAATCTGACCCGAGCACAAGAAATGATAATGTTTAACATCAAATGGAGGGATCACAAGACAGCATATTATATCAGGAGAAGAAACAAGACTTAGAAATACCATAAAATCTCAACCCATAACGTGGATCTCCTGAGATCATATACGAAATTGTGGCTGGCAGAAAAAAATCAGAAAATATTGGCTGTGCGACGCCCATGACCGAGAAATCTGGCGAAGGTCTATGTTTAACGACTAACATTAAAAGGCTGCTGCTGCTGATCACGGTGATGATGATGATGTTCGTCTCTCATATTATAGTGAGTTTCACTCTCAAGTGGATGTTCCATAGGCGTGGATTCGTGCCAGTCTCAACTTATCCCAAGTACTTCAGAATGTAGATATAATGAATTGTTATAGATATAAATATGGGATGTTCCAGAATATATATATACACATTTTGTTTGCCAATATCTGACGAAGTTCTTACCTGAAAGTTGATTAAACCCTTCCACAAGAAAGAACAAATGTTCTATTCTATTTATTCTCTCTTATGGAAGGGTTTAATTAACTTTAAGGCAAGAACCAGGGCAGCTATTAGCAAGCGAAACGTGTATACGTTTTTCTGTAACATCCTGTATACTGGTGGCGATGGCACCATTTAAGAGATATCAAAACCCCAAGTTAAAATCGGCAATTGATAAAAATACAAGTTGGTTTCCTAGGTCAAGTAAGTTTTCGTTACGGCAGGTAAAAAATATGTGGCCGAGCTATAAAAAGAGCTTAATTTGTCAGAAGACGACTTTCACAAGTAATGAATCTACTTTATCAGCAATTATCTCTGTATCGCAACTTGTAATAAAGTTTTAAGCTTGACTGCTTCTTCTTGTAACATGTTTTCCACTATCGTTTCGTAACCTTTTGTGTTCTTGGAGTAACCATAGTTGCTGTTCTTGTTTTTTTTTCTCATTCGAAAGCTTGACTCATTTTACATAGTTTTCTTCTTGTTTCTTGCTTTGGGTACTCATCTACGAAAGCCAGTCTATTCAAAGATAGGTCGTTACATATAAAATGCCGTCTTTTGAAAAGTGAGATGAAGTATTATCACATGACAGAGAACAGTAAATATTTGATTAAAAAGTATTGCTTATTTCCTTCCATCTTCAGTGTTAGAATATACGTACCTCGCATGAATGAATCACCATAGCCTGAGCACGTACCAGAACCAATTATTTAAAAAATAGATATTCCATCTAAAATTATCAGAAAAAATAGATATTCTATCTAAAATCATATGTAGAATACCATTAAATTATTTGAGCATCGTTGATCCCGAATGATCCAAAATGAGATACAAAAAAACAACACTCTTTTGAAAAAAAAAAAAGCAGCAAATCTTTTTTTAAATGATATATAGTGGTGTTATCATGCAAATTGACATGGTTGAAATCCCCCAAAATGTAACTAGTCGCGTCCAAACAAACACACACACACACACACACACACACACACACACACACACACACACACACACACACACACACACACAGAGGTAGACACATACACTCAAAGAGACAACTATCTGTTGCTCCGTGGGCTGTTTTGTCGGACCATTTGTGAGTTTACGGTAATTCGGTAAATAAGAATACGTCAATTTTGATATGATAGCTGTCGTAATACAACCAACCGTGACCTTTTTCTTAATGAAGTTAGTTGAAACGACAAACGAAACAATCTTTTTGGCGAACCAATATTATCATGAATGGTCAGCAAATTTATTTACAAACACGTCTTATAAGTCAATCAATAGAAACTGTCACGTGACCAATGTTTTTTGCAAGAATGTCGTGTTAGAGTGATCGATTAAAATTTGGGAAGGTTAGATTAATAAATAAGATACTTTTCTCAACTTATGTTGGCCAGTGATAACTAAAATAAGTCCTAAATTGCAAAAAGCAAGCGTGAAAGCTGCCGAACAGAAATTGATCGACCATTTTGGCATAAACTTACGATGCAAATTGAACCCCTCGCTAAGAAGCTTACGAAGGGATTTTCTTATCATAACAAGGGGTAATTGTTTAACTTTTCATACCTTTAGCTTCATTGATATGGCCTATACTTGTGATTCATGCATATATAACCAGCTAGCCAGACTACCTTAAAAAAGAAGAAACCTATGTATGTTGATAGTTTAAGGGATAGTTCTAGTAGACAGTTTCTAATAATATCATCAATCAAAATATGGTATAGACTGACTATAGCTATTTATTAAGCGTGGCTTAGTCTGGCAATGATGCTACACCTGAACCCAAGGGAGAATCAAACGAAAGAAACAGACGAATTGATTCCCGATATGACGTTGCTAACTATTACGTTATGGTAGACGCTCGTTATATTGAGTAAATATTCTCTTCTGGTTCGGTGAGAAGTTCTGTTCTTCTATGGAGCTGAAAAATGGAACGTAATCAAAAGATTGGCACTCAAACTGAGAACCATGTGCGCCTGAGAGAATCGTCAAGTGAAGAGATCACAAGACAGCTCAGTATATAAGAGAAAAAAATAGCATTCAGAGATATCATAGAATCCATTAGGAAACTCAAATGACAATGGGCTGGCCATTTTGTAAGAATGTTAGACAACTGCTGGATATCACGTCACACAAAGTGGATTCCCACAGATCATATGCGAAATTGTGGCGATAGAAAATAAGATGGTGTGACGAACTAGACATGGCCAGAATGAACTTGCGCTGCAACGCCCATTATAGAAAGGTCTCTGGCGAATCCTGGGGAATGTCTATGTCCAACGATGGACGCTAAATGACTGCTGCTGCTGATGATCATACTGGGTATATTACAATCTCAGAGTTGTCGACCCTGATCGATTGATAATGCAGCTGGTGTTTGGTTCGCCCTTTGCACCAAAGGTAAAAGTGGAGGAGGGATAGTTTCCATCATCAGGAGCCATTCTTTTAATCGATGCTTTTTCTTAAATGTTATCAGGCAATCCTGACATATCATATTCTTGAACATCGGTTTACGCGACAAAATTATCTCTCTGTGATGAAACAAAGATAGATAAGAGAAAAATTTCGCAAGGGAGAGTAGGGTGGATGCGAATACACTAATACCCTCCGACTTTTTATTAGCTCGCCAAACTATTTAAAGCGAAGATTTATTCTTTTATTTGGCATCGTGTCTTTCCATAGTCCTAATCCGACCGTCTGTGGTATCGCAAATGACGTCATTGATTCACGTAAGTCATCGACTAAACTTGGATTACTAGTAACGTATATCCCAGAAACCCAATTTAAAGTTCAGTGGCTAGAGCATTGGACAGTAGAATCAGAAGTATGAGTTTCTATCAATAATATCATTATAGGGCTGAAAATTTAAACATTTATTCATGCGTACCAAAAACAATATTTTCGGTTTTTCCCCTGCCCAATAGCTGACTGTTGGAGTGTGTGTGTGTGTTTCAATTTGCAATGTAAGTTTATGCTAAACTGGCTCCTAGTGTGTATCCGGCTGCATTCACACATGATTTTTGAAAATTCAGACTTTTTTGCCAGTGATCACACCTCTACAAAAGGCAAAAGAATTAACCTATACGTTGATCATCCGTTAATCGAATTTTTTTCATTTATCATCCTAAACATGGCATGCTACCAAAAGACGTTGGTCGTGTGACCAGTTTCTACAGACTGACTTACCAGACCCGTTTTTAAATTAGAATGGAGTGACCATCTTCTAGACGGTCAGTCTTGTTCTATTCTCAAAGCCTCTCAAAAAATGAAGTCTATCCGGATAGTGTCCAGCCATTCAAAATATCTCGACAATCGGATATGCATGGGGTTTATCAGCCGTTATTGAGATGACATTGACTGAGCTTGTGTACGGTGTGGCTCCCACATTCCCAATGGCCGAACTTGTCCTTCTTCATGTTTCGCGCAGGTTTTTTGTCCAGCAAATCATTGCATCACCCAAGTCAGTCAGTCTCCTACAGTCCAGATTTGACTCCCTGTGACTTTTTGGCTTTCCCCAAAGCTAAAATCGCCGTTGAGAACTTTCAGAATGGTGACAATGTTAAGAAAATCAATAATCAAACTACGAGCCATTTTTTTTATTCTTCATTGTTCCTGCGAACTATAAATTATCAAATTGAAATACAGAAGTAAATTAATTCACTGAAATAAATCAACTAAAAAATAATTTTTGATTTTTGTACCCCAATAAATTATTTTGTACGTCTGTGCGCTGAGATGCGCCCAGTTATCATTTGCTAAGCTATCTTCGCACTTAGCGGAGAAATCGGCGTTCAAATGTCAGCGCTAAATAGACGCGCGCGGCGGAATCGGATCACAGTCCTGCTTTACTTCATTCCTGCTGACAGAGTATTGTTTATCAATCCAGTTTACTTTTTAAACTCTGGATTACCTAAATCCCTACGAACACTCTTAACACGACACCTATCCAACCTTAGGGCTTCGATCAGTCACGTTTCGACTTTAGACCGGACGAATTTGCCATTGTGGGGAGGCGAATAAATGATTTGATGATTACAATCAGTAGCAGCAATAATAGCCATTAAGTTCCCCCAATTACTACCATTAACACCAACACCATAATTAAACCCCAATAAATCCATTACCAACACGACCACTATTAAACACCACTATAAATCGCGCTAGCCATCAGCACCCCAACCAAGATGATGATGATGATCATGATCATGATGATGATGATCATCATCATGATCATGATCATGATCATCATCAGAACGCCACTGCCACCACCACTAATAATTCCATCCCACCGCCACCGTGTCAATCTAAACATTGCTCTCATGACTATAACTAGAACTACTTCCATCTTCATCACTATGAATGTGACACCCCCCCTAACCCAACCATCATCTGCAATTACTGCACCTATCATGATGATCATCAGTACCCCCACAGCCTTCACTGGCACTCCAGCACTCCCAGCAGAATCATACCCGCTCAGTTTTTTAATTAGAACCAGCAGGATCCATGGAAATTCCATGGGTATTGACAACTGAAACATCCATTAATACCTCAGCTCTTCTCTCACCCTTGTATCTTCTCATTCTCAATCTAATCCCTTCCAATCTCCGTTGCCTGTCAAGGTTTTATTTATATCTTATACAAACATGGATTATTTTCTTACGTGAGAAAGAAATTAGGAATGATCAACTATTTTCTATTGAATCCTCTCTGTTATCTTTCTATTGCTCTATCTTCCCATAAAGAATTTTAATGCATCGGAATTTTTACAACTTTCCATCCCTATCCGCTTTCCAATTTTTCACTCATTGTCTCTTGATATCCAGCCAGCAGACCTGTCTCTCTATGTCTTTCTTCCATCTTCGAGTCTTCTCCCTCCCTCCCTCTATATATACTAGTTTTCTCATCGTTTTTCTCTAGTTTTCTTACCTCATACCTTTTCTCCTTAACATCCATTTTCCCCTTTCCTCTTTTCCTTCTTTTATTTTCTAATACTTCCCTGCTTGATATTATCATGTAGGTTTCTCGTGCAGAAAGCAACCCTGATTCAAGTAGGAGGGCTTGGGATCGGGAAGATACTTCACTCTGAATCTAGGTTGGAAATAGCAACGGTCGTACATGCAAACAAGAGAAATAATAGTATAATGAGTATTATGCTCACGGGCTCCACCTTCGAAGACATTGCCTCTTACCCACGGCTGAGAATCTCAAATGGTAACATATTCGAGCATCGGACTATATCTCCCTATATTACTCAAATGGAGAGGCTTCGACATTAACTGATATTTTACCAGGGTACGTCAGATATATTTTTTGTAAAACCCATTTTCATTAACAATCGTTTTATGTTTCTGCATCAACGTGTGAAGAAGGATAATGCACTTATTAAATTATAGATTAGCCAGAGCTAGCATCTGTTGGAGTGCAAATAAATGATTCAAACTAAGCATTAATACACACACACACACAGACACACACACACACACATATATATCATCACCAGCCATCATAAGTCCACCGTTGGCCAAAGACATTTCCCATTCTCTGCGATTGTGCTGAATTCTGACATATCTTACCAACAAACTCTTCTATCTCATCCCTCCATTTCATGCCTATTACGTTTACTGTCCCATGCGCACCAATCACTTGGCCTTTCACTCCATCACTTGTCATTCCTTCTTGCCCATCTTTATTTTTGTTGCTTGATTATTTGTATAATATACTTCACTCTGTATCTTTAATGTTTTAGAGGTTTGCTTTATTCATGGTGATAGTGCTCAACATTTTACATTTTGAAATAGAGTGCTCTAGTTGAATATAAAGGCAAGATGAAAACAAGAAAACCAGTTGTCTGTCGATCGCAATGTCTGCGTGAAACTGATCAGTAACAACAAAATCATAATTATCTTTTCATCCATCAATCTATCGGCGTGTGTGTATGAAAAATGTTTTGTCTGTCTATTTATCGCATTGAATTAAAAAAACAAAATATTTAGTACCAAATATTAATTGTGATTCAGTTAATACATTAGAAGTAAAACAAAAGTTAAAACTAATGCTACATTATGATTGACTTCATTTGCAGTGTATATATACACTTAAAAATTCGGTGCGTGTGACAAAACCTATTCGGTAAATTTCCCCACCGATCAATTTTCCAAGGCAAAACAAAGTTGCCTCCCATGTCACATGTCACATGCAATGATTTTGTCTCCATTTCTCTCGAATTTTTGCTGTCAGGGATCAATGAACTTTCCAAAATCCACCTGGGAGATATTTTTGGAGACAATTACAGTTTGTGCAAACTTTTTGTGCGCCAATTAAGTATATTTGAATTGATGGAGATACATGGAAATAGTCGTTTTTATTAGATTTAGCCTAGGAGCTGTGATTTCAAAAATGTTAGTTGCTCAAGGGAGATAATCTTGTAAAAGAAGATGATGCGTTTGTAGATCCCGGATGTACTGCGTAAGTCATTTCATGTCTATAATCATCTGTCTTTTTTTGCATTTTTTCCCTGAAGAAATTGCCTGCTGAGGTGAGAAATAAGTTGGACCACATCGTTGTTAAACAAATATTTTGGCGTTCTACTCTGTGTTCACTTCCATGAAACCAAGACTGCATTGTGTGGCTACTCACATAATCAGAGATTATTAGGTTTTGAAATCCGCTCGGTGTTAATTGCTAGAGGTACCAGTCGACAGGAAGTTCATTCATCTTCTAATACAAAATATCTTGATGGATTAAACAAGATACGATTTACTATTATTTCTTTTTATCTTATGCTTTTTTTGTCCACAGCGGGGAAAAAAACTGGGGACTAATACTTGCTAAGGGTGTTTGTCATCTTTATCGTGGCCATCATCGTCGATGTGATGTTTTCTCAGTTGAATAACTTCGTTATTCCTTGAGATATTTCTATGAAGTTTTGCACGTAGGCTTGTGAAGAGATTCTACGTGGGGTGGGTGGTGAGTTACAGCTGATCCGAATGTTTGATTACATTTCATAGGCAAAAACGTTTTGACAAAACGCCTGGGATTGGATAATGGTGTGTTGGAGACGATGCGATTGTTTATTTGCGTTTGATACATGAATAATGATACGTCAACATGCAGGTTGAGACGACAGTCACGTTATTCCACTCATCTATATTTATTTTCTTTTACTTCACTTGAGCAATTTAGTATAATCTACTCCCAGCTCCCTTCTTTGTGCCTTCTTATCTAATCATAACTGAAGTGGCGACAAGAGACGGATCCATACCTCTTCCAAGGACATTAGTATGTAAGGATCGCGAACACTCTCAGCTGGAGTTGGAACTTAGTTCGCCTATTCCATTTTCTGTTCTGCTAACCGTTAGCTTACCTGCGCATCTGCAAATCTTATTTCCTCAGCCAAATAAAGTTGGAGAGATATATGTATTCGAGCCTGTCCATCTTTCCATCTGTCTATCCACACGATATCCCCAAAAGTGCTCAATTGATTTCAATTAAATTTTGTGGAAAACTGGGCAACAGGGTAAGGAAAAGCAGGTTAAAATTTGGGGCGGATCTAGGAATTTTTGATTGGAACATTTTCCCGTTTTTTTGTTCATACATTTATGTATATACTCATGACTCTCAACACGATATCTACGAAATTTCTCATTGAAATTTTGTGATACGAAAGAAGTGATGAAATTTTGGTGGCAGAGCCATCCACAATTATCTCCGTTGCGTTATAGTAATATGCCCAAACCACATAAAATCACCAAACTTTCATTTCTGTCCACACGTCAACTCCCTACCAAGTTTCTTCAGGAATTACTATGTAATTTCATGGGAGGGTGAATAATGGGCTATAGATGAAGTAATCAAATTTGGTGAGTGAGGGGGCAGATCCATGCACAATTACTCACCCTGACAACTGCATTAGCGGAGGTATGCGCCCTGTGTGCTTTCTATCTATTGTTGCTTTTTATCACAACACACTAAGTCCATATACTCTTCATTTATTATCATTTACACTCATCATTATTACTATTATTTTATTTCTACTCTTCAGAGAGAGTGAGAGAGAGACAGAGAGAGAGAGAGACAGAGAGACAGAGAGAGAGAGAGAGAGAGAGAGAGAGAGAGAGAGAGAGAGAGAGAAAGAGAAAGAGAGAGAGAGAGGGAGGGGAGAGGAAAGAGCGTCCAATTGAAAAAAAAAACGCAGATAGTTTTGGCGTTGCACGTGTCCCCTTCTTTTATGAAACAGAAATTTGGTGTACCGCCGTTAGGATGGCTTAGGAGGGGAAATGGAAACAGATATCACAAAGATAAAACATTTTGAAATGCTTTCTGTGTCAGACTAAGGGAATGCTAATCTTCTCAACAACGAGTTACGAGTCAAATGGATTGCATGCTATACTCACTCCCAGATGCAGAGCTTCGAAACTGCGTGACGCCCTCATCTTACCTCACGGAATCTACCCCGCCTACCCAAGGAAGCATTCAAATAAACCAAGAGCATTAATAATCGCTGCCAACAGTCAATAGTGCAAGTTACAGACAGAACTCGTGTCCAGGTTTCGAATTATGAATTCTAAAAAACGCAAAGCGACTGTCTAACCCTCAGGGGATTACCGAACACCATCATTCATATAAACATGCATCTAGATTGCTTTGTGCTAAAACTAATCTGAGCAAGAAAAAAGACACGAAAAAAAAAAAGAAAAAAAAGAAGGATCCTACGTGCCCCTGTCGACAACGTTACGACGGTATATCTATTTTTTCTCATCGTACATACCAATGGTCAAATTGTATTTTTTAATCGACGATAGATATTATCATCAGTTAATCTACTACTTATTTCAACATGCACTGATAAATCCAATGGGATGTAATCCCAATTTCTGAGTTATGCGCAACAATAATCGTTGAAACGCATTGTATGCATTTGAACAAAAATGATAAAAAATCATTAAAAATAAATAGTTCCATCCAAATTTTTAAAACTGTATTATCATTGATTCGTTGTCCAGGGTGGTCTATTTTCTCCAAACGAATCTCCATGAAATTCTCAAAAGAAGAAGAAATCGAGCAAAGAATCACTCTAAGATGGCACGCTTTCGGCAGAGCAAACCTTCAAGAACAAAATATCTCATTAGTCCGAAAGAGAAGAGTATACAACCTATGCATTCTCCCGATAGTCACCTATGGAGCTGAAACATGGAACCTAACCGAGAAAATGACCCCCAAACTGACAAGCATGCAACATGCACATAAAAGAATCACACCCAACCTCACATAGAGAGATCGCAAGACAGCACAATATATCATGGAAAAACAGGTGTCCAGGACATCATAGAATCCATAAGAGAACATGTTGCAAGAATAGCAGACCACTGATGGACATCCCAACTCACAACATGGATCCCCAAAGATCACACGCGTAACCGAAGTTCAGAAAGTACTGGCTCCACGACGCCCATGAGAGACAGAGATATGGTGAATCCTGGAGAAGGTCTATGTCCATCGATGGACAATAAAAGTCTGAGGATCTAGTGATCTTTATCGATAAGTAAAACACCATTCTCCCTGAAAAAATTAAGTTTCGGAAGCATCTGAATAGAATAAACATTATTAATTTATTGACCAAAGTTTTAAAAAGCCATAAAAAATCCAGCAGATGCTTTTTGGGGGAAAAGCAAAAAAATGTATCCTGTATTCTAAGGAAAAGTACAACGAAAAAGTTTCCAAACAGAAAATATTTTATTGCGTTTCTCATTTTTTGAGTCAGGGTCGATTTGAGAAAAATCATCTGCTACATCGAATAAAATTTTAACTGATTTAATCTCTCTTGGGACTTATCTTTTTAGAAATGTCAATCTTTTTGGCCTTAAAATTTTATAAAATCAAAATAGAGATGAGTGTGATTTGAAATATATTTCAATTAATATTTTTTACAAGACACCCTTTTCATCAAAAAAACAAAAAACAATTCAGTATTGAATCAATACTGAAAATTTAATTGAAATCGGCTCATTAGTGTTTTTACAGTGAAATTACAAAATTTATGTGTAAATTTAACTGAAAGAGAAAGCAGTAGGATACAAAATGCCGCTTGCTGTAGCATTTATAGACTTCAAGATGGCTTTCGACTCGGTGGAAATTCCCATGGTCATGAAGGCCAAGGTGTAGAGCCTGTATACTTCAAAGTAATGCAACATATATACAGTCACAGCAACTCCTTTATCAAGACTCTGAGCCCTTCAAACTTCAGAAAGACAAGGTGAAACCAGCTCACCCAAACTCTTTGCGGCCTGCCTCGAGATGATCTTCCAAAACCTGGACTGGGAGACTAGAGGAATCAAAATAGACGGCGAAATTTGCAGACGACATCAGATTTGCCGTCGACATCGCCCTTTTCGCAGAGAATCTACACGACCTTCAACTAATGCCAGATGAACTGAACGAAGAAAGCAAGAAAGTCGGCCTACACATGAACTTTAATAAAACGAAAGTCATGTGCAACAACCACATCGAGAATAGGAACATAAAATCGAAGATGCAAAACTGAAGAAAGGACACCACTACATCTACCTAGGACAACGAGTCTATATGAAACTCACAAAAGAAGAAGAAACCAAGCGAAGAATCACTCTAGGATGGCAAGCCTTCGACAGAGCAAGGTCAACCTTCAGAAACAAGATCCCATTAATAATGAAAAGAAGGGTATACAATCAATGCATACTTCCGATAGTCATCTATGAAGCTGAAACATGGAACCTAAACAAGAGACTGACCCGCAGACTGAGAAGCGTGCATTGAAGCATGCATATGGAAGAATCATGCTCGACATCACATGGAGAGATCACATGACAGCAAAGTATATCAGGGAGGAAACATCAGTCTAAGACACCATAGATCTACCGGAAAACTTAAATGGCAATGGGCTGGTCATGCTGCAAGAATGGCAGACAGCCGATGGACATCAGGACTCACAACAAGAATCCCCAGAGATCATATGCGATACTGAGACCGGCAGGATACAAGATGGAGAGACGAATTAGACAAGTTAAAAAAATATTGACTCTGCGACGCCCTCGATAGAGAGATGTGGCGGATCCTGATGGAGGTCTATGTCCAACAACAGACGATAAAAGACTGATGATGATATATTACAAAAACAAATAATTTTCAGATGATAATTTCCTACTACCTTTCTCATTAATAACAAAAAGCTTATTACAATAAAATTGATAGGTGACAAGTTTCTGGCGTTTTTATCAAAACGTGTCACTCTTTGTCCGTGGTAGTAACAGTAAAATCTTCTGACATGATTTCGTCTAGATTCTGCATTTGGTGGAGATATAGCCGAGCATAAATTACACAAGCCAGATGGTCAGCAAGATGGGATCATTTGAGGAATACAATGGAAGTACAGCTCCAAATTGATAATTCCTTCTGCATACTGGTCGGTGCCTATTGAAACTGATCCACTAGTTGCCCCTGACAGGGTTCTGAATTTACTTGCTTGTGGCTGCAAAACAGGTAGTTTGAAATCTTGCGATTGCCGAAAAACTAGGTTACATTGCTCACCGATGTGTAGTCATTGTAACGACCAGATGTGTCAGAATATCCAGCATATCGCTACTGCTGAAGTTGGTGAGAATTAATGGCTTCTCTCAAGTTTCAACTGCGGAAGGCCAATTTAATGCATTTTACCAAACTTCCTATTTCCTCGGCCGTATGTGTATAATAGAATCATTATGTCGTCTTCAGACAGAAATTCTTAAATAATGGTTACTCCGGGAGGCCATTTCAGGAGCTGTATATGGCCCAAATATAATGGGTAAAAATCGATTACCCTGCCATTGAAATAGGAATTCACCCCAGAAGCAATTTTGTATCTCTTCTGATCGCCAAGTTATGGCTTTCTTCGCTATTTTCCTATAAATGATAGCCATCTTTGGTGCATGACGTATTTGTGACCTTATCCAGCAAAAAAATCACACCAGAGTAGGTTTTTTTAAATCAATTTACCAATCTCTGAATCATGGAGATAGATTCCAAAACCATCTTGATATTTGGTCCGAATATTCCAATATTTTGTATAAATACGGCGGCCATATAAGAAGCCATGTTGGTTTTCTTGGAGAGCTCACTTGCAATCTCAGGGAATCTTTAGAATTGTGTTTCTGGAGTCATACTGCAACTAACCTGTAAAAATCATCATGTTAGAATGAATCTTCATATTTGGACATAAGGCTATGAAATATAAAGTTTCTTGTCTTTTCGGACAGTTGTCCTCATCTTGGTTACTCTTTTTAACGCAATGTTTCAGTCGTTGTACCAAACAGCCTTCTCCAGAGGGTTTATAACTAGTGATAAAATAGGATCGACCGGGTCGGAATGGGTCGAAGGTTGGAATAGGTCGAAAGGTTTTATGGGAGGAAAATATTGCTTGATAAGTTGGAATTGATAAATATCATAAATAAAAATACCATGCTATCTTATCCGAAATAGGCAAAATAAATTCCTAAAATCTATGGAAAGACGTCTTCAAAAACTTACGTATAATTAAAAAAGTTATCAACTTGTAACAAAATTTATTACATCAATTTGTAGCGGATGTTGTTGGTTATCTATACTGAAATGGAAATTAAGTTTAGTCAACTATTTGAGATATTGTGAAAAAGCTAACCTGGGTGGAATGAATCACTTTTTAAATTTGCTTTTTTTTCATGTTTATTATTGCAACTTCCAGGAACTTCTGACAAAAATCTAAAGGCGACAGTGAAAACGTCAAGAACTTGTAATCTGTTAAGTCTATCGTAATAATATTTGGTTTTATAACAGACCAGTCGCCAACGGGGTAGGAGGGGTCTGGCCCTTCGTGGAAATCACTCCACCCTGGTGAATGTGATACTTAAACATTTTAGCAATTTTTTGCGTATTTTGGTCATGTAAAAAAAAAATGATCCAGCAATTTTTTAGTAACACTGAGCACTTCTATTCGCATCATCGGACTTGATGGATGACTACCTACTTGCTGTATCCTGTGGACATGTTTTGGGACTTTTTAAAAAGATAAAACATCTGGTATGATTGATTGTGAAAGTATTCCTGATAGTAATTCAAGTGACAGTGAAGGTGAAGGGGATAGTGAAAGGCCTACATTAAGACAGTATTAAATCAGGAGAACTACATGCAGGTGTTACATTTGTTATTGTGGAGTACACGAAATCATATTTCCCAGGCAAACTTTTACAGATAACCTGCGTATCAAAAGGTTCAGCGAAAATATGGAAATGACCAAAACATGAAGATATTCATGATTACCCTACACAAGACATTGTTTGTGAGACTAAACCTCCCGCAACATGCGACAGTCATTGCCAGTGCTCTGTGTCAGAAGTGGAAAAGTACTATTAATAGACTCTAAACAGTAAATGAGTATCTATAAGTGATTATATTTCATGTAAAATAGTTTCAACTTACTATAAAAACTTGAAAAATTAAGTGAAAAAATTGTTTAAATGTGTGCTGCTT
The DNA here is from genome assembly GCA_963457665.1 of Thysanoteuthis rhombus. Lineage (NCBI taxonomy): Eukaryota > Metazoa > Mollusca > Cephalopoda > Oegopsida > Thysanoteuthidae > Thysanoteuthis > Thysanoteuthis major. The sequence continues at coordinate 11,456,719 of OY735220.1, forward strand.
TATTTAAGTGACTATTGAAAACAATGTAATTCTTAAATTATATACAGACAGAAGAAGAGTCGCTGAACAACTTTGAGTAAGTTGAGATTTTTTTGATTTTCATTTATAATGAAAAAAAGGACTAAAATGCAATTTGAAAACAGCTAATTTTTGTAGTACCTGCCATATTTTAAATAAGAACCATAATGTTCTAATCTACACAAAAAAGTTTTAAAATGTCAAGAATATTTTTGTGACAAGCGAAAACTCCAAATTCGATCCATCCTACCCCAGTCGACCCTAAAAATTATTCGTACCACCAAACCAAACTCTTTCATTAACTCATTGTAAGTTTCCACCGGACTGCCAAACAAACAGTAAGACAAGCGCTATCACCGACGGTCTATGCTGTCAAAACTACTTACATGATAGTGATCTTATATTCTTATAGTCTGTTATCAATGTTGAAGAGATGAACCTCAAGACTGGTGCGATGGGTCTCAACCTAGCCCGAGAAGCCCGGATAAAGAAAAAGTTTTGCATTGAGATAACTCTTTGAAAGCCTTCAGCTGTTCTACACCAGTAAAATACAAATGGAAGTTCGTTTTTGTTGTGCTTTTAGATACTTGAGACAGACGGCTTCCATTCCCCTTTTAAAAGAAAACAAAGCAAACAATCGAATGAATAAACAAACAGCATATCAGTGGTGTAGTGTTCTGATTGCCTTATCTGGTGTAGAGTTGATATCTATAACCCCTCGCATGATTTTACAAGGCGACTGGCGTGTTAATGCTTTGGGGTCCCCGAATGATAAAGCATTAGAACGGGAGCTTATCGAAGGCAGAAAAGTTGTCAGAAATTATCGATTGATTATCATGAGTTCGATTCTGTTGGGAGTTCGATTCTCACTGGGTGCATCACACTTGTGGCCTTGTGCCAGACTAAGCCAAACTTAGCAAAATACTTATGTACACCTCGCCATGGAACAATCATTAGCAAGCTGGTACAACAGAAAATAACTCTTTATTCCTATTATCACTGGGTGTATTACACATGTGGCTACATTCCAGACTAGCTAAATATCTATAAAGAAGACGTAAGAAGATCTCTCGGTGCATTTTCCGTAATTTAGAAATTGGTAAGAAAATTATCCATGTAGTTAATGATACATAGATAAAAATCATTATTTTTATCGTGACATCATTTTTCAACCTCTTCAATAGTCTAGCTACAATATTTTAAAATATTGAAGGCCATTTTGAATACGAAAAATGGATACTTTTTGTTTCATAAGGAAGATTTGAAAATTCATGACTTGAACGATATCTATCCGGAAAATAATCACTCTTTTAATATTGACGGAAAAATAGCTTGCCGAGAGCAATGGTACCAGAATCACCTTTAAAATGCTCCTCTTGGAACCTCACACACTTATTCCAGCTTTTTTTCCACATTTCAAAACAGTTTGACGGGATCACCATCAGCTCCCATATCACATCCTCCTTAATCTCGTCCACAATCTCTTTAGGGAAAGCCAGAGGTCCCATGGAGCCAATTCTGGACTCTATGTGTATGCATGGATGAGAGAGAGCTAACAGAACTGAGTGATACGACGTTTTGTCAAAAAAAAACTGCACGAGACGTGAACATTGAGCAGGCCTGGACGTTGTGAAAGCAACGGTCACACAGTATACAAGCTCACTCAAACAACGGTAGTGCATTTGTTCATGCATGTGGATTAAGGTCTACTCTGATTGATTGCCCAGTGGAATTGAAGCTGTGCAACCAGTTCCCGAGATTGTAAAAATGGCTGGATAATCTCTGCAGAGCCCTCGTAGATATTTTACAACCATACAATATAACGATACAGCGACTTTTAAGAGCCCCAAAAGAGCATGAATGGTCGAAAAAAAGTCATAAAAATATGATATATAACATTGTCAACGTAGACCGGTGGGATGAAATTATGTAGATTTTAACGATCGGAAAAAAGAAAAGGCTCAGTCTCTGTTTAGGTTCCAGAAGGAATCCTTGCAAGAAAGCATTCCAGGAATTTTTACCCGATTTCCTGCAAACCTTCATTTATGGAACAAGTGTTCTGGTTTCACCAGCTAGAGCAGTCATACTTCTAAAATTGTCTCATGATGATGATCATTTTAACGTTTGTTGTTGGTCATAGACCTTCACAGACAATCGCTAGACTTCTCGACCGTGGGCGTCGCGAAGCCAGTACTTTCTGAACTTGTCTAATTCGTCATACCATCTTGTTCTTGCTGGTCACAATTTCGCATATGCTCTCTGGGGATCCATGTTGTGAATCGTGATTCCTAGCAGTTGTCTGACATTCTTGTAACATGACCAGCCCATTACATTTGAATTTGTAAAAAGTTATGACATCTCAGAGCCCTATTTGTTTTTTCATATAATGTGCTAACACATTCCGAACTTGTCAGGCTATCTTACTTTTTCCGGCCACAGTTTTGCATATGATCTCCTGGGATCTTCATTAAGAGTCGTGATGTCTAGCGGTTGTTTGACATTCTTGCAACATGACCAGGCCATTGCAATTTGTGTTTTCTAATTGCTCCTTTGATATCTCTGATTCCTGTTCATTTTCTAATTATGTCTTGTGATCTTTCCACGCTATATTAACCATGATTCTCTCCTGTGACTGTTGCGTAGTTCTCAGTTGAAGGGCCAATCTTTTGGCTAGGTTCCACGTTTCAACTTCATAGATAACTATTGGGAAGTTTGTTTGTTTACCCTTCTATTCAAATCTAATGGGACTTTCTTATTTGTGAAGGTTGAGCTTGCTCTGTAGAAAGCTTGCCAACCTGATTCTTCGCTTCGATGTGGCCATCACAAACACAATATCCGAACGAGTTGATCAGCCTGTCCTTCCTTTACGTCTCTTTAGCGAGACTTCGCATTGCACAGGTCTGTCAATGCACTCTAGATTTGGCATCCTGTAGTTTCTGGCTTTTCCCAAAGCTTAGATCACCGATGAAAGAGATTTTATCGCCTTCTTTAGGAACTATCACCATCAGTCTTTCAACATCCGTCGTTGGACATGGACCCTCCCCAGGATTCGCCACACCTCTCTATCGAGGGCGTCGCAGAGCCAGTACTTTCTGAAATTGTCTAGTTTGTCTCCCCATCTTGTATTCTGCTGACCTCAGTTGCATATGAGATCTCTGGGGATTCATGTCGTGAGTCGTAATGTCCATCAGTTGTCTTTCATTCCCACAACATGATCAGCCCATTGTCATTCGAGGTTTTGGTAGATTTATGATGTCTAGGACCCCTGTTCTCTCCCTGATACACTATGCTGTCTTGTGATCTCTCCATGTGAGGTTGAGCATGATTCTCTCATGTGCACGTTGCATGCTTCTCAGTCTGCGGGTTAGTCTCTTGGTTAGTTTCCATGTTTCAGCTCCATAAGTGACTATCTGGAGGACGCATCAGTTGTATACCCTTCTTTTCAGGATTAATGAGATCTCGGTTTTGCAGTCAAATCAAGAAAAGATTTCATTTTAAAAAAATCATTAATCAATTCAATTATACATTCGCTCTTGAAAAGCCACGAAGAAGTGAATTTAAACTTTTCAGAGAAATGTTTATTTACAAATATCTTAATTGATTTTAATCACATGTGATAAAGATATGTCAATTTTTCCTCGAAGCGTATGCCAATATCATTTATTTTTAACAAGTAAATGAGACATTCAATCCAAATAGTAAATTGTTGATTTTTTGTAGAAATACGCAATAAAGTTTGAAGTGGTGAAGTAAAAAAAGATTTAAAAAAAAAAGATCGGGGTTCGATCATATTGAGCAGGTTGCTGCATGAGCATCAGCCAGAGGCACGATACCCAACTGCTATTTTCTCCCCTCGACAGAGCTGGTCTTCGTTAGTCAACTTGGTCAGTCAAAGCTTCCATATTGATGCCAGGATTAGTACGGACGCCAAATCGCCTTAGAGCAACGTACAACAATACGCCGGTCACAATTTTGCCTATGTCCATTATCAACTATGTTCTCTCCTGTGAACTTTGCATATAGACTTTGTTGGACATGGACCTTCTCTCAGAATTGTCAGATTTCCCGGACGTGGATATTACATGGTTCTCAGTTTGATTGCATTAGTTTTCTTGCAATATACGTTCTTTCGTGCCCGCCTTCCTGGATTACAGGAGTACGCCATTGCCCCCGGTGAGAAATAGAGATCATTCTAGTTGTCATGAATTTAGTTTTGATACGTACATGTATAGTCCTGGATTGATTTATACAATCATTGTCAAAATGTTGGAATGTTTGCTTTGACATGAAATAAAACTTTTCAATTTTTGTTCCGATAAAAATGTTTTATGTATAAATTTTCTACAAGTTTTCATTGTTCAAAACTAGTTGTACTGATTTTTCTGGAAATATGTCTGGTGTAATAAAACGTTGATCATTTTGGGCAAAAATGAGACATTTAAAGAATTTTGATGATCAAAAGGATTAAAAAAGAATGGATGTTCGATTGTATTGAATGAGCTGTTGCACACAAACTATTTACGGGAGTGACCCCAATATTGCCTAACACAACGACTTTTGTCTACTCCGTTTCCACCCCCGATCTAACCAGCCCTCGTTAGGCAACCTGGGCAGTTGATGACACCCCAACAACCCTACTGATGCCAGACTCAGTGTGGAACCCTGATCGCCAAAGAGCAACGCACAATAGGTCACCTGAATTCAAACCAGCCATCAAGTAGCTGGATTACAGGAGTACGCTACCACTCTTGGCGTTGAAGCAAAGTCATCCAAATGTATTAAACTTCGTCTCTCTATGTGATTTAGTTGTCTGATTTGGAATGCCCTGCTTTTGTTTTAATGTTGGATAGCTTACAAATGATATATACAAGATATTCTTTTGCAAAATGATTGTGCATTATTTTCATGGGGAGAGCGCGACGAGGCAGCTGATGGTAATCCCGAAAGAGGACTTTTCAGACTGTTTCGGATCGTGAAAGGGATGCTGGGATGAGGTTTCTTCTCTACTCGCATTACATATTCATTTTTTTTCTTTGTCTTGTATTTAGTCATCTTTTTTTTCCTTTCTTCCACTGTCCATCTTTCTTTTCAGTTTTCCTTCTGTCTTTTCCTTCATCTGTTTTTTCACACTCCTTCTCTTTTCTTTCACATTCCTTTCATCTTTTTTCATTATTTTTTTCTTTCTTTCCGCTATTTTCTTTTTCCTTTTTCTTCTTTTTTTAAAATTTTCTTATGCCTTTTTTCTTTCTTTTATAATTTCTTTTTTCTGACTTCATTTTCCATTTGATTATCCTTTTCCTTTGTTATGATTTTCTTCCATATCATTTTCTTTCTTTTTCTTTCTTTCTGTCACGACCTCCTTTCTCTTCAGCATCTTTTCCCTCCACCTTTTCCTTTCTATTTTTCCTTTTGTTTCTTTTTTGTTCGTTTGTTGAGAAACTCAAACAGACAAAAAACAAAAGTTACGATATTATCTGAAGAATCGATCAGCCAAATACCGGAAGTGCAAAGGCCCATGGGAAATTTTTCGGGTCGCAAAGATCAGAAGCAAATAGAAATCGGATGTTTAATTCTATGGCAGCAGATATGAAGATGAGAAAACTCCTCAAACATCCACCTGGCCGTTTTCCAGGGACCAAAATACTTTCAAAAGTTCCTATAAATCAAACAAACCGCATGCCACTTGAGAAATTTCCAGCAAACAACCGTATTTTTTTATATTCCAATAAAATATCTAATACGACTCGGCCAGGAGGAGAGATCTGTACAGATGATTTGTCAGGTATTTGACCTTGACGTTTGCTGGGGACTTTTTTCCTTCCTTTTCTTTCTTCCATCTTTTCTTTGTTTCTTCATTGTCTTTTTTCTTTGTTTTATCTTTTTTTTTTCTCTTATCAATCCTTCGTTTTATCTTTTTTCTTTTTCAGTGTTTCTTTCTTTTCCTTTCTTCATTCTTCCCGTCTCCTTGATTCTTTTGTCAGTATTTTTCTCTTTCTTTGTTTTATCTTTTCTTTTATTTTTGTATCATTTTAATTTCTTTTTCAAATTTTTTTCCCCGCTTCCGTTTCTTTCTTTGTCTTCTTTTATTTTCATCATTTCTTCATTTCATCTTTCCTTTCTTTCATAAGTTTTTTTCTTTATTTTCTTTCTTCCCCTTTTTCGTTGTTTTCCGTTCTCTCTGTATCATCCCTTTTTTTGTATCACTTCTTCATTTTTCTTTCTATCTTTATGTTCTTTATTTCTGATTTTTTCTTCTTTTCTTTGTTTCTTTGTCCGTTCGTTCGTTTATTCATCTGTTTTTTTTTCTTTTCTTTTCCTCGTTTACTTTTTTTTTGATTTTTCTATTTTCTGTCTATGTTCTGTCTTTTTTTCTTCCTGTCTCTTTTCCTTTCCCTCTTCTTTCTTTTTAGCAACAGATAATGATTTGGTTTCAGCTTCAAAAGATTGATCTTTGTCTCAGGATATTTTAATAACTTGCAGGATGTTCTGGTATCGTAAACCTAACTCGTTTGAAATTGATAAGCATCACCTGGATTTTTTAAAAGTCTCCAACATCTTCCCTTTCTTTCTCCCTCTTTTTAGATTATATCATTTAACCCAGATCTCAAAATACCAAGCAAAGAAAAGCAAAAGAGTGCCAACTCTTTTTTCTTACCATTCATAAGATGGATGTTGAAGGTACGTCTATCGACGTTCCTGTTACACTTTCATCTGTTTCGGCCATTAATGTTCTAATCCAACATTTAATACGATAGAAAAATACGGAATCGGCTACCGTATTAAGTTGTTTTACACGAGTAGTAAGATGAATGATGATATAAACAGCAAAAAATATTGATTATTCTATCGAAATATGACTCATCTAAAGCAATAATCTTTTTTCTGCGATACTCTAACGATAATATCAATTTCAATGACATTCTTTAGGTTTAGTGATAAAAAACCTCAGTAAATGCACGAATTATGGTGTCCTTATCATTGAACCCTTTATTCCGGATGTGGGGCTTAGAATGCTTGAAATATGATAACTTGCAGTTGAAATGTCAGGTGAATATGAAGGATGCTGTGAGAGATTATATCCCGATTCTCTACGCTTGGATCCAGTCTGTTGAGAGGTATGGGGAGTCTAGCACTGCCATGGAGCATTTTATTCAGTTGATGTGATGCCAATTTCCCTATCTTTCGAACCTTTTCTATTACCTTTAGATTACGTGATATAGTCGTTCTTTAGGTCTTGAAGTCTCCAGTTAGTGCCTGAACCGTTGTTTGTGGGTCGTTGGTCTCTGCTGTTGATAATTCTTTAGTATCAAGAATGCATTCGAGCCTCTCTCGAAGTTTATTATTGATCGCCATATTTCCTGATCTAAACTTATTTGACCAATGCCGAACGGTTCGTGCAGTAGTAATGTTCACGTGAAATGTTTTGCTGGCGTTATCATCAGCTTGAGCAGCATTAATCTAAATTCGTAATTGAAAATTTTTCTAATTTCTTTGATTCACACTATTGCTGTTGAGACCCGAAAAACATCCAATAATACATTATATCTGTATTTGAATTTACAAAAATTCAATTACATTTGTAAATCACTCATTTCTGATATTATTCATTATGTTGTAAAAAACCTAATAGTTTGAATTTCAGCTGAAACTGCGTTTAGTCACTTCGCACTTACGAAAGGCTTGAATTTACTATCCCCTGTGCTCTATCCCACAAAAGATCTCGTTATTGGTATGCAACGATGGTTGACAGAGAATAGTACAGTCAAGTCAGGATAAGATGCCATCCAGAACGACCTGTCTCGTGCTGTTTGGGGAGGAGATGACCATCGTCTAGTACCATCCTTACCCTACAGATGTCATGAAGGGCGAAGCAATCTTTTAGACCATGCGATCAACTAACCTATGATAGCAGCAATAGTGTTACTGTCATCATTGTCCTCTGATGATAATTCCACAAAACAGAGATATTGAAGAAGGCAGTATCACACTGTCATATTCCGACGATGACAGTAGGCCAAGCACTAGTATGTTAATTTAGGATCTAATACCTATTTATATAACCTGTATTATCACGGCTAGGTTATATTAAACTAATACAATAAGTTCATGTTCAAACGTTTCAAACTATGACCCCCGAGATAGACGATCGAGATAGACGATTTAAAAATAAGAAAGCTGTGATTCGTGTTGACACGGAGTTTTTTTTTACCACTGTAATAAATGCATTTCTAGTGACACTGCAAAATGCCGTGGTAGATTGAAAATGAAACAATAATCACGATTATATTTCAGCCCCGACTACATTCGAATCCCTACACGTAGGCAAGATTTCAGCTTTTCTTATTACATTCCACTGGCTTTATAGCTACTCCACCACTCCCCTACTTATCTTTACAATTTTCTGCCTCGAAAAACCATACTTCTCTGGTGGTATTGAAAAATTGGGGGGATCAAACTCCAAATTTTGTCATTTCAACATGAAACAATTGAAGAAAACGGGGCTGTCGGAGGAATCGAACCTGCAACCGATGGGGCAGCTGCTCCATCGTAGCGCTACACTTGCCAAAATGATATGACGCAATTTATCATTATTTTTGTAGGATTGTATACCCATTTCTAAATATAAAATTGTCCACGTTGAAATAAACAAACAGAGCTGATATAGACAGTGAATAAACAAAATGAGAATTTTGAGTTGAAGCAGTTAGTTGGGTCTTTGCATTTAGCTCAGTAGTAAGAGCAATGCTACGTTGAAGTGGCTACCGTGTTGGTGGCAGGTTCGATTCCTGTAGCAGCCCAATTTCCTTCAATTGTTCCATCTTCTCCGAGTGCTTCCCAATTGTAGTCCTGTGCCAGCTAAACTTGATAACTAATCATATGAGTAGACACATGTATACGTAACTCTGATATTTGCTTCGTTTACTTATGTATATCTCTTCTGACAGATAAAAATAACGAAAGTACGTGTTTGTACACCAAAGGATGGGTGTATCTCAATTGAGAGAACTTATATTACATAAGCATTTGATTTTTGCATTTTCTAATGTGCCGAGTACTTATACCTGCACACATATAAATAGGTACATAGTTTAAGAAAGAAACACACACACACAAACACAAAAACGCAAACAAAATGGGTTTGCGAAGATCATGCTCTATCTTCCAATTTGGAAGGGGTTATCTCCCTTCCAAAATAGCATTTGAAATTATCTATATAATACGCCACGTGATTGTCTGTATTTTTTAAATGTAACATTTGTCAGGGGAGTTAATTATAGAGTAGAGTATTCATTTTTTGATAATGCAAAAAAAAAAAATCTGGGTTAACTTTGGTTGAACATTAACAAAAAAATTACCATGCAATACAAAGTTTTCATTTTTTCTCAAATACAATGCAACTGCAAAATGATTTAAATTCTGTCGTCATTTTTGACGTCACGGGTAAACAGCAGAACCTTGAACAGTGCAGTTCTGAACAGTGCGGATTTTCATGTTGTACGAAGAAGCTATTGTTGTATGAGTTTACGTAACTAAGTATAATCTGAGAAAAAAAATCAAATTAGAAGACTTTAAACAGTGCGGTTTTGAACAATACAGAACATTTTGGAACGAATCAAGTGCACTAATCAGGGTATATCTGTATATGGTTGATGAGTAATATTTGTGTTTGTGTGCATGGTGGGTAGGTGTTTAGTTGGTTGGTTGGATGTGTATAAAGTCAGAACTCAACATATATTCTCGAGGGAGTGGGAGGACGCCAACGTATGGAAGTGTGAATTTTTCATCCATAGCCAATGATTTTTTTCACGTTTAACTTATTATCATTTGAATCTCCCCTTTTATCTTCAACTTTTTGGAAGTATGCCGACCCCGAGGCGCATAGACGGGTAAAGCGACTGGTCGGCTATTCACAGGGTCAGTAAAAATATCAGTCTTCATAACATCTAGTTCTGCTGACCTTCGTCAAAATTTGGTTGGGGAACAAGAGTTGGAATATGTACCTGGCACTACACCCTGCTTTTTCTGTAGACTCTGAGAGATCTTCATTGTTAAAGAATTTAACGTACATTCTATTATTTATCTTTCAAATCTTCATGCCCCTTCCTTGAGGTTCCCCCCTCCGCCATAGTCTTGGAAAAACAACATAAGGCTGCGCGAAGTTATCTATTTTTTCTTAGCCTTACGTTTTTTCGCGAAGTTACAATGCACCATGGGAAAATTCTTGGATATGTTGAAGTCTGCTAGTCGTTCAGATACAGGTAAGCTTTTTATGTTTTCTTCTGCTATCTTTTGGTACGAGATAAGTTTTCCTCTCTTTTTCAAGTCGTTTTTATCGTCACTGGCAAAAGATGGAACGAGTTTTTTTCGTGTGTTTGTGTGTGTGTGTATGTGTGCATGTATGTGTGTGTGTGTGTGTGTGTTTGTTTTTACAGCAGAATATTTTGAAATAGTTCTGGTATGATTTCGTAGAAGAGCAAGAGAAATATATGCTTTGTTGGTAGCAAATAATTTTAGATTTCTGGGTTTGCCTTGCGACTGAAAGAAATGTCTATTTCTCACCGGTGTCAGAGTATCAGTGTTCGAGCCTAGAAACAAGGAGTTTGTGCTCGTTCAAATACTTATAAACATGTACATACATACGAACATTACAGTATGTACCTGTTGTATTGTAATAAGATAGACATTTGGTTTATATATGTGCGTGTTAAATTGGTATGAAATAATTATTGATATAAGAATAATTACTTGGTTTACACACACACATATGCATACATACACACACGCACACACATATATCTATCTATCTCTCACTCTCTCTCTCTCTCTCTCTCTCTCTCTATATATATATATATATATACTCTAGAAAGTTTTACAGTTTTTTTCCTGCCACTTCAGTCACTTCCCAAAATCTGTTACTGCAATTTATTAAATTTTCTTCGGTGTTTTTCCCTGTTTTAAAAATACTTTGTCATTAAGGTACAATGTGTATTTTTCTCTTGTTAGGATCATCAGTTGTTTAACATGTAACCGTTTCGGGGATTTTAAAAACAAAACAGTTATATTAACATGGTGCCCCAGCAGTACAGATCAAACACCACTTGCCTTTCAGCTTATGTCATACATGTAGTTTATCATATTATATATATATATATATATATATATATATATATATATATATATATATATATATATATATGAGCAGTAATTTTTATGTACACAAACCATCATTTATATAAAAAACGCTGTTCATAAGTCTTTGAACGGAAATAAATATTGTGTTTCTTGCCTATGATTGCATTCTTTCCAAAATGTGCATTTGTCTAGTGGCTATTCTTCTAAATAGCAATATAAGTTAGCCTTTCCAATCTCCTTGATCGATTTTGAACAAGATTTTAGTAGGATAGAAAAACATTCGGTTTTATTCATTTAACAATTTAATTCTATTTGAAATAAAATTCCCTGAAAATTAGCATACAGAACAACAAAATGTGCCCAACTGTATGCCTTGTGCCGATTGCAAACAGATTTGTTTTTTCTTGTGTACAGTTCATGTTTCCGACACTCAAAACCACGCCACATACGCAAATTTTCTATTTGTTCTAATATTTACAAGCAGTATAGTATCTTAGGGCCTTCTTTCACACTTATATTATCAGTAGCAACCATCGGCCCCTTTCCTTCCCTGTCCTCTTATTAAACTACCTTTCATCTACCTCTCATCATACCTTCTTATTAAACTACATTTCTCTTCTTCCTTCCTACTCTATAGGTGAACTACCTAAATATTTTCTCTCTTCCTACCGTATTTATCACATTTATAGTATCACTAGCAGCCACCAGCCGAGCATATTATTGTAATACATAATAACCAACAAAGGGACGGGTCATGGAATAATATAAGTTGAAATAGGACATTAAATAATTCCATTTAAGTAGGTGGAGGTAGAACAACTTGTACGATTATCAAAAGTATCCCCAAAAGAATACAATCAATTTGATATTCGTACCATTTTTCTCAAAGTATTTGACACGCGAGAAGAGCTCCTTAATCTATAGTTTTATGAGCCCGTCTTGGAGCAAAATTTAGCAAGTTTATGAGCTACGTTTATATTGGCCCTTCATCAAATTAATCTAAGACGAGTAAGTATCTACAAAATCTATCTTTTTCTCAAGGATGTTTATTTTTAATCCCTTGAAGATAATATTCTCTCTCAACTTTTAGCTTATGTTCGGATAATTTCATTTCTTACTTTACGTTTGTTCATGTATTAGATATATAATAGTTATGTTGTCTCTCCCAGAATCTAAGATCATCAGCAGCAGTCTCTTAATGTCCGTCGTTGGACATAAGCCTTCCCCAGGATTCGCCACTCTTATCTATCGTGGGCGTCGCGGATCCTGTACTTTCTGTCTAGCTTGTCTCTCCATCAAGTACTCTGTCGGCCTCGGCTGCGCATGTGATCTTTGGGTATCCATAGCAGTCTTCAAACTTACCAGTTCGAGGACCAAATTATACATCAGATCACTGTAGTCCCACAAATGGCCGACCAATCAGACAAGTGGGGGACAGATTCTTCCCTCTGTGAGTACCCGAGCCTATATGTGTGTTTCTGTGTGTGTCTCTGGGTGCTCCTGGTCACATTTTTGGGGCTACATAAAGGAGATAATTTTGGATAAAAGAACCATTTTTTGAAGATAATTTTTCTGATAATTACCTCTGGTACACGCGTGGGATACGTTGATTTATTTATGCAAGGTACGGATATCTTTCATCTTTCCACCGACCAAAGAAAAAACAGTTTTATACAAATATTGATAAAGTTCAAATAAATAAATAAGTTTTATTTTGATCTGTTTTGTAATCGTCTCGATATGATTTAGAACAAAAACAAAATGTGACAATTACAAAGAAATAATGACTTGTTTACACTGATTTCATTGGCAGAAATTTTACAAATGTCTACCTGGAGTTAGAATTTACCGAATTTCGTTTTACCATTTACGAATATATCAAATTATTGAGGGCCCTATTTAGTCTTGGGGCGGTCCGGATGTGGCCTGCAGGCCGTAGTTTGAAGATCCCTGATCTAAGAGATGCTTGGCCTTCACCTTGGTATCTCTAAAGCGAAGAGAGTTACACAGCGGTACTTATATCCTCTCCAAAGTAACATGAGACTGCTGGTACTGGCTTGCATCATACCAGAAGTAAGGGGGATCCCTGACCTGAGTGTATCGTCAGGATACCAAAGTCAGTCTTTCATGGCGTCGCTCGGGTAAGGGAAGGTTTTGGCGGCACTGATCTCTCTTCCGAGTAGAGAGACTAGGATACATTAGCAGGGGAAAATCTCTGACCATCGTGACATGTTAATAACAAGACCTAATTGAAGGATAGAATGTATGGAGAAGTGGATTCATACATCCTTTTAAGGCATTATTGCGAGGTGAACATCTGCAGCCTTCGCTCGAATTTCATCATGGTTCGCTGATTTTGTCTTCCACACCGATATCTATGACGACTTCCTTTTTTCGATACTTTCTGGTTGGGATCAGATTGGAATATCTGATCATCTGACGTTTCCTCGTTTTTGGTCAGGACTCGGCATGAATGGGGCGAGCTTATTCTTGGGGATTCCAATCCTGGGGAAACACTTCACCATTGCACTATTAGGGGGTGTAGTTCTAACGCCTTTGTGACAGTAGTTGCAAATACTGAGCAACCTTTGTCCTAAACCACGTGTACACTTGTGGAACCCATGTTAAACTGATATCATGTCGCATTCTGCCCTCGTAGGAAGGTGGATATATATATATATAATCTCGTACCGCAAAACATTGAAATTCATGTAGAAAGACCCACAGAAAAGGATTGGAATTTAATTGCTGAGGTGAATGAAACATTTTAGATGTACTGTACCGTACACTCGTGAATAGGTCGTTCTCAAGAGTTGGTCGACCCTTGATTTATAGTCTGTAAGTAATAATTCATGTCCATCTTTTTTCTGAGGTCATCAGTTCTTATTTCTGGCATAGTGAAGACAAGAAATTTTAATTGGCTTCTTGGTTTTACATCAGAATATTCTTCAATAGCAGTTTGACAGATGGTGATGAAAGTTGGCCAAACGGTCTTCCCATTCCATTTTTGGAAATACCATATCGGGTGAGTTTATCAGCCACCTCAGCGTGAGCTCAATTTGTGGCAATATATTAATTTTAAAAGTCCCACCAAACCCATAATTTCATAGATTAGGACATGAAGATTAAGTGTAAATACTTTCGGGTTGGTAGAACTGATTCTAATTCTGTAGATTCCTCATTTAAAAAAGTGGCCTATGTTACAACACTTTTAATGAGTTATAATTCCGACCAGTCAGTTCCATGATATTGGCCATCGAAAGTTTTGAGTGTTTGAGGACTTGGAACATTTAATGGGATAAATTTATTCAAGCTACCAGTCGAGGGGTCTTATTTAATGGGAATATTGTGATGTTTTTGTTTGCAACGATTAACAAAATCAAACAGACATAACAAAGTAGGGTCAGCTATTCTATTTTAATCATTTATCAATCATCGGATATATATATCCATTTCTTAATAGCACACACACACACACACACACACACACACACACAACATGCAATTTACCATGGATAATTATAGAGTTTTATTAATCAAGTTCGACATAACAAAATTCTTTTTTACTTCTTCATCAAATGAGTCCATTACATAGAGATAGACGGTTCGTCTGGTGTTACATACAGCAAAATATATAAATGGATACACATTACGTTATATATATATATATATATATATATATATATATATATATATATATATATATATATATATGTATATATATATATATATATATATATATATATATATATATATATATATATATATATATAATATGAAAATGAAACAGTATGACTTTTAAAATGATCTATAATATGATATGATACAATACAATACAGTGTAATATGATATATATGTTTGTAAGCTACATTTGCTCACTTAAGACACAAAATGAAGGATCAGGTCATTGAATTATGATAGTGGCATAAATGGGAGAAAATGTACACAGAGATAATATATAAATGAATAAGTTTACACGCATTTAACTGTCGGTAAATAAATATATGTATGTGTAAAAGAGTAAACAAAGACGCAACCAAGAACGGATACCCAAGACTAGTAAAATCCGAGTGAGTGGAAAATCTAATTGAAAAATCATCCAGGGTAGTGGTTGGAAAGAGGGGATCGCCAAGATAATCGTTATTAAAGGCGTCACTGCAATTCCATTCAAATGAATGTCAGTAGCCATGGTAATGTGACGTGGGGACAAAATTCGTTATATACAGAGAAAACTATCTATCATAATCACGGATGATATCAACCGATAATTCAAAATTTTAAAAGGAATAAAAAAAATTAATATCATATCATTTTTTTGTAATGTAAAGTTGTTTATAACAATAAATTTAATAACTCAATAATGAATTTATAATAGTGAATGTAAATGTTATCATCTGAAATCGAAATGACCCTGTACCAAAGGGACCACAATAAGCGGTTACTTCCGTACATAAAACCTATAGATGTCATTTATCTTTTTTTTTGGTATTACGTAAGACAATTACCAGGATTTTAGAAGGCGATGATTATAACCCCCTTCAATTGCCTTCACCACAGATCATGGTTTAATTAATTAATCATCTTGATTACCGTATCAGTTTACTCTTGCTGTAAAAAATGATACCGATATTCAAGTAATTTTGCAATTGCATTGTAAATATAAAATATCAAAAACATTAGGTTGCTCAGTATTTTCATCCAAGTCCTTCCGTTAAGTTTTGACTCTATTTTCGCATATAACCATACAAAAAAAAAAAAACAAGCAAAAAAAAAACCCGGTGACGTTATGCACGAATAACAGTGACTCAGTGATGTACGCAAAAACGGAAGAAAAGACAAATTCGCCCCCACTTCTAAAGCCCAATCTCGTTCGACTTTTGCTAAAGTTTGAATATTGAACTAAAGGTGGAATCAAGTAAACATAGGGAAACATTGGAAGAATTCAATACGAAAATACGGGCGAATTGCAATCGTCACATCTTTTTTGTGTATAAATATTGAAAAGTGTTAAACACACACACACACTCACTATGCTCCCCCAAAATGCAAATAATGCGCAATTCGCCAATGAATGATTATGGCGTTTTTTGTTCATCAAGTTTAGCATAACTTAAATTTTCATTTTTACAACGTCATCGGAACATAAAATTCTATTTTTTTTTTTACTTAATCATATTTTTTTTACTTAATCATGTAGTGGTGTGAAAAGTGTGTAAAAAGAATATAGGTAATTGAATAAATACACATTGAGTTTTATTTTATGTGGAGATTCCTACTCCCACTAGATATTTTTAGATGAAAAAAATACCCCCCCCCCAAAAAAAAATTAAAAAAAGAACGCTGATCAAATCCACATGTCCACATGGAAAAACTTGGTCATTGTATTCTGTGTTTTTCAGGGTGCATGCCTGCGCGAAGCTTATGGAGATCTTAGGATGCTCAGTTGTCAGAATTCAGAATTCCTCACTCGGCTTCGCTCGGCTTCGCTCGGCTTCGCTCGTATAGTTCGGAGGAAAGCAATGAACAATACATCTGGCATCAGCTTGGCTATGAAAGTTTACAGAAAGTAGTCAAATTCGGCGTCAAATTGTGTCGAAGGGCTTACACTTTCTAGTTTGGAATCGTTGTCCTTCTCCTTGATTGGTTACCTTCCCAAGTTTAGAGAGCCCAATCTGTCCTGCTATTTTACCCATAGTTGGGATGAGAACAGACGTATTCAAGCCTTTCCCATTAGTGCGAACATAAACAGCCCCAGTCGGAGTTTGAACTGGGGTCGCCTATTCCATTCTCTTCGCCGATACCTTCTAAGGCATGAATACCATGTGAGCAACCTCCAAACCACAATTAATCATCATTATCCGTTTAATAGAGAAAGATAATTAAAACTACACATTTATCATTCTGAAGTTAACAGTCAAGGCTTTACCCGCTCTCATTTCTTTTATGTTTTTTTTATTTGAATATCCTCCAGTTAATTGACAGCCAATATCTCATTTACTTTACTGGAAGGAGGATTATTCCTTTTACAATCTCTACATTTACCGCTTCTAAGCTCAATTGTTAAATCAACGAACTGGAGGTTGCAGGAGAGACAATCTCATATTAATACAAACATAGAGGGCAGGAGAGGCATCTTTCCCCTCTCTAAATTCGGACATAACTATGGGGGAAATTCGGGCAATCGATATATTTACCCCAAAGAAAGGCAGAAAAAAATATTTATCTAAATTGCATGTTGTCTGATTGGTACTGTGTATCGTCGAATGATACAAAAATATTTTTTGGAAATTAGTACTTGTGCTTTCAATCTGCAGCAAACCTGGGGCAAATCAAATCCTCTGCCCCCTGTACGTGTATTTTCAATTTGTATAAAATTTCCGGCAAACCAAGCCTTCCGCTTCCCTTAACCAAAGAGTTGGCCGAGCGGATAACAACCTGGAAAATGGGCTCGGCGAACCAAGTTCAAACTCCGCACAGATGCCTATTAGGAAAAGCATGAATCCATCTCCTTCTAATAATGGGAGAAGTAGCACAGGATGGAGTGATTCATACCACTCACTCCAGGGACAAGAAAACCTCTTCAAAATAGAGATCAGATACAAAAAATGTGTGATCTTAAAAAAGCCATCTTTGAAGCGAGTGAGCGTACTCTGACAACAAAGTGGCGGGTGAATCATGCCAAGATTTTTAAAATCTGCCATAATCAACTCACTATTTGATTCTAATAACATGTACGATACTTATTCATTTTTGAATAGGTTGTTTTCATGAAAAGGGTATTTCGTTAAAAAACACTGAAGAGGCATTTGAAGTCAATCACCCACTCAACTTATTTTATGAAATCTGTATGAAATATTGACGCTAAAAAAATTTACATTAATATAAAGAAATAAAATCAATTGAATTTTTCTCGCAAGCTTTAATGACTTCTAATTTGAAACTTGCTTCATACTTTCTCCGTTTTGCTGGTGGCCCCTTGATAACAATTTGATAAAATATCAAAACTGATTAAAGGAGAAGCCAGCATCAGACTTGACTGTGAAATTTAATGAGACAGAAGCTAGCGACGGACTGAACCGTGAATCGCAATGTGAC
Source organism: Thysanoteuthis rhombus (assembly GCA_963457665.1). Lineage (NCBI taxonomy): Eukaryota > Metazoa > Mollusca > Cephalopoda > Oegopsida > Thysanoteuthidae > Thysanoteuthis > Thysanoteuthis major. The sequence continues at coordinate 11,474,965 of OY735220.1, forward strand.
GGTGCTTCTTCAACCACCAACCGGACAGGCACAGTCAACACGATATGACACGTCGCCCAACAGCTCCGTTAACACGACATGACACGTGCAACATGTAAACAAGTCTGTCATCGACCTTCGTTAAACTAGTACTACTAGAGACGAGAGCCTACGTATGGTATTTATTCTAAATGCTTCGCTGATAACAATTCATTCAACAATTCACCGATTTATTTATTATTGGTAATACAAGGTGTTGATTTCAAGGTAGTATTTAATTGGTGTATCACTGTTTCGGTTGTTTGGTGTGTTTTGGTAGTTTGGGGTCGTCTTACACCACCGATATGAGCTAAAACCATGAAATTTTGACTGAAATTTGGGTCTCATCTTATCCGAGAGTCGCCGTATACATCAAGATATACGGCATTATCAAAAATTTCCCTGGTCTGGCACGAAGACATAAATGTAGAGTTGATGTTAGAATCGAACTCACTACAGTAGTAATAATCTGTAAAATTATTTTGCTAGTCATAGATAGATCTTGAGTCGTTCTTTCGTCTTTTACATATTGCTAAAATATAGCCGTCGAAATTGACGGAGTTATTGATGTGTACATCGGCACTAAGTAGCCAGAAGCTATTTTATTCGGTAAGTTATTGTTAATTATTCAAGTATCCTATTCATAGTGCGCAAAACAGAGAAAAGAAACTTGCATATATGCTTATCATATGTTTAAATGACAATGGTGATAAACATCAGAACACCAATGTTTCTTTTTTTGTCAATAACTTTGAGAAGAGTCATTAACATTCCGAGCTTGGTTCAGACAATTGAATCCCTTTTTGTGTTGTCGATTTTGTTACTAAAACGTTCCGGCCGATCCATTCTACAACTTTCCGCAACTGTATGATCTGCAAGGAAAGCAAGGGATCCCTTTTTACAACACAAATGAAAAAGAGAAGATGCCCCCACTTTCCTTTTAGATTATATACCTGAAGAAAGCTGCAGAATGGATGAAGCAACAAATGTCAAGCATTGCTCTATAGGAGGAGCATCTAGTTAAGGTCGAACGCAAAGCCAATGTCATGCAGGATCAGTTCTCCAACCATCGTTCCAAATTGAGCGTTCTCTCCGATCAGACACCTTTGCTATCTTTGCCTTTGTCTGACAATTTTAGCGACAATTTCAAGTATATAACCTAACTAGGTTTGTTTTCGTTTTGCAGAGAAAAGCTCTCTCTCTCTCTCTTTCACCCCTTATCTCTCTCCTTTACACTTTCTTTCTCTCTCTCCCCATTTCTTACCCCATCTCCCTCCTCTTTCTCTCTTCCCCTCTCTCTGATCGCACCACTCTATCTCTCTTGTTCCCCATCTTTCTCTCTCCAAAGATTCTGCCATCGAAAAAGATTGGAATTTACTTCTACTTCCATTTTTTCTCATTCCATTTCCAAACTCTGTCTCACTTTATAACATTTTTTGGCCTCCTTTGTTTACTATCATTATTATTTTCCCGTTTACTCGTATGCGATGTAAGTGCGAATAGTTGCAAAAGCAATTTTTGCAATGCCTGGTTACCTTACATAAATATTTCGCTCTTGTTGGCGAAATCCAACCGACGACATGTTCCCAAGCCCCCTCATTCTTTTCTCAAAAAACATTTCTCCCGCCCTGGCGCAGATTTCATTCCAGTGCCAAATATCAAGTTGCCAGCTTGCAAGATCTTGAAAGAATTTTCTGACTAACAACTCTTATTGCATGCGACAAAATATTTCTTGGCACACGTCTGAAACGCCATCATGTCTCACTTAAGCAATGCGTTCGCGCATGCGTGAAGAAGCGGAAGTAGATTCATTTGGGATTCGATGTTTTTTACATTAGCACCGAAGATTTCAGAGGTTTAAGAACTCATCACAGAAAGTTAATATTTATGAATCATTGTTATCTTATTTTGGCTAAAAAACAAAACAGTGACGTCTCCAACTAGGCGTCACAAAATCCGTTCGTCTATTATGGAATGTAGTCTTTTATTAGAAACCGTCAAGTAAAACTGTCACCAACACTGTCAACGTAGGTTTCTTCTGTTTTCATGTTGATCTGGTTGGCTAGTTATGTATATATGTATGTATATGTAAAGCGTACACCAATGGAGCCAGAGGGTGGAAAATTGAAGCATTTACCCCATATCATTGTCGATGAGAAAATGCTTTTTTGACAAATAAGTTTTCTGTGCAGGTTCACTGTGCAATATAAGTTAATGCTAAATCGATCCCTCACTTTGTATCAGACAACATTCATGATAGTTTTTTAGTGATCAACCCTCGGAAAAATGCATTCAGTGATCATCCCTCTTTCAATTTTTTCAATTGATCACCCCAACATTGCATTCTACCGAAAGACGCCGGTTTCCATTGACTGACTAACCAGATCTGTTTTTCCTATTTACTTTTGGAAAAGTAATCTGAAAGAAGAAAAATTGCCTGGTTCGAAGTTGGCAAGTATGGAATGCTTAAAATGACATCATGTCTAAAAGAATGCTGTCAAATGCGAAGTAATCATAGGAATCTTACGTCACCGGTACTTGCATCACGCAATGCAGCCATTTTTTTCATTCTCTCAAGTGAGCTTATGTCGACCATTTTTTTAAAGACTAGTAAAATCCTTTTGTTTTCCTAACAATATACCTAGGAGTGGAAGTCTGAAACACTATATTTCTTATCTGACAAAAAATCCTAATGGTCCCCGGTTGAGAGAGAGAGAGAGAGAGAGAGAGAGAGAGAGAGAGAGAGAGAGAGAGAGAGAGAGAGAGAGAGAGAGAGAGAGAGAGAGAGCAATTAAAACCATAATACAATTCTTAAAACATTGTTTCAAAAACTCATAGTAGTGTAAGGGACAACATAGTCCTATTTAGTTGAATAAAACTATCCTTAATCTCAGTTTGAACCACCACCCTATGGCATTATCTTCCGACTGACATGTTGCAAAGATGGACAAAAAATCTCTGAATTCGTCTCATTTCATATTTCATGGTTTTCTTTCCGACACAGTGGAAACCCTCGTCTTTTTCTGTCTTTTTCATTAGAGATGATCATGTGTCGAATTTTATGTCATTGTAGATATAGATAAAGACCACTGATAGGGGGAGTCTATTGTATGAAAACGTTTTTTTCTTAACTCTTTTCCCTTGATATGTTCAGAAACTTGCTTTTTAGGCAGTGCAGTTGTATAAACATTTCTCAGGAAATGCTATGATCGTTCTCTTCTGATCCATTCCCGACATTTTGACTGGGATCAGTCGTGTTTCCTGTTCAGGTGAGACACAGCACAAATGAATCAAACCAGGTCCATGGAGATCCCCACTTCAGGCAGCACCTTCCTATTGCACTGAAGGGGTGGGTCATGTTTACCCTAACACACTGGCTACAGGAGACTGGACAATTTTACCTTTACCCGTATGGCGTCCCACATTAAACCGACTTTGGGTCACATTTGCCCTAATCGCGAGACAAATAGATATTTGTATCAATCGTGTCCCGTTTTTTGGCGAGATGATGGAAATGGACTATTTTTGAATCCACCCATACACATATGCGTGAGTTCCCACTCTGAAAAAGCCTTGAGCCACATTCCATTCCAGTGGGAGGATGGATAAATATTTTCTCTTCTCACCCATTCAATCAAAACAGTGTAATACATCCGTTTTCTCTTTCTGTGTATTGTTGCAGATGTCCGCTGCTACCTCTGCTTTCCTACATACACTATCCTCAAGAGGTTCGGGTTACTACGCCAACACTTCAAACAGTAGACCCATGGGTTAACCTTACCTGTCGCAGTGTCTTTGCTTATTTTCAGGTTCATGTAAAAAGTGTAGGGGTATTTTATAAGTAAGCAAAGACGAAGATAATGTACATAAGTGGAGCGGGTAACAAAAGTATTTTTTATGGAGGGGAACTGGAACTTGCTACTTCTCGGTGAGTTCATGAACAACATATAACTCACAACAACAGGCTGAGTTATAAACTCACAGGGGATCAGTTCATGCTATGTTGCCAATAAATGGCCGCTAGAGTCCATGCTTAACAAGAGAGAGCTAGAAGCACAAAACAGGTAAGTTATGTGAGATGAAAACAGGACGAAAAGGAGAAGCAAAAATGCGTTTTTCCACCGTTGAACCTTTCCAGTGTGACTTTCCTCATTTCATTATCTCCCCAATCAAACCACTCGTCCAGTCCAGGTATTCCCAAGGATAATCATTAACAAGTATACATGCCCGAACAAATCCCCAAGTAGGCAATCCTGTGCTCTGCCCATTTTCATGGGCCTTGCAATGCTCTAGAACTTTGTCTATTCCAGTCTGCATCTAACATGACTCCCAATCAATGTTTACTCTATTATTTTGTTAAGATCAGTGTGTACAAAATCTTATGTTGTACAATTTTTTCCTATGCCAGAAGTATGTGCACCCTGAATTCCTATGTAAATGTAAACTTGAAATTGTTTCAAGAAAATCTTGGCACAGCCTATCTCTCATGGCTAATAATGTTGTATTGGCATGTTTCAATGTAATACAAGTATGATAGCGTTCTAAGAAGTCACGTATTTAGTTGGGATTTTATTTTGAGATAACTGCGGTTTCTGAATCATACATGAATGCTTTTCGCAGCAGAACTTTCATGACCTTATGAGCTTTTAGTATAACAGTTTTTTTCTATTTTGTTCATCAATTCAATTTTAAACAAACTTGCTTTTCTTATGTGCTTTATGGCCTTGGTTTCTTTTAAAGAATTCAACATAGTGAATCAATGTCTTTTTAAATAAAAACTCAGTAAGTTATCAACAGAATTTGAAACAGATCTTCGTGGATGTTACGATATGGACATTGTTTGACAAACATGGCTGCAAACGTGCTGTACACTCCTGAACTGGAAAATAGTGATGTACAAATGTATCTAAAAAACGATTCATTAGCTATCAGAAATATTTTAGAGTTTTTTTTTCAATAAGTAAAATATGATATATAATTATTACAAATATAATTATTGATTACTACATTGTTTTAGGTAAGTACACATTGATTTCCCTTCGTGTGGTGGTTTCACTCACGCACACACAGCTCAGAAAAGTGATTCTCAACCTTTCTCATTTCACAACGCAGTGGGCCAGCAACTAAAATGGCTGAGGCAAACCTTCAGCATCGAATCACCATAGCCCCGCAAATTGCTCGCTAAGCCAACCAGTTAGACCATCTACATAAGTACGTCATTAGGCACCATCGAAAAACAATCAGTGCTTTTTCAGTTTCTATAGATGTACCTATGCACTCATTCTGTCTCTAATTCCAAGTACAACTCTCCTTCCTGTGAAACATTTTTCCTACCATATTCAGGAATTCTACCCCAGTTTCTCTGCGCCCTTTTCAGTTCAACTTGCATCCAGAACCACCTCTTAGTGCAGGGGCCTATGAAATCCAGTAGGAACTTCATGCTCAATTCTCGCACCATACATCATTCTGAAGCTTATGAGCATTGAATTCGGAAAAAAAATATGGCATCAATTTTCTAGGGCATTTCCAAGGTAAAATTCAAGATGGCGTCCATCGTGGCCTCCGAATCAATACATTTGGAGAATTTGCAGTGAGTTGAAAAGACAAAATTGATTTTTCAAGATAAATATCACTTTTTAAGTCACAAAATGTATTATAAGAATAACTCATAATTTCTTTGACAGACTTTATGCATATATAGTATGATTAATTCATCAGAAAAGAGGTTTTCATAACTCAGGCACCCATACTCAACATACCTACTGTAGAAATGGTAAATCCGGTGTATTATAACAAGAATCAGGGAATGAAACATTTCCTGATGCATATATTTTGAATACCTAGATTTTTAGAAATACAATCTTAATGTCTGATTTCACAACCAAATGTTTGATTTGAAAACTTATTCAATCATGTATTCATGCTGCTAACAAGTGATAAGAAAATGTAGAACAATCAGAAAATCTGAAAGAACTACCTTTTATGATAAGAAGATTGCATAAACATTTAATTATCATCATCTGAAACTGCATAAAAGACGCTTCCATCAACGGTACTTGCACATTCGTCCGTTTGACAATTGCACATCATGACTTAACCAATTCTATCAGCAAAAAAAGCAACTAATGTACAAACTAAGGTTTCCATGCAATATCAAACTTCTGCATCATGCACTATTCCCCCACTACATACAACGCCTGAAAAAAAACAAAAAAAAACGAGTAAGTATTAGCAATATAAGAATAAGGGCTTGGTCATAGAAAAAGGCACGATATACCGAAAACTATAGAGGAGAGCTATGCGTCTATTCAAACACATGCACCATGTCTGAGCAATAATGACATACACATCAAAACAAGAATCTAAACTTCCCAAGCTTCAAAATGATGTATGGTGTCAAGAACTTCTCATGAAGTTCTCACGAAACAGCAAAAACCAACATAGGAGCCTGCACTATCACGCAAAATGCCACATCGGCCCCGTTAAAAATCGGCGTAACAGTACAATGTAGTTTTTTTAGTTACAAAGCATAATCAGCGCTTTCAGGTGTGGCTCAATTAAATCTGTTTGCTGCCGAATATATTTTTAACGTTGTAACTTCTGTAACGGGTTTTTCACGTAAGAAATGGATGAAAATAGACAGTCTTCATTACATGTTTAAAACAGTTTTATTTTCATACAAATCGAACCATTACGTACAATAGCATGTTTAGTATTGAATGTATACGTAAATGTATGTAAAAAAACAATCCAAAGTCAGGCCATACATGCTTGCGTTCCTCCCTTGTAACTTCCAGACATATATAAAAGGAGTGAGAGGAAACGATGTGTTGGGATTTTTTCGGTATGTTACTCAGTCAGTCAGTCACTTAGAGACGGCATATAGACGGCTTATATAGACGTAATATAGATGCTCACGCATAATATATATATATATATATATATATATATATATATATATATATATATATATATATATATAAAACACCCAATCATGAGACAAGTTATCTCGTTTGTGACACTAGGCTAACGACTCTTAAGACGGATGATTTCGTCCGTGGCACTGAACTGACGACTTGCTAAGACGGTTTATCCCGTCTGTAGCTGTGAAAAGGTAAATCAAACTGATATTTCTGACAAAAATGTCGATTTGGTAAAGAAGTACATAAAACGAGATATCGATAGAACTATTCACTCATAGTCTATTTGATAATGTACTGATCTTATAAGTAATTTACAGAATTCGATCCCAACTGGGCATCCCATAAATTTGGACAATTAGCACGAATATATCAAAATTTGGAGAAATTGAGCCATGAGAGAGAGAGAGAGAGAGAGAGAGAGAGAGAGAGAGAGGGAGAGAGAGAGAGAGAGAGAGAGAATGATCCTCAAAGATTAAAGAGAGTGAAAGATTAAAAAAATCGATAAAACTATCAGAGATCGATAAATCTAATCCCATACAAAACGTGGATCAGTGGATCCTTAAGCTCTATCAAAGGATAGCTCGTCGACTTACACAGCTGAAGGATTTTTCGACTTTTGCAGCAACTGGTTTTAGGTTCGATTCTATAGAAATGTTATATGTGCTTTGCACACAGAAGTGGCATGCACCCTTGAAGGTGTCAAACCACTATCACTAATTACAACTGAGAGTAGTTCTCAGAAAAGATAGATAAGGAATATGAGAAACAGTGATAAAATACTCTAGATATATCGCAAGCTGGAGACGCAGATAGGAACAGCTTACTTTATCCCAGGAATTTTCCCCATAATATCGACTAAACTATGTTTTAACTTTATATTTTATATTGTGCCCCCATTCAGAATAAGTGAATTCTCCTTTCTTCCTTCCTTTCTTTCTTTCTTTCTTTCTTTCTTTCTTTCTTTCTTTCTTTCTTTCTTTCTTTCCCCGTAATCTTTCTTTTTCTTTTTTGCTTTCCATCTTTCATTCTTTCTCACTCAACTTGGTTATCAGTACTCAGATTTGATCTTCAAATTGGCATGATTTCGCCGCCCCACCCGCCTCTGATGTGATCCACCGGAGCTACACCTGTCGCTCTGCCATGGAAGCGTTGCAAATATCCTGTCGACTCATCCTTGGACTGCATCCAACTAACAAAACCCCAATCTCCACCGCACTCTCCACAAATATTGCCCAGGAACCAAACGTTATCTTGGGGGACCCTCAGGCTAAATACACCAAATAGGTACGTACCCGGAAACGAAGAAAAGTGGGAAAAAGAGGGAGATATGTTGGAAGAGGAAAAGAGAAAAAGATAGGAGTAAGAGAGGAAAGTACGAGGTGAAGAACCAAGAGAACGAGAAACGATGCACCCACCATCCTTACATCGATATACGTCCAGAGAAGCAATGAGAGAGAGAGAGAGAGAGAGAGAGAGAGAGAGAGAGAGAGAGAGAGAGAGAGAGAGAGAGAGAGAGATGATCCTCAAAGACTAAAGAGAGTGAAAGATTTAAAAATCGATAAAACTATCAGGGATCGATAAATCTAATCCCATACAAAACGTGGATTATTGGATCCTTAAGCTCTATTAAAGGATAGCTCGTCGACTTTTCTCAGCAACCGAGGAGAAAGAGAAGTAAAATGGTACACCCAGGTCCGACCTAGATCTCTAACCAGTCTAACAGTATAAAAATTTGCAAATCTTTCCTCACTCTGTGAGAAAAGAATTTTTCAGAGAACTAAACATAATCTCGAACTCGGGCATTTTGAATTTTAAGATCGCTTGATTCATCGTATTTTAATGTAAGAAACTGTCAACTAACACTATCACCCAAACTGTCAACATAGGTTTCTCTGTTCCACACCGATGCAGCTTAACGACTGTAACTTTCACTCCTTATTAAGTCTAGAAAAAAATTTTTTTTTTAAAATTCCATCCCCCGAAGTAAGTTTTTAGTGGGAGGTTGAATTTGCAATGTAGGTTTTAACTAGATTGATCCCTTTTTTGTGTCCACCAGTTCTTTGAAAATTAGGGCTTTTTAGGGACCATCCCTCTAAAAGTGAGAGAAGTAACTGATTCATTGATCATCCCTTTTTCTAATTGTTCATGCTTTGTTGCATGACGTTTTCTATTAAGTGGCTAATCAGACCTGTTTTATTTTTTCTTCCGTTCAGAATGTTATTTTTTTTACATAAATTTTCTCTGAATTTCTAAAATGTTTTATTTCCTTCATTTATTTTCATTTTCGTGTTCCATATGTGTCACATTTTGTTAATTTTCTCCCCATTTATCAATTGATGTTCTTTCTTTCTTTTTCTCCCTTTTTTCACAGATTTTTCTCTTCTTCCACCTTTTCTCCATAATCCGTCTCTCTCTTGCAACTGTTTTCTTCCTCGTCTTTCTTCCTCAACAAACTTTTCTCTCAGAGCCTGTCCGTGGCACTGCGAACTAAGCTGCTACTTCGGGCCCCATGGCCATCAAAGGACCCCAAGTGTTTGCGGTGCCGATCCGGTGGCGGCCCACGCATGAAATCCTGCTTAAGGGTTGGGCTGAACCTGAAGAGAATGATGTGTCATAATAGAAGAGGGGTTGTGTACAGAGTAAATATATTTTCCTGTACAAAGAACATTAAATAACCAATTCAAAGTTGACGCCGATTTGGGCTGAAGTCAAGTAGAAGCCTTATGTTTCTTTACCTCATATAATACATTTTTATCTATCTGCCTATCTTTTTCTAAAAGAAAGAAAAGCTAATATGAATAAATAAAAAACATATTCATTCACAATTGTAACATTTATAAATAGCCTTTTCTGAAAGAAGGAAAACCCATGTGAATAAAAAAAAATAGCATTTTCATTCACCATTTCGACTCTTATAAATATCCATTTCTAAAAGAAAACTCGACAGCGGTGTTTCATTACAGGAGCTGTGCGGCAAGTATGTTATTAGCTCATCAACTGATGATATCAGTATTTATTTTACTTAATATACCTGCATCTGTTTAATTTATATTTATAAACTCTGTCATTTTATTAATGTATTGCATTTAACCATTTAATTCGTACTTGATATTTGTTTTATTTAGGTTTATAGCAGTCCCAATGCTTAAAAGATAGAAGATGCGCTTAAATTAGTGGCCAGACGTGTATTATTGAATTACTATTACTTGAATTCTGTTAGTTCAGCAAAATGGATAGCCAAGAACCATGGAAATCGGTAGTGTAACTGTATTGTCTTAAGCCTGCAGAGTTACGAACATCCTACATTTTGGTATTATATTAAAGTGGCACATATCGGCTAAAGTGTCGATTAATAGTTTTGCAAAGTATGCAGTATCTACAGCATCTCACAAAAAGTTTGGAAGAGCATATCAAATCATGAAAATAAGATTGTGTGTGTTTTTCTTCCGCTATCCGAAACTAGAGCGTTCGTATGCCGAAAAAAGCAGAGAAGCACATACCAATATTCTGTATGTGAATTTTTTTTACTGTTCTGAGACCAAAAGAATAATCCTATTCTACATCAACCAGTTTTACGCTAAGCATAACACTATTACGGGCTCTTTTAGGTTTTTCTGATACATTGGGGGCACATCTTGCTAACGAATGCAGAACATAAATCAAAACTAGAATTCAAAAGGAAATTATGAATCACTGACACCCATAAGTGCTTCTTTTTATCTCGTAAATAAAGCAGTGATGGCGAAAAAATTAAGTTACCTCGATGAAAATGCTTCCAGTATGGTTTGGACCATGGATTCATGACTTAAAAAATGGGTCTGGTGAGTCACTCAATAGCAACCGTCGCCTGATCAATGTCTTTAAGCAGCATGCTGTGTTGGGGTGACTAATTGAAAAATCAAAAAAATAGGTGATCAATGAATAATTTACGTCTATAGCTTCTGTTAGGTAGTGATCACCGAAAAATATGAACTGAAAAAACAAACAAAAAACAAGCGTGAATGCTACCGGACACAAACTAAGGGGCCAATCTTGGATGAAATAACCGACATAGGGGGGAAACTGAAAGGGGGAAAAAAATAGAAATCTTCCTCACTCATTGAGGGGAGTGTGCGTTTGTGTGCTAAATTTCAGGTTTTTACTACGAGCGGTTATGGCTGGGCAAAGTCCGGATACATAGATACATAGAGACAAAGATGCATGGATACATATAAATGTTAGAATACATGAAGAACCTACACTGGCAGCAGTATTTAAACCCGTCTTTTGTTGGTAACGGTGATCAATAAAAGACATATACTCACAAATATAGTTCAGAACTTTTCGTAAAAGAGATTTAACGTAAAGCGAATTGTTGTAAAACGGAGGATATATATATATATATATATATATATATAGAGAGAGAGAGAGAGAGAGAGAGGGAGAGAGAGAGAGAGGGGGGGAGAGGGGGGAGAAATGCATATATTGCCTTAATTTGTAATAAACAAACATAAAACAAATGAGGATAGATTTTATCTGTTACAGTTGTTTAATCACAGTACTCGATATGTAACACAGTAAATAAAGCTACTAATATATAAAGAAACAACAGACAGCTGGTTGCTGAAGAGTGCGAGGGGCACGAAACGTTTACTTCTGCCGGGTACATGTCTTTGCGAATATTATTTTATATATATATATATATATATATATATATATATATATATATATATATATATATGTGTGTGTGCACGCTAATGTTTTGCAGTTTGATTTATTACCTTCCATGCAGTGACATTCTCTGAGTGATTTAATGACGTACTAACTCACAAACCCAGCCGAAATAAATTAAACACATCGGGCGTATAAACCTATTCGTATTCGGTACTAAACCTATTAAAAACATTTTGGTGGTCATGACCTCTGCATGTGAAATGCGATATCAGTATTGATTTAGATGGAAGAAACATTATACAGGTCTACTCAAAATGGCAAGACATTTGTTGACTGATTTCCCTTCGATCATTCACTTGTCAAGTAAGTTCAATAGTAATAAAGTGGTCCATTTATGTGGTTGTGTGCTAGACCAACTTAACCACAGTTCATCGTGTATATAAACACTGGAGCCCGGTTCAATGGGGTATCGGTTACCAGTCGCTTGATACAACCAATTGTGCAAGATCCGAATCAAACGTATGTAATATTTTGACTTTTTTTTATGCGAATCCGTAATGACCGATTGCGAACATCAAAATTCGTTGTCTCGATGTTTTCTGCTTAGACGTAATTCGCTCTCTAAATATTGAGACAATATCTATCTATCTATCTATCTATCTATATCAATATCAATATCTATATCTATATATATATCTATATATATATATATATATATATATATATATATATATATATATATATATATAGATAGATAGATATAGATATAGATATATATCCTGTCAATAACGCTTGGGCTGATTTATGGCCACTGATAATCACATTATTTCTGATTTCAAAGCACAACATGTCTATCTATTGCCGGAACTAACTCAAACAAAAATTGCAAAACCAGTGTTTAATCATCATTTCCTTTTTTTCTACCAAAAATATTCAGATAGCCCCAAAACGACTATTGTAAAGCGGGAGACTGGTGGATTATACGTAATCATTAGAGTGAATACAAGTTTTAATATCTTTGAGGTAGCCATTCTGCAATCCAATTCCATGAAAATCTATAACTTAGCAGATCGTCAATCCACTGCCATGGACGAGTGCATGTTACGAAAGAGATAATTCGTCTTAGCAAGTCCTCAGTCCAGTGTTACAGGAGAGATAATTCGTCTTAGCAAGTCATCAATCCACTGCCATGGACAAGATAACTAGCCTTAGCATGTCGTCAGTCCAGTGTCACGGAAGAGATAATTCGTCTTAATAAGATGTCAGTCCAGAGCGATGAGAGAAATAATTACTGCTACGATAGTTTGTTATTCATTTTTTGTTTTAAATTGATAATTTTTACATTTATGAGATATTCTGATGTACATATTAGTTAATCTGTTTGAAAATAAAACTGTTTTAAACCTGCAATGAAGACTTTCTATTTCTTACGAGAAAAAAACTTGGCATCGGAGTTACAACGTTGAAAACTTTTCTCGGCAGCGAACAAGCAAACAAATTTAATCGTGTAAGAAGTAATGGTTGATGACAGCTGATAAGAATGTTTCCCGACTCCATAGTATGGATGTTAAGACTTAATTATCTTTTTTTGTGTGTTATATTCTGTTGTTCACTCTAAACAGCTTCATCCTTAGTCAAAGAAAAGTTATTTAACTTTTAGTTGAATCGAAAAAGATGTTTCACAGGAACCTCCCAGATTTCATTTCGGGGTTCATTTTTAACCATCAATGATACCTAGTACGTTTCTGGACTGGGACACTGAAAAGATTGTAAATCGCATAGCTGGTGGAGTAATCAACATTCAGAGACAAATGAACACATTTTCCTGCTTAATTCAGAAAAATCGTCATCAATCATCACATGTCCAATACGAGCGCTAAAAGGCTGCTGCTGCTAATTGTCTGAGAAGAGGTACAAAGGAAATGTTCTCGAGTAGTGCTGGCTGATATTGTCTTAGCAATTGCGATGACATTTTACGCCCTTATTCACCATGTGTTTGCTTCGCGTAATGTTTATGGTATTGAAGTATCAACCAATTGGGTATAGGTTCGAATTACGCTAGTTATTCTCGGTAATATTTTGAGTCAGTTTGGTTCAGTGTGACCCCCTGTGCAGAATAGATAAACAAACAAATTTTGTGACGCTGGTCCTTACATGTATAGATAACACATTTTCGAGTCGTAAGGATAAAATAAGAATTTAGATAGATTCCCAAGTTCGCCAAATAATCTAGAAGTATTGTATATGATAGTATTAGAATTTCTTGGATGAAGCATTGCCAATTATTATTACTTTTAATAGTATTTCCTCAGCTTAATTTCTGTTACTTTCTCACTGCAGCTCACAGATCAACCCATGATCGTTACGTTAGAATAACGATTTGGGATTAAAGAAAGTGAAAAAAAGAAAAAGGGGTGAAATTTAGAATGAAATGAAGATTAAGAAAGATTGAGAAAAGGAAGAGATAGATGCAAAGAGAAATTAAGAGAGAGAGAGAAAGAGAGAGAGAGAGACAGAGAGAGTGAGAGAGACAGAGAGGGGGGGCATAATACCCCATAGAGATTTGGCAAACATAAAAGGTTGATGGATTTAATGTAATGTAGAACACAAAGATTAAATTACCTACGTACTGTTAAATTTAACCCATGGTTGTACGTTATCTTTATGGATTACGAAAACGGAAATGTCACTTAGAGAATGCCTTTGCGTTGTGCGTGGAGATGCCTAAACTATTTATGTAATCATGACTGTGAGTTTTTGCTTTGGGCTGTTTCTCAACCTTTTTCCCCTATCACCCTTTTTAGCGATTTAAAAAAAGTCTATCAGCCCCTTAGCTCAACTTTCGCCCATTGCTATAGATAATCTAATGCCTTCAGTTGAATAATTACTCCCATCGTCTACCTCATATACATCTTCAAGAAGGAACATTGTTTCTATTATGTAATGCCTTATCTTGGCTATAACAAATTAATGTCATAAGTTGCTTGCAGTAGATATTGAAACTCCACATTGACTTACGCGTGCTTGCATAATGAAATAATACGATAATGGAAACGGGAAATTGATAAGTAAAACTATTTTTCCAATACATATCTTATAATTCATTGAGTGGAAACACCCCACTTATTTCTTGTCTTTATAAAGATAAGATAAAAGATCGCCTATTTTTCTCAGAGAAAAATCCATTTGTAAGTGACAATCAATCACCCCCTACCCCCTGCTCGATTTTTGCCTCCTTGTAGGCGATATTGCTCCTGTTGAGAGACTGCTCTAAAAGACACTGATACCCAAAACGGCGCTTCTGCCAGACAGCTTAACCCATTTATAACTCAAAATGACTGTTAATTGATTGGTTTAATTGCTGTTACTCTTCATCTTGCCTTGTCGTATTTACGTCATCTCTCTTAATTATCGTCTCACTTTAAATATTCGAGGAGTTCGTTTCTTTCTCATTTTTATTTTTGTCCTTCTCTCTTCATTCTCGTTCTTTCCTCAATGTTTTCTTTTCTGTCCGCTTCACCCTTTTTCTCTTCATCTCCTTTTTTTTCTCTTTTTTTTATTCCGAACCCTTCATGCTTTTCTTCTTTTTTCACCTCTGCCAATGAAGTTGAAAGAGGTTTATATATTTACTCATGTCTGTCTGTCTGACAGTTTGTTCACACGATATCTGAAAAAGTTCTCAATGGATTTCAAAGAAATTTAATGGAATGGTGGGCAAAGGGCTAAATAAGAATAGTCAAATTGTTAAAATTTGGGCAGATCCAGGAATCTTTTTTGATACAGGGATATTTTCATTATTCTACCGCAGATAGTCATGAAAAAATAAGTCAATTAAAAGGACTTTGGATTTATGGGAGATAACCCAATGTAAAGTCGTACATTTAATTCTCACATTTTACACACACACACACACACACACACACATACACACACGCACACACACACACACATATATATATATATATATATATATATATATATATATGTATATATATATATATATTTCAATTCTCCTTCAGGTTGTTTTTAGAGACAGCAACTTTTACAGAGGTAATGCGCTCCCTGAGTGCTTTCTAGTTTATTTTTTTACATTTATCTGAGCCTCCTATCGGCACTTTTCATCCCATCTGCTCGTCTGTTTTAACGGCTCACAAAAGCACTCTCGCGTTGCCTCCAGATAAGATCCTTGCGCGCACACACACACACGCGTATATGTATATATATATATATATATATATATATATATATATATATATATATATATATATATATATATATATATATATATAGTCAGATACAGTCGCAGGATGGATAGGAGAAGATTCTTCCAATTTGGCTGTGTGTTCCCCATAACGAAGGCGAACTCACCCCTTTCACCTCCATTGGGGTATAAGATTACGCCGCGTGTTGCAGATATTTGCAAAGGTCGACGGGGGATGGGTGGGGTAGGAGGCTTATCTTTACCTTTGCATACGCGTGACACGACAGTTATTTCATAGCTTCTCCCGCGCAACAAAAGAGTTCATCTTTCCGACCACAAACATTAGGCTGATTGGCAACACCTGCCTAAATTTCTAGCTAGACGGGAATGGGTATCTTCACTACTTACGATTTGGGACGTTTTGTTTGTTGTTATTTTGACATAAAAAGCCATGTTGTTTAGATATATGTTGTGACTGATTATCCATCATCCGAGCCCTTAGGCTGAACTTCAGTAAACACGGCTGCAATACGAAGTCCTAAAAGCATTACTTGTAAATGTTTATATTTTTGAAGACTAATTTAGAAAACAAAATAGTATTAGTAATATTCCAGAAATGATAAAATATGCGTAAAAGTACTGACATATCTTCTCAATTACTCACGTGCACGTTTCCAGGAAATGGGAGGGGGACAAAAGCTTATATTCGAAATATTTCGTAGTGATAACTCAGTTGCCAGTGAATAATAATTATACAGTTTTTTTTTTAAATATATGAACATGAAGGTGATTTTGATAAAATTGTACAGCACTATTATCCTTTGTGTACTATAAGGTTATGAGAAGGTCTGATCCAGAGGTGGAAAACATCTGCCATTTTCGCTCTTGTCCCCGCCCCTTTCTGACCCCATGGCTTAAGCCCACTCAACATAATGATTAAGTAGCAATAAGCTATATGGTTTGAAAGTTGGTTTTTAGGATTGCAAACCACCACTCAACGGAAAGCACCTTAACTTTTACTAACCTCAGTTTACTAACGTTGTCTCATACAATGGTCCTCCTTATCCACAGTTCCGTTTTCTACGGCTTCTGTTAGCTGCAAACAACCCTATGAATAGATAATTCATAAATTTACTTACTAATGGCCCCAAAGCGCGAGAGTAGTGATGCTGGCAATTCTTATGTGCCCCGGAGAAGCCATTAAGTTATTCTTTTAAGAGAAAATGTGAAAGTTTTCCACTTAGAAAGGAAAGAAGTTGCTTAATTTTCAAGATATTGTAAACAGACTTAGGCGATATTATGACGTGTTGACAGAAAATTACCACCTAATTGTACTTGGATCCAACG
The DNA here is from genome assembly GCA_963457665.1 of Thysanoteuthis rhombus. Lineage (NCBI taxonomy): Eukaryota > Metazoa > Mollusca > Cephalopoda > Oegopsida > Thysanoteuthidae > Thysanoteuthis > Thysanoteuthis major. Next base: position 11,492,107 of record OY735220.1, read on the forward strand.
CCAAATCAATCGCTCCTTTCTCAAGCTATTTTCCACACTTCCACAACATTTAATTGAGAACTTTTGCAGATATTGTATGGACACCCATGAGCCTGTACACGAATGTATGAAGAAACCATGGAAAAATAACTCTCAATCGAAGGAAAGTAATTCCTGGATCCGCCCAGGATTAATTAATTCTTCCGCATCCTATTTTCCATCCTTCCACCAAATTTAATTGAAATCTATTCGGTATTTTTGGAGACATCTTCTAGACAGACAGACGAAAAGATAGACAAACAGATGGAAATACAGACCGAGGGAAAGACAGAAAGACAGCCTAATACATATACTTCCCTTCGTTGGTAGAGGTAAATAAGTACGAAAAGTATACGAATGATCAGTTACCTTCCTTGTTTTATAAACCTAGGTACAAAAGTACTAAATTCAAATTTCGGTTAAATTATTTTTGCCTCTAGCTAAATACAAATACAGTCAGCATATGATCTCAAGGTATTGTGGGGAGGTGTAGACGGCAATCGTGGTACTTCATCCATCCGTTCATTTTCTCCTTTACTCTTACTTAAGCCATTTAATATAATCCACTTCCGATTTGCTAGGCCTGTCAGCGCTTAACCAGAGCCCCGTTACTCGTACATTTGTCCATTGTCCTTCACTGTCCGTTGCCAGTCTCTCACGACAATGAAAGGTGGATTGAATTATCCCGGGTTTGAAATTCAGAAATCATTTTGTACCTTTCCTACAAGAGTCTAGCTTGCAACCTCCACATTCGTATAAATTAAGTCAAGACTGATGTGTTCGGCCTTCCTCATCTTGGCATTATGGAATTGGCCACACACGTTCTGTTAGACTTTCTTTTTCTTTCTTTAATATTTGTCTTATCTTTCTTTTTCTTTCCTTCTTTCTTTCTTCAACGTTTGCCTTAACTTTCTTTTTCTGCCTGTCTTTTTTTTCATTGATGCATATTTAATAATGCTCTACTGTAACTTCCCTTAACCTTTCGTTGCGAGACAAAATAGTTATCCAGATCAGTGGTTCTCGACCTTTAACCCTTGCAAACCACTTAATGTCCCAGAAGATTTTTTTATGTCGATTGGGCATTATAAGTAGATCGTAAGTTTTCTGAAACAACAATTGTTTCATTTTTCTTTCGCGTACCTCTAACATAGATCAAATGGTCCACGGATTTCACTTTGAGAACTGCTGATTTAGATGACTGCAATAATTTGATTTATAAACTATATTGAATGGAACCCAACGTAACCTCAAAACTTCACACATTTTCTATTATTGTACACCATAAGTTGACTCTCAAATTGCAATCTACATTAATTGAATTTAAATTCTCGAATTGAAATATACATTAACCAAATCTAAATCCTCGTTATTTCTAAACCGGTTGTTTATATTCATTTATCAGGCATTAAGAAGTGTAAGATGATACGAAATCAGTGAACTGAGTTTGAATTTTAGCTGAGGCTGTACATCTTCACTTTACTCCAAAACGCTTGGGAAAGGGATGGATCTGCTTTTCCTTGCGTTCTGTCGCATCGACAGATATTTTGACTGTCTCATCTCTGGCATGCCATAATGGTTGACAAAGATGAGAGCAGGTGAATGAGAACTTAGGCAAACCACTCCTTGATACATGATCAGCTCATTGAAAAGACCACGCTATTTCCAAACCATTTATCATGTTTCACTTTAGAGCTATAGTCGGAGTCAGTTTTTTTCCTTAAATATGTAAACCAACCGATACGTACCTTCACAAAAATTGCTTTGGTCTTGCACGAGGCTACAGTAGTGGAGTATCTAATTAAGATCGATCTTGAAGTGGTCTACTAGACGAGCTTGCCGAGTATTGGTCTATATATAGTTTTAGGTTCAAAGTTAAAGGAATTATTAGAAATCAAACTCACTACACTATCAACAATCTGAAAAATTTACGTAATAATCATTGCTCTATGGCAGTGGTTTCGAAACTTTGAAAACTCAGGGCTCCCTTCTATAAAGGAAATATTATATTTTAGCATTTGATTGATTGACTAATTGACTTGTCAATGAACTGCATACAATAAAAAGCAATTTTTGATCTTTAATTATCATATTTATCAAAAATGGATTACATTTATTCGAATTCTAATATATGGTATATGTCTGAGTACAATAATTACTTTTATGATTGCTGTGCAATGGATGAAGATGTTTCTCCACCACAATATTCGCAATGTTAGGGTCAGAGGGAACACAGCTACGGATCTGGTGTATTTATTTGATGAACACCAGTTACGAAAGTACTTCTTATTACAGAGCTACAGAAGTGAATCACTCTGTGACTATCGTACTCACTGAATAAGAATCAATCTGTGAAAATCGACTGCTAATAATCACAGGCATTCAAACAAATATTTTCTTAGATTTCATTTCGTACATTTATTTTGGAAGAATGAGTATTAACTGAAGCTCATATCAGTCTTTAGAAAAGAAAGTTGTTCTTCTCGTGACTAAAGCGAATATATGAATAACTTATGCCAAAGGCCATTTTATTTCACAAAACTTTAATTTTACAACGAGAAAAAAAAACACGTAGAAAAATAAGACAAGCTAGGTGAAAGAGAAAATAGCAGAGTTTTCAAAAGGTCAGCGACCGAAATTTTGCGAGAAGTGAATGTACGGTAATTGAGTGCATCTGTTGATTGGTGTGGAGAAAAGACAGAATAGTCTTCAAAAAAGACGTGCAAGTGGCCTGATGGTTGACATCACAGAAAATGGAATCGACGAACCGAGTTCAAAGGACGTTGGAGTTTGCGTTCACTTTACAATAATGGCTTTGGGAAAGGCATGAATCCATTTACCCCCCCCCCAGTCATGGGTAAATGACTTAGTAGACTGGGCTCTTTGACAACTAAGCAAATGTGATAATAGATCGAGAAAGTCCAACCTCTCGTCCAGTGCCGTGAGAAATGGATAATGGACTGAGTAAGGAACTTGTTCCCGAAACGCACATTCCTGTTGAAGCTTCGACGGACTTAGCAAGACATTATTACAATTCCAATTACAATTAACAAATGTAACGGTGCCGTCAAAAATGACGGCATACATGAAATTGATATTTTGTTAAGTATTTACTATACAACTTTAAAAATGAAATAAATTAGACAAAGACATATCAGTAATAAATGAACGAAACTTATATCGGCAATAGTTCACCGTGCCGTAAGAAATGACGTCGCATATGAAATATGTATCGATACCCATTGCATTTTATGTACATTTATAATAAAGATTCGCATGATGGTGGGTTTGGAGAATAGCGTTTTATTGACAACGAACGGATTCCTTTATTATTCGCTTCGTCTTTAAAAAAATTATTTTTCAGAATTTTTACCTGTCATAAGAACCTGAAATCCTATCCCACTACGTCAACTGTCGCTTTCCTTCTTGGGTATTACAGACAAAATATGAATATACAAATAGACATGGCGTATTGTTACAGTAGATTACTCAAGTAAAGTAAAAGTGGCACTTGCTTCGGGCATGTACATGATTATGACATCAAAAATGATCAACAACATTGTTTTCACCTCGGAATTACCCCCACCCGAATTTCGACAGCGGATGAGGTGGTGGTGGTGGGGGAGAACATAGGATGGGGGATACAATAGTTCTTTTTTTTTTCAGCTGTTTCCAAAAATTTAGTCCAAGTATAAACAAAATGGGTAGGTTGTAAAGGAAAACATACAAGTAGATCCCCGAAGACGTCAAGGCATCAGGATAGAAAACTCAATGCAGTATTCCATGAAAATGAAAACTGCTCAACAAAACAAATGAAAAACAAATGGTCAGAAACAATAGCAAGTGTTTGAGACAGAACTGTGAGAAATCGGCTGAACGAAATGAAATTAACCTACAGAGAGGTGAAAACAAAAACCAACACTAACACCTTAGCAGAAGAAAACAAGGTTACAATTGGAACAATAATTTAGTGTGGATGACTGGATGAAAGTGAAATGAATCATGACTCTGCACTGGTCAAGGCGATGATATCTGGTGCCATTCCAATGCAACATATAAATATGACTGCCTGAAAAAAAAAAAGAAGCAAATTTCCCCGGTCATTTATATGATGTTGCATGTCAGGTAAAGGACTAGGGAAGATGACAGCCATTGCCCCTGCAGCCAATGCACTGGTGCACATTGAAGTATTAGACACTTTTCATTTTATCGATAGAAAAAAGTTTTGTTGATGGAGGAATTTTCAGAATGATAATGTACCTAGCCACAAAGCAAAGAATGTATTTTTTTCTCCAAGAAAGGCATATCAATTCAATGATATGGCCAGCAAACTGTCCAGATCTCAATAAAAAAAAGAGGGTCCATGATTTTTATGAAGTAAAAAATCTGGATAAACATCCACAAAGTGTGGTGATTCCATATTTCTGCCATGGGAATTATATTCATACAAAGGCTTTGACAAACGGCATGGAATATAATCATTATCAGCATCGTCGTTTTATCATGATAAATAAATCAAAGCCCTGGTCTGATAAAGAAAAAAAGCAACATACTTCGTCTCACTATCTTGAATTCCGCCGGCCTCGGTTTCGATCTCTGGGGATCCATGAGTTATGATGTCCATTGGTTATCTGCCATTCATGCAACATGACCAGCCCATTACCAATTGAATTTTTTTGATGAATTCTACGATGTCTTGGACTTCTGTTTTTCTTAAATATATTGTGCTGTTTAGTGATCTCTCTATGTGAGGTTGAGCATGATTATTTCATGTGCAAGTTGCATGGTTCTCAGTTTGAGGGTCAGTTTCTTGGTTAGGTTCCATTTTTCAGCTCCATAAGTGATTATTGGGGGGATGCATTGATTGTATACTCTTCTTTTTAGTAATAATGGGATCTTCTTGTTTTTGAATGCTGATCTTGCTCTGCCGAAGGCTTGCCATCCTAGAGTGATCCCTCGCTTGATTTCTTCTTGTGAGGATTTCATGGGTATTCTTTGTCCTATGTAGATATTGTGGTTCTCTCTCTCTAGTTCCGTGTTTTCGAATTTGATCTTTGTGTATTTTTTTCCTATGTGGTTGTTGCACATGACTTTTGATTTGCTGAAGTTCATATGAAGGTCAACTTTCTTGTTTTCTTCATTCAGTTCAACTCGTATCAGTTTGAGGTTGTGAAGGTTCTCTATAAAAAGGGCGATGTTGTTTGCAAATCTGAAGTCACTTGAGTATTCACCATCTATTCTCCCTTTATTTTCCCAGTCTAAGTTTCGGAAGAACATCTCGAGGTGGGCCATGAAGAGTTTGGATAGGCTCGTATTACCTTGTCTTACCCCTTTTTGGAGCTAAAATGGCTCCAAGTCTTTCTGTGGCCTGATAAATTAGCTGGTGTGACTGTATATACGTTGCAGCACGCTGACGATAGCCTTAATGACCCCGAGAATTTCCAACAGGTCGAAGGCCTTCTTGAAATCGACGAATTCTACAGCGAATGGCATTTTGTATTCTACTGCTTTCTCTATTAGTTGATTTATCGAATGGAGATGATCCATGATCGAGTAGCTTCTTGTGGTCTAGGCATAAGTTGAAAAGAATGGCTAGTTTCCTGGCGATGAACTTACCAGCTTTTTTGAGTAGATACATGGCAATTTATCTGGTCCAGGGGGCTTTCCTTTACTTTGCTTGTTTGATGACTTGTGTCACCCCCAATGGGGTAACGTCCGGGATATTCTCAAACTGATTGCTCATGTTTTGCGCATCTTCTTCGTTGTTTTGTGGTCCTTATTTTGAGGAGTAAGGTTTTTGGTATAATTTTTGGGCATGTTCGACAACCAGGTCTCTGTCTGTTGTTAGGTCTTCATTTTCCTCGAGTATACTAGTTATTTGTTTCCGTCCTGTATTGAGAGCTTTCCTAAAGGCTTTGAAAACCTGTCCTTTTTCGAGAATAGTTTTGCTGTCGTATATCTTCTTTTGTCCTCTCTTTGTTTCTTTTAGACAGTTTTATTCAGTTCAGGATTTTCAATTTTCTCTCTTGAATTATCAGTGGGTTGAGACGTCTGTGTTCCTCCATGAGATTCTTGGTTTCATTTAATTTTTTTTACTAATGGTTTGTGTGCTCTTTGTTTAGAACATCGTGACGGCTTTAATTTGAAAGCCTGTTACTTTGTTCTTGAATTCGTTGATGTTGGTGTCGTTCTTTTCTGGTTTGGTAAGAATTTTATACATGTTTTTCTGTTCAAGCTTCAAGGATTGAGTGAGCTCCTTTGGTACGTTCAGTGATTACGGTTTGGTATAGAACACTTTCCCGCGTTTTTTGTTGGTGTTAATTTGCATTTTACATCTTACCATTCTGTGGTTGCTTCCTACGTTGACTTGATTTAGGATCTGGATGTCTTTAACGGTGTCGCTTTTGTCTGATACGATGTACTTCATTTCATTCTTGCTTTCATGGTTGGGGCTCTTCTAAGTCCGTTTTTATCAGGTGTCTAATGAAGAAGGTTTTCATGATTTTAAACCCGTTTGCGGTTGAGAAGTTCACAAGATCTTCACCTCTCTCATTCCGTACTTTATATCGGAACTCAACGACGCAATCTTCATTTCTTTGTGCGCAGAAGTCTCCCATCATGGCATTGAAGCATTTTCTGGTATCTTGGCGTAGGGAGTTCAAGTCATCGTAGAAGTTGTCTATTTCTTCTCCAGTTGACTGCGAAGTGTGAGTGCAGACTTGGATGATATTTAGTTTGTACCTCTTTGGGAGTTGTACCGTGACATTGGCTATGCGGTCAGAGAAACCTTTGAAGCTTATCACGTTGTCTGTGAGTTCCTTATTGATGATGAATCCTACCCCACTTTGTTTTACTTACTCTTTTCCGTAGTTGTAAAGAAGATGTTCACTCTTTAGTTCGAAAAATTCTTCTCCAGGTTTTCTCATTTTGCTGATGTCGATTATGTCCAATTTGATGTTTTTGATTTAATTTTCAAGATCGGTTAGGTGTATGTCTGTTGAGAGTGTTCCCAAGTTGTGCCAATATATAATGTGATCGAACATTTCATAGTGAAAATTTATTAGCTACAATTCACGATAGCTTATTGAGTATTATCTTCTTTTTGCCATATTGTCATATAAAACAGATATCCCACCCCTTTTTTATCATTATACACTTGAAGAGGGCTGTAGAATGGATCGACCGAAATTTTATGGTAACCAAATCAACTGCGCGAAGAATGGATTCAATTGTATGGCTAAATCTTGGAATGTTCATGGTTCTTTCCCATATATTGATTAAGACGATACTCAAGGTTTAGTATCTGTGTTTTTCTCTGATCTTGATTATGACCAGATGGCCAGTTGAAATCGCTAGATCACAAAGTTCGGGCAATTTTTACATTATTCAGGTTCAGAAATGCGTTCGCTTTTACGCTTACACAAAAAGTTAACAAAAGAATAAGAAAAAAATTCCTTGTCTATCGTCTTTAATCAAGCTCAAACAAGACTGCTGTCTAAACACGATTTATATATATATATATGTGTGTGTGTGTGTGTGTGTGTGTGTGTGTGTGTGTGTACGTGTGTGCGTGTGCGCGTGTGCATGTGTATGAAGAGAAAATTAGAGAGAGAGAGTGGAGAAGTTCCTCTAATGGGGCAATAGAGCCACGATTTCAAAAGTGATGTCGTTTACAAAAGTTCTGAAACAATGTCTCTCAAAGACATTACTCATCAACGCAAAGTACCTAGGTCATTGCAAAAATATTTTTTGGCAACTTCAGGTGCTTTCAAAGTTATGTCTCGGTTATTTACCATTTTGCGCAGTTTTAAAAAGTATAATTATCAACCAACAGAAAAAGAAGTTGCTGGTTTCTTACAATTCATCCGTCTAAATATGGTAAATATGACGAAGTTATAATCATTTCATCCCAGCACCGTCCTATAAATACTGCTTATATATCTATCTATCTCTTTCTCTCTCTCTCTCTCTCTCTATATATATATATATATATATATGTATATATATATATATATATATATATATATATATATATATATGTGTGTGTATATATATATATGCGTGTATATATATATATATATGCGCATATATATGTATATATATATATACATATATGTATATATATGTATATATATATGCATATATATATATGTGTGTGTATATATATATATATATATATGTGAGAATGTGTGTGTGCGTATGTGTGTGAGTGTGTGTGTGTGTGTGTGTGTGTATGTATGTGTGCATTGTGCCGAAGTAGGATGCCGAGGTTTCATCGTCATTTCGACTTTGGCATAGCTGACTAAACTTGGATTGTCAACAACCGAGAACAGAAACTATGTAGGATGGCTTAGTCACTCAATGGAAACCATCGCATGATCAACGTCTATTTGTGGCATACTGCGTCAGGAGTGATCAATCAAAAAATTGGAAAGAAGACGTTTTTGAAGTCTGAATTAAAAAAAAGAAAAAAAAAAGTGGACACAAGAATGGAATAATTTACCATACTTACACTTACTTTGCTAATTGTCCCCTCCAAACCCTACTGTGGTGGAATAAAAAAAAACAAAACAAAAAAAACAAAAAAACAAAAAAAATACTGTTTTTATAGACATAATAAGGAGTGAATGATTAAATATTTAGTCTTCAGCTGCATTGGTGCGGCCTGTACGCGTGATACATACATAACCTGCCAGCCAGTCAGTCAACCAGACTAGATCAAAAACTGAAGAAACCTATGTTGACAGTTTTGGTCGACGGTTTCTAATTAAAAGGCTCAAAAATCGGGCAGAGGCTGCATATGCGTGTGTTTTTGTGTGTATGTATGCCCCTATATGTATATATATATATATATATATATATACACACACACACACACATGCATACATACGTATTATTATGTGTAAAAGCATTTTTACAGTTTTAGCAATTCTTATTAACATTTTTGGGACAGTGAGAACAACATTCCCTTGAAATGAGTGTGAAGGTGACATTAAATTCGAGTGATCATGCAGCCATTTTGAAGGACATTTAACCTTGAATTACAAGTCTTCCTTTTAGGTTACAATCAGTCTTCCTTCTCTTCATTATTTTGAATTTCTTCTTCTTTTTCTCTTCCTCGCCCCAATTCTTATCTTCATCTATCTTTCCATCTCTTTTTCTTTCATTCTTCTCATGGATAAAACCCGTGAAGTTACATCTGTAACTATGACTTGGCATTTCTTTGTCTTGAAAACTGTGACGCAAGTCGACAGTTCTATGGATGCCAAGAGATTTTTCGTTCAGATAAAATTCGAATGGGTTAATAGCGTTCACGAGAGAGAGAGAGAGAGAGAGAGAGAGAGAGAGAGAGAGAGAGAGAGAGAGAGAGAGAGAGAGAGAACAAATGTTGCCAATTACTGTCAAAAATTGTGTAACAACAAACAGGGCCGAATTTAACATTGATGAACCTTTCTATTTTTGTATTTAGCTATTATTTTCAAACAAATCAAAACAAAGATGAGACATTTATGCACTTATGATGTTTAATCTAACGTGAAATCCTTTTTGTATCTATAATCTATCACTATGTAACATGATAGATCATCAAAGAAGTTTAGTCGGGACATTTTACTTTTTTACCTGCAAAACTTTTTCAAAAAATTCAAATTTTCAAAGACATTTTTTCAAGGTCATCTAAAATCTTGGGTCTTTCTGCAGCTGTACTTTTTGTGCTGCCTTTAGCGTGACCCTGAGCTCAAAGTCACACAAAGCGCAACCAGCAGGGGTTGATCATTGTATCAAAGGGTATGGGTGTCAGCTGGGAGGGCAAACAGGACATCCCCCCACTGATCAGGCCTTCTCACCTAGGGCGAGGGGCCTTGAAACCTTATAGTTGATAAAAATGATAGTGTAATACAATTGTTCTATTCAATGTACCCGTATAAAATGATGGTATTATTAAGATATATTTTGAATATACTCTTTTGCTCTTGCCCCTACTGGACGCCAAAATTAATTGGGTGTTCAGATTAGACAGCTAATCACTGCATGATCATAAATTTTCCTTGTAAATCTTTGTCATATCTCCTATGATAAAAGTATTTACTTATTTCAATCGGTATCAAATGCTGTTAGTTCAAGCTGAAATAAAAAAAAAACTAGGGTTTTGAATGCTTGTTTCCCTCAGATTCGTAGTTGCAGCAATATAAATAGGACGAGCAGGTGACCTAACGGTTTACGTCATGGTGAATGGCATCGACGAAGCCGAGTTCAAACTCCTGCTAAGATAGTTTGCGTTCACTTATCACAGATGCCCTTGTGAGAAACATAAATATATCCTTTTTCACCAAGCTATGGATGAAAAGCAGGACAGACTACGTTCTTCAGCTATGGTTGGCAATCAGTCCAATAGACAACTCTGATTTCACACCAGGGAGCGGGCCCATTTATGGTATGCAACATGTTATGATGTGTGAATATCTCGGTGTGACTCTCAAATCGCCCTGGTCATCTATTGCACCCGGTCCGTCTCCGGCCATCCTGACTATATCCTGGTGCCGGCAGAAAGGGACGAGACAGTGAAGATGACGTTACGCAACTTTTCCTCACTATAATCCAAGTCAAGTGCAAGTCATGACTTTAAACCCTAAGGTGCTTTGCAGCTGTTGCACCACTCAGAACTTATGGTCATTTCCGATCACGGAAGACGAGTATCATGATGATGATTATGAATTGGAGACCATCCCTGCTCCCCTTTTCCTTTGCTTATAAGTGGTTGGATGTTGTGGAGGATATTATTTCAGTTTTCAGTTATTTTGTCAATTTTGATGCACTAATTTGATTTCGAGCAGGAATATGCCTATCGATAATATCAAGGATTTTAGAATTCGTGGGTTTTCTGAGATAATAGGATGATATGATGAAAGTCAGATCTTTCCAAACCATGTGTCATGACACTTTTGTGTACTGCCGATAATCTCTAGGTATGTCACGAAATTAAATATAATTATGTACATATTTCAAAAGATATTCTCCTTGAATTGTTTGAATAGCTATGATGACATTATATATTTGGCATGGCAAGCAAAACCTAAAAATACAAAAAGTTTGGAAAGCTCTGATTTAAGTGTTTATATACAAAACTTAGTTTAATCTGGCACAATACCGGCGTACCGGGAAACTCATTGGGGGCAAACTCACAGCACTTACAAATTGGTCTATCAAACGAACTTGCAAATCAATTAACTGTTGTAGGGGCCTTCATAAAAGATATACAATTCTCTCTCCGATATTTTAAGCTTTTAGAATTCCTGATTCCTGGGTGTATAAAGCGATTCATGTACTCTGAACATTACTGGATTATAAAATTATTTTTTGTGGAGTTCGCAATAAACTATCTGCGGTGGTCGATATCAAGGTTGGATACGAATCGTGTCTGACCAGAAAGCTAAAAGTGATTCTGGTGACTGTTAAAGTTCTGCAATAACCAGCGAAGGAAATACATTCTTTGTCGGCATAATTAAAAACAACTATAAAAGTCATTTTCAGGATCCTGTTTTTATATTCCAGCAGTTCCTCAGTCCATGAAGCTTTCCATCGTTCATTTCATTTGCTCCCCCAGAAAGAAGGATTCTTTCCAAGTTGGCCATAAATTCCTACCATAAACACAATTTTATGGCACATTTTTTTGGTATTTGTACCCGATAGACCTTGACAGACACTTATCTAATAGTAGTGGAAATGAACGTTTAGACTTTAAGATAGCTCTTATTCAACATCAGGAAGAATATGGACAAGCCATAAAGGCGTTTCTTTGTATAAGCCATTATTTTTCTTCAATTACCTGTTGTTCTATAAACTACTAAAGAAGTTTTTCCTGACACAAATCATTGTTCTTTATTTACTTTAACACATTAATATATATATATATATATATATATATATATATATATATATATATATATATATATATATATATATATATATAATACATTTATTAGATATTATATAGTATATATTAGTTGATTTGTATGAAAATAAGAACGTTTTAAAGATACAGTGAAGACTGCATTTTTATCGCGTTTACAAGCATATCCTGTCACAGTTAAGTTAAGAATATTCTTCTGCAGCGAACAGGTTAAAGATATATTCAATATAGTAATTTGAAATATCGGATTTGTAGTGAAAATTTGAACTACTTACGACCAAGATCAATTTAAAACTTTTTATTTGAAAACAAGCCTAGCTACTGCAGTGTCAAAATCCTATCCTACTTCCTCATCCGACAGAAGGTTATTTATGCAGGTTTTATATTGTATATACATAATAGATAATAGGTTATAGGTATATCAGACTTGTCAGTTGAGCTCATTCGGTAAGAGAGCAACCTACCAATCGCATGGTCATGATTTCAAATCATATTGGGGAAGTATCAATTCAATACGTAGGTTTGGTTTAACGTGATGTGATAGACAAACAAAAAAGTGTTCACTCCTCTAGGCGAGGATTATTCGTATTACGGAGAAAAACAAAGTCAACTCTAACTTGGATAGGAGTTTGACAAAAAAAGAAAAAAGAAAAAAATGTGTCAGCAAATACACCATTACTCTGGTCAGAATTCAGTGAAGAAAAGAAACTTTTTTCTTCAACCATCTAGTTTTTGCTGCACTAAGCTGGTCATGGGATCCCATCAACTGATATAAAATGGTCCCAAATCGGCAGTCATCAGCCGGTTCTTTGAACGGCTCAAACAGATATCCATATTTCACTAACATGATAATCTGTCTTGATGCAAATAACAGTCATATCCGAGTTCGTCAAATCCAAGATACACGTCGTCCTGACTTACATGTGAGCCCCTCCCCACCTTTCTCTCCTCTCCCCTCTCTCCCCCTCTCTCAAACACCATTTAAATTGAATCATAATTTTTATTAAATAAAGCGTTTACAAGCTTCCGGTAGAACCAGACCAACCTTCAAAAATAAGAAATTCCTATTCGTTTTGAAATGCAACTCCCGATAGTCACCATGGAGTTGAATCATGTAATCAAACTGAGAACTATGTAACGTGCACCGGAGAGAATCATTCTTAAGATCATGTTGAGAGATACAAGACAGCACAGTACATTAAAGAACAAATAGGGTTCAGAGATATTATAGAAAACCATAAGAAAAGTGGTCAAACTACAAGAATGTCAAACAAACATGAGATCAAATGCGAAATCGTGGTTGGCAAAAAAATATAGGGAATGGGGTGTATATCCAATTACGGACGTTAACAGGCTGCTGCTGCTGATCACTTATTGACTAATATTCATTCTAGCTTAACATCAATTGCTTTACATCTTAACTGCTCAGACAATCGGTCTTTATTCCCGAACAGCAGTCTTTACTAATAACCATACTAATATTACTAGTGCACATAAAATAAAAATGATAACATCATCATCAGAAAAAAATGGTGCCGAACGATCAGAAGAGTAAAGAGTAACTTAAAGGGTTAGATTTGATATTACGTCAGCCGTATGACTATCGTGGCTCAAGCGCAAGAGAATATGACGTAGAAAACTAAAGCTTCCTGGGATCCATGTTCGAGTCTCACCGAGGTTATCCTCTATTTCTGATCTCACGGTATGAGTAGTTGCGATGTAAGTAAGTAACTAAAAATTTTGAGATTAAAAAATACTAATCAAAATAAATAATCGTTGAAAACGGAAATATCATCTAATATATCGCTATCAGATTCCGGACATTACGTATGGGCTGATGAGTAAAAATAGTCTCAACCGTAATTCGAACTTAATGAAAAACGAAAAAAAAAAATTGCTTAAGTACCCGTGAGCAATAAAGGCAAAACGATTTACAATAATTTTGTTGAAAGAGGAGAGAAATGTTTGGAAGACTGGAAAATCTAAAACTAGATTGATAAGTGGTATCTTCCTTTATTATTCCAGAAACATGCATTGTAACTATTTAAACACGACCAAGTCAATTTATTGCAGAGAAACGTCTTGAGTAACTGTCCCCAAGGAAAAGTATCTACATCAATCTTTAAAGACATTAGATAGTTGCTTGTACATTAAGTAACAAAGCCTCAAAACGTGTCGGTGGGGACCGGTCTCATCCTGCTAAAGAAGCGTTAGGATAGTTACTAATAATAAAATGTCTGAATTACGCGTCAGAACGAAGGCGGGCCTCTAGAACCGACTCAGGAATCTACTTAGGAGAAGGAAACTTTCAAATAAAACACTGCGGCCTTGGGACTTCTCTTCTATCATCTCATCTAGTTGGGCCATGAAATGCAGATCCTTTGTGTTAGGTCAGTCAACTCCACTGCGCAAGCCCCAGGCCTATTCCACGTATCTCTCCCGCGTAGGCCTAGCTGGCCATCTGGAGCCCGCAACAGACGTGGAAAATCCTCCCGAATCTTTGTTTGCCAAGTCATGGTGGATAAAAACTATCAATTGTCTGGAAGTAGGCCATTATTCTTCTTCACTGCTTTTTTCTATCAGAATCTCCCGTTGATATAGTCGTGATGATGGCCATTGTGCGAGATTATCTACTGCTAATGATAAAAGAGATTCATAGAAGTCTTCCACCTTTTTCGACGAAAAATAAATTATCCTCATCTAATCCGAACAGAATCATTGTTAGCTTTTCCGAAAACAATAACAGGCTCAAGTGCCTGATAGGAGATGTGATGAGTATCTCCTCCTGTCGTTAACAATGTTCAGTGTTCGAGCCGTGGTAAATGACCATGATGGCCTGATACAATCTTCCTACTCTCATCATCTTCCTTACTTTAGCCTTGTGCCCCGTATTAACCAAAGTTTAGTAAATATCTTTATTCAGGGTGGTAATAAAGTCTTGCATTAGTTTCAAGAAAGAATCTATATAGAAAATATGTACATGATAGAACTGCCTCGTAATCTAAATGACTGCATACTTCCAACTGGCGCCAGAGATCAATATTCGATCTTTGTTTAAAGTCCAGACTTCGAATGATTATCTTCGAGGTAGTTTGTCTCTTTACCATTTTTAACCAACACGATCTTCCTGCCTTCAAGCAAATAATGGGTTCAAATCGACAAAAGTCATTTGTAGACAACTCATCATCATGACCTGCCTTCAACGTTCGTTGTTGGACATAATATTTCCCCATTGTCTGTGGTTGTAAATGTAAGACATGGGGAGTGATGGGCCTTGTTCTGCCACGCTGGCCCATGACGTGTTCGTACTTCACTGCACATAAGCATTTTGATAACATCCGTAAAAAAACAAATACAACCGAGCAACAAAAAAGCGTTATTTTCTCAGAGTTCCGAGAATGACGTCTGTCTTTGGTTCTCAAACTCACTAAATCGGAGGCCATTCAGTTAGATGAAAAACGGTTTTTATAAGAGTGGAAGAAATTTGCGTAACATTTTTCTCTTGCTCGTAAGAAGGCATGCATCTATGTTCTAATGAAGACTCTCAGTAATTCTGTTTGAATGAAATGAAGAGAATTTGAGAGACTGCGCATGATAAGTGTCCAACGAAATGTTGTTTTTAGAGGAACAATTATCCTTTTTTTTCTTCCATGTTCCAACACTCTATGAATCATAATGCAGTCTTTAAGGTTCAAAATTGAAAGAAAAAATGAGCATTGTTGCTCGAAAAATAACAATTTCTTTTAAATGGTTCTTTGGCCACTTATCATGCACAGCCACTCATTTATCCTGTGCCGAAAAGCTGGATGACTTCTATGAATATCTGTTATCCTTAACACCCGATAATCATGCACAACTACCATCACCAAAACGAGAACTTAATCAACGGTCGATTTCAATATACAGAAGTAGTAGAGGAGAAAAATGTCCGACAACTGATAACGTTTATCTATAAAGCCGTGGCTTCGCGAATGAAGATTTAGGAGGCCTTTCCATAACTGTTGCAGGAGTTGATCTGGCCGCCAGGGGAAGCTCCTGCCTTGCGGCAATACCTCTTTCCTTCTGCCCTTTTACTGCAGTTTGCTTCGGCGAGTGCGGTTTCATGGGAGACATTGTGTCCAAGGGCGTCCACAGCCACTCTTTTTAGGGTCAAAAGGATTTATCTACAGAGTAAGGGACAAAATGATAAATTCGATATATTTTCTACCTCCTAAGAATAAATACTATCCTTTTATCGTTGGAGTAACATAAAACAAGCCTACTGCAGCATTATGCTTTATAGACTCTAAGGTTCCAACTCCCTCATTCTAGGTGAAAAGGCCTGACCCTCACAAGTGACGCCCATGCTTGTTACGCTACGTCCCATCATCGGTTAACTGCTTTCTACTGACGATGATTGATTCCACAGGAGATGAGGGTCTCTCCCAATGAGATTCTGCATCTCTTCCGTGAGGTTCCGCTTCTTTGCAGTCCAGACAATATTTAAAGAGGGTCTTTGGAAATCCCCACTGCGTGACCTACCCACTGCATGTGAGTTGGGATAGTTGCTCCTAAATGTACAATTAAAAAAACTATTCAATATCTTTAAAGGGATACGTGTTCTAAAGCATAGTTAGCAGTGGCGTCTCTGTGCAATAAACTGATCCAGTTGTCTTTGAATAGTGAAAGCACATCAATTTCATATCATCTTTATTCAATTCATAATTAGATGAAACATTGTCAAGCATTTTGAATTAAGACGAAAGGAATACTAGTCAGAATTATTAATGGTTGATAATGATTCATCTAATGAAGAATAGAATCAAGATGATATCAGTACTACTACAATTACAAGCATAAAACAAATGTGGTGCAGAAAGATCAGGAAAGAATGAAAGGTGATTATAAATGGTCAGATTTGGTCTTCTGCTCTCCGTAAAAGTTCAAGTGTCGGAATAACTAGTACAGATAAACAGACTCCCTGAAGCAAAAGGGATGTGAGTTCGAGCCACGCCTAAGGCTTCACTTTTATTTTTGACCAGCCCTGTTTACATGCAGTCGTAGACGGTCTGAGTATTGAGTGATGAAAGACAATAAAAATAAGATGAAAGAAACACTATTCAGAAATTTATAACTGTACATCGATTTAATCTTTACTAGTAAATACTCGTTTTTTCCTAACAGTATACGAAAGCTGTGTACTATCTTAGTACGTTTACACAGTAATTTGAAAGGTTAACGCAAGGTATTGCTAACTAAACTCTTCTATTCATTTTGTACTAAGCTTGAATGAACTAAAAGATTTATATGTAAACTGGTTGGCCTTTGGCATTTCGTCATTAAATTGCATAAAGTGGTTTAGAGTCATAATGCTGAATGGGGAAAAATCTGATAAAAAATCATTTTCCTCAACGGAGTTAATTGTTCAGTTCGATATCTATTGAGATGAAATTGAATAAAGGGGGGGGTCTAACAAACAAAGATATTTCCACGATATTTCCACCCCTTCATAAATAAATTCAATAACCAAGGAGTAAATACTGAAAGTCTTATTAAGTAAATCAGTAAGTTTTATGTAGTAAATTAGTAATTGCTTTCTTAGGTATACTTAAGGTGGGAATCTTAAGCACTGTGGTATGCAGAAAAAGATCATTGGAGCGTAAGGGGCAACAAAGCCATATTTGATAGAATGCAAATATATTTGTAGTTTATTAAAAAAAATTATCACATCAAAACTAAATAGTTTCCAAATCGTTTATAAAAATAATAATATAAAATAGTTCATTCTGAATGTATCCTCCCTTAGTTTAACAGACAGGTTAACACCTAACACATTATGATATAGATTTACAGATATGTAATTCTTTGTATTTTCTCATCAACAATTCTTTGTTTATCTTCCAGATAGTTTTGTTCTTGGCAATGCAAAATCGGAAGGTATTCCAGTTGTTTACAGCTCAGAGGGATTTTACGAATTGACGGGTTTCCGACGGAGTCAGGTCTGTGGAAAGGGAAGTAAGTGCAGCTTTCTTCATGGACCATTAACGAAAGATGAAGCCAAACAAAGCATCGAAGATGCTCTCCAATTCCAGCAAGAATGTAGAGTCCAACTGTGCCTTTACACCAAAAGTGGTAAGTTTGTGTTTTTACTTGACTCAAAAGCCATAGACAGTTTGAGAGAATTTGGTTATTCATAATCATTATAATTAATGAAAAAAATACGAACTTGAAACTTCCAATCATATATATATATATATATATATATATATATATATATATATATATATATATATATATGTAAACCGATGCTAGTGGTGTGCAAAGGTCGGTTGAATCACTTGCTTCAATTTTTGTTCCCACCATCTGATGGCGCCACTGTTAGTTTCATTTTGAGCAGACAAATTTCACCCTTTTTTTTGCAACTAAGTTTGAGTCATATGTATTGTGCGCACGAGAAGTTTTGCACGAAAAACGCTTTTTTCACTTTGGTAAGTAACTTATGACAAACGAATGCATATTTCATGCTGTGTAATGCAATTGATGATAGCGTCATCACCATCATCGTCAGTCTTTTATCGTCCGTCGTTGGATATAGACCTTCCCAAGGATTCACCAGACTTCTCTATCATGGGCGTCGTGGAGCCAATACTTTCTGAACTTGTTTATTTCGTCTAGCCATCTTATATTCTGCCAGCATCGGTTTCAGATTAGATCTTTGGGAATCCATGTTGTAAGCTGTGATGTCCAGTGGTTGTCTGCCATTCTTGCAACATGACCAGCCCATTGCCATTTGAGTTTTCTAATGGATTCCATGATATCTCAGACTCCTGGTTTCCTCTAATATATTGTGCTGTTTTGTAATTTCTCTTGGTTCGATTCCATGTTTCAGCTCCATAGGTGACTATCAGGAGGATGCATTGGTTATATACCCTTATTTTTTTAAAGACTAATAAGATTTTCTTATTCTTGAAAGTTGATTTTGATCTACCGAAGGCTTGCTATCCTACGGTGATTTCTCGCATGATTTCTCCTTCTTTTGAGGATTTCATGGAGATTTGTTGTCCTCGATAGTCTAAGTTTATGAGAAGTGGCAATAAATAGTATATAAACTATATTCAAAGCAGCTTCTGTCACAAACCTTTTGTTGAAATACAATGTAGAGAAAACTATGTCTTTGGAGCTTATTGGTACGCTGTATGTGAGGCTACTTGGTTCTCTGCAATTGTATGCCATTGAGACAGGAAAACAAAAAGCCTGCAAAATAACAGAACAAACTTCAAAGAAGTCATTGGTGTAGTTATTCTTTCATCGTTGTTCTTCTTTTCATTTTCCAACCTATTAAAATGCATCATTGAGGACCACTCTCATATGATTCTGCTGGTCTTACCAGGTGGTCATTATATTCCTATAAACTAACTTTTTAGTGTACATTCTTCTGTCCAGTTCAAGAATTTATACTTCTCAATTATATCACTGTATCAATCAAATCTGTACTTAATAGTAGGAAAACTAACTTGCCAAAACAGACAGTAGCAGCTATGACAATTGGTGAAGTAGGTTGGCACACCTTTTTCGAAAGGTTTAAATGATGATATAATAAAATTGACAAAATTTCAGATTCAAACGACCCATCCAAAGGAAGTCTCTTTTCCATTGTAACTTTTTTTGTGTTAGAGTAGAGCTTAAGATAAAATGAAATAAAGGATTCGTTACTCAAATACGTTTGTGCTTCTACCGTGTTTGGACTTCTTCAGATAAATGATTCAATTTATTTTGTAGGCTGGAGAACCTTTCTCTTATTCTCTTATTGTTATGTTTTTAACAACGTACCGATAAGGAAAGTACTTCCTGAATCTGCTGCTAATTCATAACTACCAGACAGTAAAGTATCTCCACTAAGTAAAACAGAAAAAAACATAACAAGCGCTGACCAACAGTTAAACAAGGAAAAAAATATATAAATGAAATAAGAAGAATATTCTCCGCCTTAAAAAAATAGACCCCCCCCCAAAAAAAACGTCCTAAATAGGGATCTTAAATAAATCGAATCATTCGCACAGAGAAGCCCAACTAGAAAAGAAACATATTCGTGTATCAGATCATTTATTTCATCATCATCAATATATATAGAGAGATTCTATCATATTAAGATGTCATCACTGGAGGGAAGGACCTTAATCTTAGGGTCGTCTTAAACCATTTATATGTATTATAAATTCCGTCCAACTTGATTTATCTTACTCAGTGTTGGTGTTATATCTGGTATGTGTGTCTAGCTTGGGTTTCGAGGAATGTTGACAACGATGTTTTTGGTCAGCCAGCCTTCAATTGGTCTATTTTACTCCTGTTGACCGATATTTAATAACGTTCAAGTATCACATTAAGAGATGTATTGCAGAATCTAGTTCACATTTCTATTGTATTGCTCTCCGAAATTAATACGGATTCGTTTTTTTTTGTCGGGTTCCTTCTTGACTATTTGGGCTGCTCTAAAATCGAAGTTTTAGCCCATTTTATTGCGATGATTAACGAGAGCATTCAATTCGATGACACTTTGAATTCCCTCGTTAATCACCACAATAAAATAAGCTACACCTTCGATCTGAGAAAAGCCCAAATAGTCAAGAAAGGAAGACTAAAATAAATTATCTGGGGAAACCTTACACGGCAAAACATGGTAATTAACAATTATATATATATATATATATATATATATATATATATATATATATATATATATATATATGTGTGTGTGTGTGTGTGTGTGTGTGTGTGTGTGTGTGTATGTGTGTGTGTGTGTGTGTGTGTGTGTGTGTGTTGGGTGAAAAGAAACCCTGTATTGGAAATTGGTAATAACTTTATTATTTATTGGACGATTATAGATGAACTAGATTTACTTTGGACCATACGGGAATTAACCTGTGGTGTTAAAATTCAACGTATGCACTGGCGATGTCCAGCGACTTCTGTATGGCCTCAATAGACATTTGCAGGTAGTATGGTAGTATCCTGGCCAAATATCGAAGGATACATTGGTTGTATACCCCTCTTCTTTGGACTATTTGGATTTTCTTGTTTTTGAAGTTCGAGCTTGCTCTACTGAAAACTTGCCAATCTAGAGTGATTCTCAGGCCGATTTCTTCTTTTGAGGGTTTCATGGAGATTCGTGGTCCTAGGTAGATGAAGTGGTCTACTTTCTTCAGCTCTGACTTTTCGATTCTGATTGTTGTTTTATTGTCCCCAACGTGTTTGTTGTACATGGCATTTTTTTTACAGAAATTAATGTTAAGGTCCATTGTTTTGCTTTTTTCACTCAATCTATCAAGCATTATTTGAAGATCATGAAGGTTCTCGGAAAAAAGGACGATGTCACCAGAGAATCTGAGGTTATTTAGGTATTAGTCATCTATCCTGATTCCAATATTTTTCTACTCGAGGTTTTAAATTTCACATCCTATCATTATCTGTGGTCACTCCCTAAATTGACTTGGTTTGGGACCTGAATATCTTTGACGGTATCGCTTTTGTCTGCTTGGATGTAGTCGATTTCGTTCTTGGTTTTAAGATTGGTGCCAACCCACTTTCATTTTCTATTGGTATTCATGATTTCGAACCCGTATGCTGTTGCGAA
>OY735220.1:11516139-11523639 GCA_963457665.1 Thysanoteuthis rhombus
CCTTCGTGGGGGAAGGTAGTTGAATAACTTCAAATACAACTCTAAGGATAAAACTGGATTTGTATTTCAAGAGCCAAGTATCACAATTGGCACACACCAATGAATACAGACACCCGCTCACTTAGATACGTATATCTTAGATATTTATGTATCATTTCAGTAAGAAAAAAACATATATGTATGGATAGTTATGAAACATGTAGCGCACATGAAACAATTCTCTTAAACATATTCGGCTCATTCTAGCTTGCTTACCAACGATCTTTGGGGGGATTATTTTCCATCAAATACGTATGCGTATCAGGGCAATTCTGATCGCTTAAATACTGGATAGCTAGTCATAAAAATCCGTTTTGTCTATACACAAGCGATTGTTTGTAATGAATATGACAAGCAAAGATATAAATGGAGGTTATCACGATCTCGTCTTAATCATAGAAAGAACATATGAAATAACATCAGAAAACAGTGGGCCTCCATCCCCGGCAAATGATCTCAAAAAATACGCGTGGACCCTTCAGGAGTTTTTTTTTTAATGTTGATTTGGTTATTACATTGAAAATAATCCTTCACAAGTTTTCTTAAACTACATTTATTTTAGAATGTTTTTACTTTGTTTTATATCTTACATGGGCCTCACAGACTACACTTTAAGAACTATTGCCTTGAAATAATAAAAATAAGTCAAACAAATTAATAAGTTATGTAAAAATCCTCGTCTATCACGCAGTGGGAAACCTTTTATAAAAACTCAAAATTTTAAAAATCTTATTGTTTTTTGCTTGTCTTGACTGGAATTTTTATTCTAAGTAAAAATAAATAAAATTTAGTTGAATAGTATTTTGAATTAATTTAAATTTACAAAATTGCATTTAAGGTACAAGATATAACCACCGTAGACTAACCCGTTTCTTGATCGAACCAAAATTTGAATTAAGGGTTTCATTTGCATTTACATCCTCGAAGCTGAACTTCTTTTCAAATCGACCAACGTTTGATCAATATTTTGCTTTTCGTTTTCTATCACTGCATCCTGAAGATTTGAATCATGTAATCCGAATGACTTTTAATCTGATCAATATTTGATTCAAACGTTTTTTTCTGTGTTTCTATCGTCATGATTCTGAAAAAAGACAGTACCTGTACCGTAGTGCTGGGTTCTTTGGAAATTTGGGGAGGAGATTTCCTTTATCATAGCACTTTGAATTTGATAATTTATGCACCCAACTGTATCACTACCTAAGGCTCTCCAATGATGTTATAAACAAATTCGAGAATATTTACATATAAAAAAAGACTAACAAAAGCGAATACCAAATAGCCCCGTCTTCAGGGCCACTTGGAACTCTGCCAAGAAACTCCAATCAAATTGTAATTGTGTTTTCACCCAGGGTTTTGCTATATATTTTAAGGCCAAGAAACTTGACTCGTTGATGTTCCTCTCCCTGCAACATTCGATCCAGTGTTTCCCAACCGGGGGTAGGACTGCGAACCCCTGAGGGTCTAAAAATATTACTAGGGGTTCATTCAAAGTCTGGTGTTCGTGAGCTAGTTGAGTTGGCAGTACTTTCAAAAGATGATGAAACTAGAGATTTGGGAGACCCAGGTAAAGGACTAGGCCCCTTAAGCCCCAAAATTTAGTGAAATGTGCTATTGTATAATGTTTGTAGAAATGCAGTAGGTAAACTGATATTCATGAGCTTCTGAGAGCCAAGAGGAGCGATTTAAACTCGCATCTCACCCCCTTCATTAACTTGGGGCTAGGCTTCTTATAGGCCCCAAATATTGAGTGCAATCTTGGGGCCGCAGACATAATGTGTAATTTTAGTAGCAAAGCAGTAAGCGAACGTCTATCCATGAAGCTTAGGAGGGGGGCTTTACCGCTTAGACTGAAGAAGCTAAATAGTCTCAAATACAACCAATAAAATGAAATAGAAATAGTATCAGCAATTATCAAAATAATAAAGAAGTGCCAGATATACCCTCCTAGCAATAATATCATTAACAATAAACACTAGAGAACTAGATATGCACTGACTACTCCTAAGAGGTACGGTCACAACATCAAAATTATACATGTTTCGGGCCAGCAGTTTTCTCTCCATAGACCTTAGCCTTAAAAAAGTAAAGTTTTCGATCTTTTTCCTCCTCATTGCAAATAGATGCAATAACTCACACGAAAAATATAACCAAGGAGGTTTTTCAACAAATTCTCATAAATAAAAAAGAGTGTCAAATAACCCTGACAATGCCAAATAGCCCCGTAACACGGTAGGATATTTAATTTAAAAGTGATTTGTTGAATTATTACTGCATGATCTAACCTCATAAACCATGAAGTCTCATAATCCGATCAAACAGCTTATCCGGACTATCTACAAACACACATACACACACATGCCTTAACTAAGCTTAACTTAGTTTGGCGCTTGGCTACAGTGAGTGGCACCCAGTGAGGATTGAACTAGCTGCACTAACGAATTGCTCTGTAAGATAAGCTTGTCTTATCATCATACTACGGTCAGCACCCACCAGCTTCCACAATCTGATATATTCAATTTAGTGTGCTAAAGGCTGTTCCATTCACAGAAACCTAAACAACATTCCATACTTTTTTATACATGAGGATGCTCCCCAATCCTTTCCATGTTGAGAAAGCAATGTTTCGTTGGAATCCAGTGATTTAATTCATAAATTCATCAGCAAGGCTCATAATGCCGTTTTCCTTAATTTTCTCACCTTCCAGCGATGTTCCCGATCAATTATTTGGTCATTTCCTGAGAAGCAAGTGTGATACCTTCTTCCAGCAATGGTCTGTAATACAAGACTATCTATCTGTCATTCAGACACGGCCTTTCGATGTTCCTCGAGTCTGACTTTCAGGACTTGGCTCGTGTATCCCTTATATTTTTAACCTTAGCTTGGAAATGTTGTACATGCTATATAGATCCTATGTGTTGAAGATAAATGAAAACCAAGAAAATGGATTTATTTGATAATTCTTGTTCTCAGAAGGCGAGTAATACGAATTGGCAATTATTCATGGTAACATCTTAATGAAGAAAATACTCTCATAAAAACATATGATATAATGCAATTTATAATCCCGTCTGTCGGACCAAATATGTCCATTTCTCTAATACATACTGTCGTGTTGAAAGAGACGAAAAAGACGAGATAAGAATTTGGGTTACTCTAATCAATAGCAAATTTCATGGAATATATATATATATATATATATATATATTCCATATATATATATATATATATATATATATATATATATATATATATATATATATATATATATTCCATGAAATCTGCTATTGATTAGAGTAACCTTGTATATAGAGAGATTATTTGAATTCTGAAATTTTCATTACTATTTTTTTGCTATTTTTCCTTTATCTCATTATTCCTTCATTGCAAAATTTTAGGTTGAATATCCCCCGACCATTAAAGGAAGTGGTTTAAAATTGGAATAAAGAAGTGTCATCAGAAAAGACACAAATTTCATATCCCAGAAGCACATTTTTCATGGATGAAGCCTTAACCAGTTGAGCCACGGAAGAAGATATTTACTTAGCTTAAGGGCCACAATGGTGAATCAGACAATGAGGATCGGACTCATTACATCAACAATGGTATGAAAGAAATACCTACTGATTACTGCATTACGACGGGCGTCCAAATACACATTTATTAAGAATGGATTAGTCAGGCACAAGGTCACATTAATGGGGCGGTCATTGAGTCCTCCTCAACACCAATTCGGCTATGCGCTTACTCATCACTCTGTAATGGACTGCATGACTACTTTCTAACCACCAATCTACCCCCGTTCAGAATAGCCATCCGATAATTAATAATTGGTTTTCTTTCTTTTTCAGGTGAGCCATTTTGGTGTGCAGTGGAAATTATGCCGATCACGAACGAATATCAGGAGGTGGTTCTCTTCTTGATTACTTACCATAAATTCATGAGGAAAGAAACTATTGTGGATGTAGATACTCAAGCAAATCAAGGTAATAAAATATTTCTCAATCCCCTTGTTCGGTCATTCCCAAAATATGTGCCGCATCTATTAGGCTACGTAAATCAATGAAAACAAAATTTTTCAATCAGGAATTAACTGAATTTTGGAAATCAGTGAAAGCACTACATTAGTCTGATCCACACTGGAGCCCTCCCATTGTGGCTTGGTGTGAGATTGAGTTAAGTTGCGTAAATATTTGCTAGAGACCAGCTGTACCAGACAGTATCACTTCTTTTGTGAAAAACTGTAGCTGAACAAGCATCAACAAGATTTTTCTGTCTAAAGTTTTTTTTATGAATATTTTCCAGTAATAAGGTAATAATTTTTTTTTCATCCCTGTAGACAACTTGTGGAGCATGGGGCGACATTGAGGTTTCAGTGGCAAGTTGGTTTTTACAGGGTGGAGTTGCTAGCCCCATAATCAAGATGGAGTTAAGTGGTTGGAAGGGGATTAAATGGGGTATTAAGTGGGACAATTGGCGTCCCACTGATCAGGCAGCTCTCTCACAAAATGAGAAAGTTGGGAGCATGGTCAATAAGGGATATTCATCATCATCATCATCATCATCATCATCATCATCATCAGTCTTTTAGCGTCCGTCGTTGGACATAGACCTTCCCCAGGATTTGCCACACTTCTCTATCATGGGCGACACGGAGCCAGTACTTCCTGAACTTGTCTAGCTCATCTCTCCATCTAACATTTTGCCGGCCTCGGTTGCGCATATGGTCTCGGGGAATCCATGTTGTGAGTCGTGATGTCCATCGATTGTCAGCCAATCTTGCAACATGGCCAGCCCACCGCCATTTGAGATTTTTTATGGATTCTATGATGTCTCTAACTCTTGTCTTTTCCCGGATGTGCTGTGCTGTTTTGTGGTCTCTCCATGTGAGGCCCAGCATTATTCTTTCATGTGCACGTTGCATGGTTCTCAGCTTACGGGTCTGTTTCTTGGTTAAGTTCCATGTTTCAGCTCCATAAGTGACTATTGGGAGGATGCATTGGTTATACACCCTTCTTTTTAGGATTAATGGGATCTTATTATTTTTGAAGGTTGAGCTAGCTCTGCCAAAGGCTTGCCATCCTAGTGTGATTCTTCGCTTGATTTCTTCTTCTTTTGAGGGTCTCATGGAGATTCATTGCCCTAGGTAGATGTAGTGGTCTACTTTCTCGAGTTCTGTGTCCTCGATTTCGATCTTAGTGTTCTTATCTCCAATGTGGTTGTTGCACATGATCTTCGTCTTGCTGAAGTTCATGTGTAGGCCGACTTTCTTGCTCT
The DNA here is from genome assembly GCA_963457665.1 of Thysanoteuthis rhombus. Classification (NCBI taxonomy): domain Eukaryota; kingdom Metazoa; phylum Mollusca; class Cephalopoda; order Oegopsida; family Thysanoteuthidae; genus Thysanoteuthis; species Thysanoteuthis major. Next base: position 11,521,456 of record OY735220.1, read on the forward strand.
CTTTAGTGAGGTGCAATTGTTTTTTTCACCTCCAAACGAATTTTTCCATCTAAAAAGAATGTATTAGTATTCACTGATGACAAGTTTATCACTGAGATGTCTTCTGAATATATCCTTCCCCACCCCTTATGGAAATATGTCTCCACCTTGAAAAATGAAGCGGTAGCGAATACCCATGCCAAAAGGATTAACTTTTCGACTATTTAGCTGGGTAGGTGAGAAGTGGATTCATGTTTTCCGAAAGGCGACGTAAACATTAGCAGCTTTGGGCGAAACTTGAGTTCGTTGGTAACTGCAAAACCACTTCGGGCCTCCAAGACAATAATTGATGGAAAAATAATAGAATAATACAAAACTGTTAATTATGGCGTTTCAGATAAATTACTTCGGTTAGAAATGTGAAGAATGAAAGACCGATCTCGTGGCTGCGAGGTCTAATTTTGTTCTTCTCTCTTTGATGGCTTGGAATGACCGCGAAACGTGATCTTCTCTCTCTGCATCAGGGCCGGCGGAATTTTGGTGATTGGAATCTAGGTCATAGAAAAATAAGCTAAAAAGCAAGAAAGAATGAAAAGGGGGAGAGCAGGGAAATTGGCAAAGAAAGGGGGAGAGAACTGTATATGATGAAGCACTTACTTAATGTCTTAGTTTTTTCAGATATTTTTTTATTAATAGAACTGTTTATATAAGGTAAAAGAATTCCATGAGGCTATGGATTATGGCAGATTGGGCGATAAAGTATAAAATATCGTTTAGCTTGGAAATATAAAGATGGCAAATGAATACAGAGTTAAAAATATCTTTTTCAAGGGAACGATCTTGATACACCCATAATTAATTCAAGGAATATCATCATCATAAGCAACAGCAGCTTTTTAGTGTACATCGCTGGACATACACCTTCCAAAAAATTCGCCTAATCTTTCTCTCATGGGCGTCGCAGAGCCAATACTTTCTGAACTTATCTAGCTCGTCATGCCATCTCTTCTTTTGCCGGCTACAGTTTCGCATAAGTTGTGAGTCGCGTGGTTCAGAGTTTGTCCGACTTCTTGCAACATGACCATCCCATTGTCATTTTCACTCTGCTTCAAACTACTCAATCTCAAAAACATAAAAATAAAAAACGTAAAGCCAGATGCCCAAGTTCATTTAGTGAGTGTAAAAATTAAAAAAATGGAGACTATATTGTGTCTATTGCTTTATGTCCAAAAGATTGAATTTCACCCAAGCTAATCGTGATATCTCAAATGGGAGCAAATAATTAAATAAAGAGCAATATAAATATATATATATATATATATATATATATATATATATATATATATATATATATATATATATATATATACATATATATATATATATATATATATATATATCGGTTATTTCTACAACGATTTTGGATGACCATAGATATTAAATGCGTTGGAAAATAATCCAACTACAAGTCTAAATATTTTCTAATATCGTCAAATGTCAACTTGGATTTGTCGTTTTGTTATAACTAATCAGCAGGATACATCTGATAGTATTACAAATATAGTAAAAGGTTATTTTTCTGCTTTCTTGGTGCTTATGACTGGTTCCGAACACAAATTTGGCTCACTCTAAAAGGACAACTTTTTACTCAAGACAGAGCTGACTGATTTGAATGTCAAATATGTCAGATATGTTGGTTCGTGCATTTGACATTAGTGTCAAATTTGAAATTGTTTTGATTTACGGTTCTTTATATGAGGGGTGCTAGATTTACAATAAAAATCTATATGGATATATTTTTTTTTGGTCCCAATACATCACCTTCGTCATCAACGTTCACTGATGTGTTTATAATTAAAAAAAATGTCAGTTTTGATTGTTTCTATTAACGGCATCACAAACAAATTATTTTGCTTTTCTTAATTTACCGAACCCAATTTGGGGAATTATATTCTCCTATTTTCTTTCATTGGAAAGAAAAGAACAAGAAATACTTATTTCATCAATGTGGTATAGATAAGAGTCAATTTTTCTCACTTTTATCTATAAATCTGAATTTGTATATGGAATATTCATATTGACAATGCTAAAGAGAATCAACTCTCCGTTACAGTCAATAATTGAACAACCGTAGAATCAAAATTTGATGTCACGCAAAAAAAAAAAAAAAAATCCAACTAAGAATAAATATGGTCAGGAAAAATT
>OY735220.1:11528639-11531139 GCA_963457665.1 Thysanoteuthis rhombus
GGGTTATTACTTCATCCTCGTTACACGAGCTACTTAACTGTGTCAGCATGCCAGCAGTGTCCGTTGATTAAAACGTGGTAATCGGGAGATCTTATCATGATGCGTTGATAGATGATTTAATCTTCACCGTTATCTCACCTTTCTTGTCTAGCAATCATAAGCGAAGACTTTCTTCTCTCGACTATAAACCTCTTGACATACCCGAGATGAAACAATTGTCGAGTTTTGCTATGAATCACTGTTTCTATTTCTGAAGGAAAGACATCTTCACTGACTCACAAGAATTTTTTCTGAACCAAAACAAGAGAAAAAGTTAGTACACACACACACACACACACACACACACATACATACATACATACATATATATATATATATATATATATATATATATATATATATATATATATATATATATATGTATGTGTGTGTGTGTGTGTGTGTGTGTGTGTGTGTGCCATCACAGTCATTAAATGAACAACTGTATCGTCAAAATTTGAAGTAATGTTAAAAATTCAAGTGAAGAATAAATATGACCAGAATAAAATAGAATTTTATTGCTGGCATTTTCTACTGGGAAAAAATCAACTAAAATAGAGTAAAAATACATTAAGGAACTTCTAGATTCGAGAAAATCTTGTTTTGATTAAAACCGTCAAAATTAGGCCCAAAACGGTCAAAAAAGCTTTTATTGTTAATTTTTCTTTCTTGCCTTGCAGTAATTAGCGAAGACTTTTTCTCTCTCAACTATTAATCTCTTGGCATACCCGGGATGAAGCTATTGTCGAGTTTTGCCATGAATCACTGTTTCTATTCCAATCATAACAAGAGAAATGCTTAGTATATATATATATATATATATATATATATATATTGAACTTATTCACAGTCTATATCTATTTTATTCGTTTCTTTCAACGCGACAGTTATGTATCAAGAAATGGATATATGATGAGACAGAGTGATTATTATTTGTGATATGTTATAATGAAACTCTTATTTGAAATAATCTCCCGTCATTCTACGGTTAATATATCACTTGACCTAAACAACGTAAATAGAATAAACAATTAAAGAAGATGAGGCTACTGCAGGAACAGAGCCTTATCGCCCAATTTTCTCTAATTGTTTATTCTATTCACGTTGTCTAAGCCAAGTGATGTATAAACTGGGTGATGAGAGGAGATCATCTCAAATAAGAATTTCAATATAATGGAATGCAATTTATAAAAAAAACAAACAACAACCTTCTAAAATAGAGTAAAAAACATATCTAGGAACATCAAGATTCAGGGAAATCTAGTTCTTATCAAAACCGTCAAAATGAGGCCCCCAAAAGGTCAAAGAAAACTTTTTTCCAAAATTGAGAAAATTTTGGGGGGGAAGAGTCTTGTGGAGTACTGATGCCATTTCCCAAGTTTATGGACAAAACAATATGGCCTTGAGTGCTGAAACAAACAAACAAAAAAAAACCAACAAACATATAAGCAAATTCACAAGCACATGCAAATATAAAAAAAAGATAGAATCCTTGGGCATCTTTGGGGTGATGATTGTTCAATATATATATATATATATATATATATATATATATATATATATATATGGAAACGATCCTGCGAAACGAACATTTCGAATAGAGTTTCAAAATAATATCACGCATTTATAATCAATGGTAGTTCGACGGTCTTCTTTCTCAAAGCTGGTGCAAAGTTTCAATGATCTGAAGAAATCCCAATTCGTTTAAATATTTTATGTTAGCCCTGACATCATATAAAATGTGGTAGGCTTGGGATAGGTGAAGCTCTTTCGGTAAAACTTATTTGGAAAACATAGTGATAGGAAGAGGTTATTTTTTTTCCTTTTCAACTCCTCCTCATGTTCCCGCAGAGGTTCTAATGTTTTGGTCATCATACGGGTTATTTTAATGCTGCGTTCAATCTGAAGATCGTATTCAATAATTTCCCCCTTTGCCTCGTGGATCATTCTAAAGACTTGGGCAAATTTCTAAAATTCCTCATTACATTAATTGCCCCACGAGCATCAATCGGTTAGCTTTTACTCCATTTGTTAACCTTTCTTTTCGCTATGAGCCCTGTCTATCTCCATTTTGTTGCTTAATTACTTGTAAGATACTGGTCCTCTCTCGGATCTATTTTGATCTTTTTCTATCAATTAGAATTATCCTCCCTGTGTTTTATGTATTTGTTTTCGAGTGGTTTTCAGGTTTTACACCATGCGCTATGACTGGTATTATGCAGTTAATGTATACTTTACGTTTCAAGCATATTGGTAATTCACTTTTCAGAATGTCTGTATTTATGCCTTATGTTTTCCATCCAATCGTTATTTATTTCCGTGGCATTTCTCTATCTTTATTGCCTGGCAAAGGTAATGCATCCCTTAACTTGCTCTAAGGCTACTTCATCTATTATTATGGTCTTTTCCAGTACTTTATCATTGAACATTACTTTTGTGTAATCTAGCTACGTTGAAGCGG
>OY735220.1:11536139-11603639 GCA_963457665.1 Thysanoteuthis rhombus
GAAGACAGAGAACACGGAGGTTTATCCATGTGTGTTTCCCGATATAAAGAGAATCAGGAGAGATCGTCGTCACTTTCGGATAGTGAAAAGCATTGTCATTTCATTCATGAGAATGAGAGGTGTATATGCAATTGGAGCACGTGGTGAGGACACTGCTTCATAGCTGCGTAGCTGCGTGCACGTTATATGGCTCGACATCAGTGAAGTGAAATCGGCAAAGTTAGTACAGTGATAGGTCACGCTGGAAAAATAGTTAGGATCGGATCAGCCGGGCGGTCGGCAAAATGATAACGATCTTAGGGAGGAGGAAAGAGAGAGAAAGAGTAGCCGGCAACAAGTGCTGGGCCGGAAGTGTAACCAGATAAGTGTGCCAGCGCCAAGACTTTTCAGTTTAGCTCAGTTGAATAGAGAGCCACCTTCCAATTATATGGTCGGGATTTGAAATCACGATAGTGAATGTTCATTTCATACATAAGTTTGGTTTAACGTGACGTGATAGATAAACAGTGAAGAGTTTACCCTCCTAATTTTAGTGAGGATTGCTCTTGTTGTTCTTGTTTCACACGGAAAACAAAGTCAGTTCCAATTTGGGCTGGGGGTTGACGGACATTTATAGTACAAAATGTGCTTAAAATTTGCTGCATGACTTGCAGCCTTATAACATCTAAGGTTTATTGCATGTGACTCTTGTGAAGAACACTTGTAATAGAGAATCATGCAAGCTTTTGGCATCTGCACCAATAAGATGAATGGAAATTTTCATGTTCTTTTGAATTTTTTGCAGAACCCTTTGGTGATCGGTCATCACAGACAGAATCAACTTTCCCAAAAGGAAAGCACCGTGGACGACAGTATCTATTCAATCTCACCAGGCAGTTCAAATCAAGGAGGAAAAAAATGGGTCAACTTGATAAGGTAGGTGACCAGAAAATGATTTCCTTTTATTTGTGTTCCCATCGCTGTGACGTTTTTTGTAAGTTACCATACATTCCACCATGGGTTACAAGGGCATTCGGAGGACTACCTACTCGCCCAAGCCCCATAACTTTCCATATATTGCTTCGGTACACGGCTTGCTAGTCATAATACCAGTGAAATGAATGCAGTGTAATATTTTCATAGTTAAAAAAAAATGTCTGTCTTATATAGCAGCGTATACGGTATGTGTCTTTATTGGAAGCCTGATATCCAACAAACGGTTCAGGACCTAAGGCATGTTTGATCAGCCAGAACCATTTCACCCACGATCAAAATGCAACTTTTCAGCAGCATTGTCATCCCTATAGCCATCTATGCAAGTGGAAAATAGAACATGACAACAAAGATCAAGACTTCACTCATACTTCTATTCTGACAGAAAATGATTTCTGCTAAATGATTTTTGAATCGTATATCTAATAAATCAGCTTATAAGACTTATCCGTTTAGTTCAGCTGGAAAGTGAGTCGCCTTCTCATCACATCGTCGTGATTCCAAATTTCGGTGGGGAATTGTTAAATTATTTTATACAGGCTTGGTTAAACGTGACGTGATAGAAAAACAGTGAAAAGTTTACTCCCCTATATTTGGCGAGGATTGTTCTTGTTACAGGGAAAAACAAGACAACTCCAACTAAGGCGGGAATTTAACAAAAGTGGAAGAACCAGGATAATCAACTAGTTATCTACAGTTACCGAAAATTTTTAAAATGGACTTCTGAGACTGATTAAAACGACTGTTACCTCAGAAACTAGCCTTTAGAGGATGCAGGCAACGCATCTTTACAACATGGAGATAAAAGACTTTCGTGAAAACCCTGATCCAGTGATTGGCCGACTAAGCTAAAAGAATTTGAAAATGAATCAGGTATCAGACGTAGAGCGACAGGGAATCTGTGAGAGAGTCGAAAACGGAAAACGTAATCTACCAAAGGAAGAAAAGCTTAAATCACAAACCTCGTAAACGACGGAACAGAGACCTATGTAGAGAAAAGTCTAGAAAGAAATATCAAAAAGACCAAGTGCAGAAACAGTCAACGTAACGGACGGTAAGATAGATGTCTAAATACAAATCGATGCAAGAATCTTGGGGGTAAGAGTAGAAGATGTAACCGAGCACATCCATGGGCTTTCACAACATATTGAAACTAATGATATAACAGAGTACGACTTCATCTACGCTGGTACAAAAATGATGACGGAAGTGTTTTAAAACGCAAGGAAAAAGCCTTACTAAGGGAAACGAAAAATCGGCTTGAGAAAAAAGATTACAAAACAGATTTCCAAACTACAAAACGATGAGAGAGTCATGTTCGGGAATGGGCCACTAGTCAGACTATGGGGCACGTACGAGATTAATCGAAAAGGAATATCTATTGCAGTGGAAGAAATATACTAAAAAGATTTTCAAGACTAAAGGGGTATAAACAAAGAATTGCCCAATGCACGAGAAACAGTATTTTTAAAACAATGAAAGGACATTTTAAAGGCATAAACAGGAAAATGAGACAAGACACAAATGAATTCTGAAATGAAGCATGAAATGTCAAAAGATACACAATGAAGCACCAGACTGATTAACGAAAATTGAAAAGGTTTTCTTGGAACTAAACAAGGAAGAAAATATAGAGTTAAATGCAATCATCCTGAAAAAAAAAATTCCGAAAAATAGGCCACTGAAATGTATTAGAGCATTATGAGTGAAGAAGATAAATAGTTTGTCTCTTAAGAGACAATTCCCATTGGAATATTAAACAGCCAGTTTCCTTTGCTTGCTTCATCTTAGTGATGCTTGCAAGTTTCATGTCTGGTCTAGGCCAAAACTTTATTCTTGTGAGTTTTTTTATGACCACCTCTTGATGTAAGTCCACTGATGGGATACCTCTACCTTAATTACGCAGTCCACTCAATTAACTGCTAATTGAAGTCGTGGATAGCGAAGGCTAATTTCCTATAAGATGGGAGGGGGAGATCTTACTATCGTCTCCCAGAGAAGAGTCTACGGCGCAACCTCATCTTATATGTATGAGATATTGCCGTTGTACTGAGAAGCTGAAGTTGCTTTTGATTAAAAATGTTAGGGTTAGGGTTTAGGGTTAGGGATCGGCAGGACTAGGTGCCAAAAAGGTGTTTTGAAAACCTTCATAGAACCAAACGACTTGGCTGAAAACTCTGAGCATCAACATGGCCCAGTGGAGATGGTTTCTAGCAACTGCCAGCTTTGGTCAAGCTAATGACGACGACGTGTCTCAGTTGAGTTTTAGACTTGTCGTTTATTTTTTCCGTAGTAATACAAAATAATCGAGCTTCGACACACTAGATTATGAAGTGAGAGAGAGAGGGTGTGTTTCCACAGGGAAAAATAATTTCTGAAGCAGATTATCCACATGTTTTTATAAGTTACTAGGTTTACGAATTGAGGGAGGGGGCGGCCTAGTTATTACAATTACATAGCGCAGAGTAAAGTAAATATTACTGAGTGTTTTATATGAGCGTTGAAAATTAAACAAAAAAAGAAAGGGATAAAAAAAAAAGGATAAAAAAATCAATCTTATCCTGATCCGTTAAAATGTTAGCTGCTTAAACATTATTAACCGGAAAAAATGAACGTCTAAAGCAAGCCTTTGGCCTTGTCGACTGACTAAACAATTGTGAATGATCGCTGCGATTAAAAAATATAAAAAAAACCGTCTAGTTCAGTATTTTTAATCGCCACTAACAGCACAGACTTTTCCCCTTCGATATTACTCGAATTACAACTTCATGTCATAATAACAATGCATTAATCCATTAATGAGTCTAATGCAAGCGACCATCCGATTCAAACTTATGCACATAACACTTTGGGAGGAAGAAGTGACAGGCAAAAGATTTACTGTCACGGCGAATGAGCCATCCATGGGACAGAGATGGGTTGTTTTATGGCTATGGAGAAAAAGCCGGAAAAAACAGCCATCAAACCCCTCGGATTCTAAAATGAATTACGGCATTTGTGTTTAGTGATAATAATTTTTTTCCGAAATGCGACGAGGGAGTACTCTTTCGAGCTTAACTATTCGGATACAATCGAACGAACCTGTCACAGATGTCCTTGAGGATATGGTAAGTTTACAGTAGTTACTTCCCTTCATGTTGTGAGGTCTTCATTTTCAGTCTGTTCATATTTATCAATCTATCTCAGTTTATGACATTTACGTAGTTGCAAATCTTTCATGACAAATGGATTTATCTATCTATCTATCTTTTTTTCTCACACGTATATACATAGATATACTCTCTCTTGTCAGTATAAAAATAAACCCCTTTCTGTCTACTCTACGAATATTCTTATAGACCTGATTTATAATTGTGTTTACAAAATTTTGCCAAGAACATATAGAGGCCTATACGGAACATTTTACGTCTTGTTATTGTCAAAGATGCCACACCTTTCTTGCTTACATGACTGCTATTGGCGCCTCCACTGGAAGTGGTATTCATTCACCTCCCCATGAGATAATGTCGAATTTAAAGTGGGGACCCTCATGCACACGTGTGGCTGGTTCTAGAAATTGTCCAGTTCCCTCGACATTTCCCATTTGGTCTCACTGGAACTGCTTATTGGGTTTTTCTCATTTTATGGCCAAAAGGCCGAGAAGCGATCGAAACTATTTACACAGACCATTTGCACGTGCAGTGGGTTCATTCGATATATGTGTATTTCCTCTGGTTGGTTAAGCATTGGATTTCGAATGCTGATTCACTAAAACAACAACAACTCTCCACTTGGAAAATTGGCGCAAAACTGAAGAAGTTCGGGCTACAGGACTTGTATCAGCAGAATGGATTAATAAAAACACAATAGTAGACATGAATAAAACATTTTGATAAATTTTGGTTAAATCTAAACGGGGTCGTACTGTTGACTCGTACCAGGGAAATGGAGGGATAGAAATGCGAGACAATAGTAAATGTGAATAATTTTTTTTATCAAATGTTGGTAGAATTGAAAGAAGTTCAATCGACAGGACATATACTGGCAGAATGAATCGATAGAAACTCAAATATTGAATGTGAATAAGAAGCTTTGATCTAGCTTCGGTCGGAATTAAAAAAGAAGTCTGGTTACAGGACTTGCACCCATATAATGAGTTAAAAAAGCACAAAAAATATTAAATGTGAATAAAACCTTTGGTCTTCGGAGGATGGATTAAAAAAGAATCCGACTACTGGATGTTGCACTGCACGACTGCATAACGCCCAGAAGATTAGATATGAAAAAATCCAAACAAACTTTTAATACAAAAGTAGGATTATAGAATTGCTTATGATGCTAACATTAATAAAACATGTCAAACAATTACAATGTTGGTCTTCTTGATACTAGAGCTTCTTCAGTGTGCAGTCAGGGCAGCGTTATCTGTGAATAGCATTTCCCTAATCCGTACTTTCCGCACCTTAATCTTTGCTCTGATACGCGCAAGGGTGGAGAAATTTCCATCGTTCCTGGTGTAGAGGTATACTCCAACGTCTGACTGAAGGCGTGAGACAGTAGCAAAGGATTATTAATCATTTTTGTAATGCGAATTTTTTTTCTGGCCCAATTATATTGACTCTTGAATATTTTTAGACATTTGTAACGCAAATTCTTGAGCTAATATTAATTGCTTTCCTGGTCATTTATATTAGATGCATTGCAAATCCTCGCGCCAAATACTAAATGTTTTCTTGTCCAATAATTGCAGCTTAGCTGGCTATTGTACCAAATATAAATACTTTATACTATTATTATCCAAAGCATCTCTTTTTGTGTTGTCTTGATTCACTTTGATTCACTGAGAGTATTCCTTTTACCACCTTTACCACTTGATGAATTTTTGCAACAATGCCTCGTGTCTCACTGTAAATGCTAATCCATTTTCCCTCTTTACTGATATGTTGTCGATATCTATACTTACCAATTCCTTCGTTGGTAAATATTGTGCTGATCTCAGTATCGAATTCTTTTATATCATCTGATTAAAATATGCTTCATATATTACCTTTGTTTAGTATTTGCGTTGTAAAATGTTGATAAATAATTGTTATTACTTGAATATATATCTGCAATTTTTGTTTCTTTCTTCATTCGTACCATTTCCTTTTTGACAAAGACGAAACACCAGTTAAAAGGAGGAAAACCCTTTGTTCTATATAGCTAAAAAAAACCCTAACACTCATATGAGAATTCAGTCTTCAATATAACGACTACATTGGTAATCTCCGACGTTTATGGTAATGGCCCAAAGGATAACAGGAAATTTCCTCGAGTCAGTAATCTCTTGGATCTCCACAAAAGTCCATTTTCTTTTCGCCTGCCTACCCCTTTCTTCCTGGAAGGGGAGTAGGACAGAATTCAACAGGAGATTATCTCGTTTTTAAAAAAAATCTTCTTTTGTCACCGGTTGTCTCCATCCACGGTTGAGGGCCGCCTTCTTTTGAATGCAGTCTCTACTGTCGCCATTGGTTCTACCACCTTCTATTGCTGCTGTTCTAGAGGCTGAACATCTGGCTTCTGCACCTCGAGCTGCTTTACATTTGGCTGTTGCACCTCGGGTTGCATCACCCTTTCCGTCTGTCGTGGCTGGAGCTTTTGAATCTTCATCCTAGCCTGATGTTTGTCAGGGCCCCCAGGCGCCTTCTTATTTGGATAGACACTGTCTTCTTCCAAACAGTTTTCAGTGTAGAAAAAGATGAGGGAAGACCAGGAGACGGGAGAGGGCTGGAGTGGGTAGGTGTTTTTTTACCCCTTACTTACTACTTGACTGCAACCAGCAGCATGTGTCTTTGGATAAGCTGGAACATCTTGCTGTTCAGGAGTTTCCTTTGAGGGTTCTGTTGGTGCTGGATTTTGGGTGGGCACTGGATTCTTGTAGTTAACTGTAATCAGATGCCCTAGTGATTTGCAGAGCCAGCAACGGGGTTGCATTGAAAGCGTTGGGCTTTGTGTTGACAGCTGGTCGTTGAAGTTTTCAGGTGACGTACATCATCTTTGTGCAGGTATGAAGCCAATGGTCCTGGCAATCCGAGCAACTGTTTTGGACAGAAGGACAAAGCTTCTTCTCAGCAACTATCTGAACTAAACTTTCTAAGGCCGTCAACAAAAACTGTCAGCGAATCAGTTTTCAAGTATTTTCTGTATATTTGGATGCATGTACCAAGCGTAAAGGCAGCACCTATGGACCTATAAGGCTGAAATTTAAAAAAATGTACTCCTTATTATGTCAAGAAAAAAATTGAAAATTACCCTCAAAGTAGGTTTTTGGTGTTTTTTTCTTAAATTCAGGCATTTTTTTGTTCACTGTAAAAAAATCCTTTTTCCAATTTTCTAATTGATCACTTCCAACAGAGCATGCTGCCAAATGACATTGGCCATGTGACGGTTTCTGTTGAGTGACTGATCAGACCTTTTTTCTCAACTTGTCACCTCAAGGCTATCAGATACACACACGGGACAGGTGACACCATCAGAAGGGTGACACCATGATGTTTTGACAGCTCGAAAATTAAACATATATCGTTACTTTTAGTGCTATTTTCAGCGATTTTAATCAATCTTTGGCTATTTTCTTGTCTTTCTTATGGAATCTAGCCAATTTTCGACGATTAAAGAAGGGTTAACAATGTTGTATTTTTAGTGCATTTCGGCATATTTTGATGTCGATTTAGCAGAAAAAATGTTGAGTTGGCAACACCATGAGTTACTGCCCCTGGGTGACACCAACCCAAGGAACGCCACTGGACACACGTGCGTGCATAGGATTATAAACATTTATTCACACACGCCCGCGCATACATAATGCACGTAATGTAGAATAAGATTCTGAAGATGATTTGTATGAATATTGGAATATTTATAACATTTATACCACTATTGGTTACTAATTGAATGTGGATTAATTGCAATATCTTCCCTAATTACTTTTATTCTTGATGTGTCTGTGACAATATGGATATTTTATGGGCGATATGGAGTTCTATAAATGATAAAACAAATAAAATATTTTAATATTCAACAATTCAGATTCAAACGTAATTAAAATATACCTAAAATATGAATATATTTAAACATATCTAAATAATAAATGAAATGTATAAGAATTATAATGAACTTATTTATCAATAGAATAATAATAAAGCAAAAAATCAATTTTTCAAATTTGATTTTTCCTTAATTACATTGTTTAATTGAATTGTTTGATTGTATAGTATGGATTTTATTAGGGATTCTATTCGTTTTTGTATTAACACGACGGAATCGTTATGATACAGACTCTCATAATTTTTAAAATTTCTTGATCAAGGACATGGCATTTTACTTCTTTTTTTTCATTCAGTCATCCATTGGCAACGCCACATCTATTACTTACACACATTTTCTGATATTCTCGATTCTTTGGAGTTTTTCTAATCCTTGATTGAACTGGCTGGTTGCTTCTTTTCTTACTATTATTCTGATTCTTTGTATGTGCGTGCATTGCGCTAAAAATTAGATTATGATTATGGTAGACCACAGAAATACAGGCAGATAGCAAAAGCAATCAATAATAATGATAACAACAAATATATGACTTTCGTTCGCTTTTGCATGTTATCATATTTAAAATAGACGCATTTTATAGATAATGAATAATTTTATAAAAATGACGGGGGGTAGATTATGTAGAGGATACCAAGGAAAGATGGTCGGAGGGGCAGGTTTAATCACTTGCTTTCATTTTTGGTTCCACCACTCGATGGTGCACATTTTGGGCAGAAAAGTTCCGACTAGTTCCAACTAAGTTTGAGTCGTATTTGTGGTAAGTAGGTGAAGCTTTTCATGAAAAACGTTTTTTCATCCGGTAAGTAACTTTTTCACTAAATGTTAAAACATACCATGTGTTTGTACATTTATGTGGGGCTATTTGGTACGCTTTGATTGTATGCAAGGAGAAACAAAAAGCATGCGCAATAACAAGACAAACTTCAAACAAGTCAAAGAGTATTCACTGAGAAAAAAAATGGAAAGGGGGCCAGAAACAGAAGAATATGAAAAATTAATAGCACCGATGAATCCATTCAGTGATCCTATTCCTAATTTTTTTTTTTTTACTCAAATACATGATCTATTCCTGTTTATACTTTTGTTGGGTGATGAGCGTACCAACTATTCCTGGCGTCGGATGGTACATATTTTTTCTGAATGATTATATGATGATATAGTAAACTTAACTAATGTTAATGACCCATACAAAGGAAATCTCTCGTTCATTGTAATATTTAGTCATATTGCGTTTTGAAGAATTGATTTCCTGGAAAGCTACAGCGATCTTAGCGAAAAATCTACCAACTAGCCCAGATCTCCTCAGCTTTAATTGCAGAAGTATTTGTGCAAGAGTAATGATATCTTAGCTATCAACACCTGGAAAATTTCTACGGACCCAGCTAGTTATTATGATTGTCTCTCCTTAATACAGACGGAAACAGTTTCGGTATCACACAAAGACAGCTGGTCAGAGAATCTCAAATTGAGCGTAGCCCCTATCGCTCACACCAAGTCAGCCCTGCAGAACATAAGGTCCACCTCTGCAAAGAGTGTACGAGCCAGGTGGGCAAGGAACAATTCGGGAAAAAACGTATTAAGTTTCAGTCAAATCAGTTTAATTCGGGCAAAACGTATAATTTTTCGGGCAAACCAACCTTTTTGCTCGTCGTATAGAGAGTTCCCATACGCCAATGGGCTACAGAACTCTTTGGTTTTGAAGCCAGCCTGAAGAAAATCGGAACTTCCATCAGGAGTATTACCCTACTCCCATCGGCCAGAGAGAACAGAAAACAGGGCAGTTTACCTATTTGGAGTGGAGTGTGTCATATATTTTGACAACAAAATTGATTGACAAATAGTCAGAAAACAAACAAACCAGGGCAAACGAAACCTGAACAAATGTATCTGGAAAAATATTATCTTTATGAAAGGCATAAAAATAGAAGTCTACAAAGCTGCGTTGCTGACCATTCTTCTGTATTGCCTCAAACCAGGAGTCTTCCATCACAATTACATACACATACTTGAACGTTCCCATCAGCGCTGTGCTCCCTTACAGTATTCTCTGCTTGCAAGGTAGTAACCTCATCATTAATACTGTAACGTAAAGATTATAAAAGTAACAAGCATAGAGATCATGTTCTTCAAGATACATTCACACCGGGTAGGTGACATGTCGAGGATGGAAAATTATCATTTATTGAATTAATACCTTCCAAAATATCAAGCTCTTCACATAATCTTATCATTGAAACCATTAAAAAAAAATCTAATGGCGATGGATTGGACATGTTGCAAGAATATCAGACAACTGCTAGACATTGCAACTTTCAACAGGGATCCTCAGAGAGAATATCCGAAACTGTGTCCGGCAAAAAAATAAAATGGTGAGACGAGCCAGACAAATTCAGTAAGTACTATCGCTGCGATACCCACGATAGAGAGGTTTGGCGAATCTTTGGCAAGATTTATGTCCAATGACGGATGCTGCTGCTGCTGCTGATGATGATGATGATGATGAACCGTCAACTAGTCCGTGAGACAAGGGAGCGCCACCAAAGAGGTACAAGTACTTCCTAAATAGGACCTTCATATCATGTGGTAGAGACTATTGCCGGTAGACAATGCAAACCTAATTCCGATCCGTGTATTCGAGGCCGTAGATCGACGGCCAGAATAAGGTTGTGAAAAAAAAAACCCTTGAAAAGTTAAAATGAAGATAAATCGTAGTAAAACATTAATAATAATTGCTTCAAAGATACCATCAGTACAGAAGCCAAACAAACATGGTTCTGGAGGGATCGGGATGGAGAGTAGATTAATAGGCTTGAATTAATCTTACACAAACCATCGAGTTATCGTAGCTCAGATGTCCGTCGTTAGATATAGACCTTCCCCAGGATTCACCACACTTCTCTATCATGGGCATCGCGAAGCCAGTACTTTCTGAATTCGTCAAGCTCGTCTCTCCATCCAATATTCTGCCGGCCTCTGTTCCGCATGTGATCTCGGGGGATCCATGTCGTGAGTCGTGATGTCCATCGGTTGTCCGCCATTCGTGCAACATGGCCGGCCCACTGCCATTTGAGCTTTTTAATGGATTCTATGATGTCCCTGACTCGTATCTTTTCCCGGATGTACTGTCTTGTGGTCTAATACCAAATCACAAGATCAGGGAGGTTAGTTGATAGGATCTTAACTGATCAGGCGAGACACCATCCTGACTGCAACGTTCGTGTCCGTGCAGTTATCAAAAAACTATGACTTGTACTTTCCTTAAAAAGTGATTCTCTTTAACGAAATTTGAGTTGATAATACTTTATTGACAACTTTGCAACATCTTTATGCAAGGCCTTTAGTACATGGTAATGCCAGTAAATGAGACTTTTCAGAAAATAATTGCAACTGGCTAGGATTAGTTTGAGGCTATCAGTCTCCCGACATGTATCGGTGAGAACTTTTTGACAATTCTACTATTCGAGCTTGACTTTCATTCATATATATATATATATATATATATATATATATATATATATATATATATATATATATATATATATATATATATATAAAATGAGCTTACATGCTAATTTCCATTTATTTATTTGTTTATTTGCTTGTGCTCAAATGGGATTATCTCATTGGTTGATTTACCTTCCTATTATCACAAAACAATAGAAACCTCATAGAAACTCTTAATTCTTCATGCCCGATGATCACTCATCAAATTAACCTGAGATGAGTTGTGACATGAAAAAATAAAATTTATATATTTGAATTATCAAAAACAAATCATCTTTAGTCTCCTTAGTATCGATCCATACATAAGTAACGCTGTCATTCCGAACGGGCATATTCTAGTATATATATATATCAGATTTACATCATGTTTATCGATCGAGAGAAATGTCAGCGTTTACGAAGATAGATACGTATATATATATATATATATATATATATATATATATATATATATATATATATGTATATATATATATATATATATACATATATATATATATTGCATTATACTATATATTGGAACTCTTATTTGAAATGATCTTCCGTGATTATATGGTCAATGTATTATTTGGCCTAGACAACATAAATACAAGAAAAAATCAAATTAATGTATCAAAAATCGTATTATATACAAGGGAAAGGTGCTTGATATTAAGGATAGAGCATGTATAAATTCAGAAAGTGTAGACACAAACTAGTGCTGATGTCTGTTTCTACACTGACTCTCTCTCTCTCTCTCTCTCTATATATATATATATATATGTATGTATATATATATATATATATATATATATATACACACACACACATATATATATATATGATTAGATAGATTGTAATATTAGATGTATTACGCAAACAAATTTATTTCGTATTTTAATACACATACACACACACACACACACACACACACACACACATATATATATTTGCAGCATATTTATCGATCGAGAGAAATGTCAGCATTTGAACTGATAGATAAGTGTGTAAATAAATAGGTAGGCGATTCAAACTTAACCAGATTAACTAAGCAATGTCCTGTCGCATTGTGTCAAAAGGTCTCGGGTTAGTGTCAATGTGTGTATACTTCACGTGAGTCGACGTATTAAGTGGTTCTACTTAGTTCAGCGAAGCTCAGTTTCTTACGTTTCGTGCGTCATATGAGTCAATGATTTTGTTTCCATCTCTCAAATGATCCATGGGGGCACAATCATTGTTTCTGTTGTGATTGAAGGTTTTTACGCGGCTTGGGTGCTAGCTTAACGCCTAAAATGAACTGTCCTATAAGGTTCTATTCTTTTCTGCATAGGTTTTCCCTATTACCTGAAAGCGTCGCTATAAAACACTTGACGTAAAATGAAAAAGCAATTATCATCAATTTATATCGGAAAAGTTCTGTGCATTCCTATACCCCTTCCCCCAACGATGATGGCATGTTTGGCTCAGTCGTCAGAAGTTGGGATGGTAGGAAGTACAGAAGACCGGAGCGAAGGAAAGAGGAAAACAATGCACGCTGCCTCAAAACGGCTAGCTGAAAAGTAAATGCTGAAAGCTATTTTCGCTTTACGCTTTACTTTTTGTAAAAGTGATAAAGTGAAGTGAAGCGAACCTTCGAAAAGCAGTTAATACCTGTACGTTCTTTCTTCTCCGTTGACTCCAATAATACCGGTCTAGGTCGAGAGAAACAATATTTCATTAGAGAGTAATCTCCCTTAACATTGTTATACGCATGTTAAGACACACTTTTAGACCATATTGCTTAACGGATTATTTTGTCAACAGCAACGATATTTCTCCAGTTTTTAAGCACTTCGATTGTATTATACTATTTAATATAATTCTATATCATGTTATATCATATTATATCGAAAACTGAGTTATGATTCTTTAAAAATTATCATAATTCTGAATTTAACACGAATTAGTAATCATACGCTGTGTTTCAGAGATTAATACCTTTCAAAATATCAAGCTCTTCTCATAATCTTCGTTGCATATGAGCAGGAACGCCCAATATATGACCCCAAATAGGATTATTCAAACAATCTAATTGCATGGATGTTAAGGCAAGATGTACATTAATAATTTGATTGAGAGAGGGTGGAGTAATCGTAACAGAGGTTTCTTAAGCTAAACGCTATCTGGCACAAGGCTTCAGTCATTGAGTGTCTAGCAAAGATGAAACAGTTAAAAAACAAAGTCTTGTAATAATAGCACCCAATGCATTACACCAACACTTAGTATACATGCACGAGTTCGCATCGACTTTCTTGTGTGCATGTATGTTCCTGGTCTGTGCGTATGATTCTGTGTGTACTTATGTGTCTATTAGTGTGTGTGTGTGTATGTGCATGTCTGCTTTTGTGATTGTTTAGAGAAAGATATAAACTCAATTATACACACACACCTTCGAATATATATATATATATATATATATATATATATATATATATATATATATATATATATATATATATATATATATATATATATATTCGAAGGTGTGTAGTTGACTTGCAGGGGAGAATAACCAGAAAATGTTTTAAACTTATCTCACTAATAGATAAAATGATTCTCTGGTTGCCTAGAAGCGATATAATACCTTTTCCTCTTCTCTTAAATCACCTCCATTCTTCCTTTATCTCTCTTTCAATCTCTCATTCTCTTTGTGTCTCAAATCTATATTTATCTGATCTTTTCTTGTTTGTTTCTTTCTTTTTTTCTTCCTTTTCATCCTCCATTTTTATTCTCTTCCTTCCTTTCTTTCGTCTCCCCTTTCTTTTTTTTCTTTTCTTTACGTTCCTCATTTTTACTTTCTTTTCATTTAACTATTTTTTCCTTTTTTTCATTTCCCAATTTTTAAAGTTTTTTCCTTTCTTCCTCCTTTTCTTTAGCTCTTTCTTGTTATTCACCCCCTCCTTTCTTTCTGTCTTTCTTTCTTTTGTTTTTGTCCTCACCCTCTTCTCTTTCTTTATGAGAAAAAGCTACTTATTCATCAGCTGTGAAAACAATTGTATAATTCTATTTACAATAAATCTACTGACGTTGATTTTGACCTGTAAATCACACAGATTATTTACTATGGATTACACACCAATCAGTTCATACTTACTCCTTTAATCCGTTTATTTTCATAACACTTTCCTTCTGTTTGAACTTTCAATTCGTCACATCTGAAGAAAAAAGAGCAGTTTCCGCACAAAACAACCGCATTTCCCTCTTCCGTCAAACATGGAACCAAATGGCTGACAGTCCAGTAAAGATTATCTCCCCTTTGTTTTTGATCCGTTGATGTTATCCACAATTTTTTTTTTAAATGATAACGATTCCACGCCGATCACAAATATCAGGATCCCATTTAAAAAGGAAAGAAATACAGGAAAGAACAGCGATTTTTACGTCATGGAAAGAGGAGAGGAAGCACTTCATATGTTCAGATCGATAATGATTTGTGTCCTTTTGACTGTGACGAAAGATTTGTGAGGGAAGAGAAAAAATCTAATATCTTCTATTTAAAAAAAATTTCTTGTGAACGGGCACATTCGATACGAGAAAAACTATCGAAAAGATGGAGTTCATACCTTTTATCGTTTTACAGACATGGTAAGTGAATGTGATTTACATCCCATTATGAAATTTAACCCATGTTTGAAGATCATAAGAAGGCGTGACAGTTTATATAAATAAAAATTTGATAAAAATATAGACATAATATGAAAATGAAATTGTCTACGGTGACGGATTATCTAATCTATCACTCAGGCCCCTAGGCTGAGCTATAGCAAGGCTTCCCTTTCCCTTGTCCTTGCCCCACTCTTCGTTGAATAGAATAAAGTTACATCGTTACGTAAAATAACATACACCGCTGTCCAATGAATAATGTACTACATATAATATAAATATGAATACATGCAGAAGTAGTGAAATATCGCGCAAAATACTCACATGTACACTCAATCAAACCATTGTACACTCGAACTATTTTTGCTTTCGGCCCCCTTTCCTTCCGGACCTCTAGGATTAAGCCTACTCAGTCTATTGGTTAATCCACCACTGATTGTCCATAATTTTGAGAGGAGTCATTAGCATTAACTGAGTTCTTTCAGGCCACTGTACTAATTAGTTATTTCATTTTTTTTGTTATTTTTGTTGTTCCAACGTTACATCTGACCCATGTACAATCTGGTTGCTACCGTTTTTTTTTTACTGTACGCAACCGAAAACTACCTCTCATACGGATAGTACAGCTGAAAATACCTTAGACTTGATCCGCCGAAATGTTGTGGGAATAACAAAAATAACAAAAAAAAAGTGTTCAATTGTCAAAAAAAATATTATAATGAAAATGTCATTATGTGAATGTATATTCAAAATATTATTATGTGAATGTATAATTGATTATTCATGTATGCATTTATCGATATACTTTGTACATGTAATTACTCTGTAATTGAACTGATGCTTTGGTTTTTAAGTGTTGTAAATAACTGAATTACTTGAAACTCATAACCATGATTCTATCATAATTATATACTGTTCTTTTTTTTATCATGTGTAAAATTGGGAAAATAACTACTCAGTATAATCAGTAGTAGGTCACTTCCTCAAGTGAAGGAAATGGGTTATGGGAGCTAGTTATACCGTAACTACATCTAGTATTTATGATAGGGGTCCATAAAGGATGAGAGAAGTGAATCCGTGCAACTGGGGGTTCTGGGGCACTGTAAGCCCCCATGGGTAATTTTTCAAAATATAGCCATTTTAAGGTCTTTTCAAGTTATACAAAAAAACAAACAAACAAACAAAAAAAAAAAAAAACTTGGAAATCGAGAAGTTGGTAACGCCGCAGCTGCGTACTCCCTACTTCTACTATGATATATATACTCAATACATATCAAATATGAAAATGATAATTTACATACAGTAAATTTGTTTGTCAAAGTCCGTCAAGAGTTTCATAGAAACTTTGGAAGAAGTAGATGCACACTCTTGTCCGTCAGCCTGTCTGTCTGTCTGTCAATCTAATACCTCACAAAGTTTTCAGTCAATTCCCATGAAATTCCATGGGAAGATACGCCATGGGGTGAAAAGGAATTGGTTAAATTTGAGAACAGAGCGAGGAAGTTCGTTCAATTTAGAGATATCTTCCCTTTTTTTCATACATTTATGTATCTACTCATGTTTGTCTAAATAACATCCCTAAACATTCTCAAAGAGTCGCGATGAAATTTTGTGGAACGGGTGAGTCATGGGCTAATTAAAAATTGGTTAAATTTCGGGTGGATTCAAGGATTTAAAAAAAAGTTACCTCCCTTGCAACATAACAAAAAATAAGCTGAATTTCATCCAGTATTTTGTGACAATGGCGTTGGCAGAAGTGCATTATAGTTTCAGGAGTGACCACAGCGTCGTATCTCATTAATCCCCCAAAGAAGAGTATACAACCAGTGCATCCTCCCGATAGCCACCTACGGAGCTGAAACATGGAACTTAACCAAGTGACATACCCACGGACTGAGAGGCATGCAACGTGCACATGAGAGAACCATACTCAACCTCACATGGAGAGATCAGAAGACAGCACAGTATATGAGTGAGAAAGTAGGAGCTGGAGATATCATAGAATCCACCAAAAAACTCAAATGGCAATAAGCTGGTCATGTTGCAAGAATGGCAGACAACCGATGGATATCACGACTCACAACATGGATCCCTAGAGATCACATGCACTACCGAGGCAGAATACAAGATGGAGAGACAAACTAGACCAATTCAGCAAGTACTGGCTCCGCGACGCCCACGATAGAGAAGTGTGGTGAATCCTGGGAAAGGTCTATGTCCAACAACGGACGATAAAATACAGATGATGATGATGATGATGATGATGATGATGATGATGATGATGATGATGATATTACAGAAAAACAGGAGTCAGTGATAGAAAATCCATTAAAAAAATTGATGGGCAATGGGCAGGTCATGTTGTGAGATTGAGTAACAGAATTATATGGACTGGTTTAATGAGTTGCTTCATCTCTGGTAAGATACAGCAGAGATCCTTTATAGCTGTTGAATTTTGAGTCTACGTATATGAAGAATACAAATAACTTGTGTGTTTGACGAAAACAGAGACCCAACAACAGATAAAGACTGAATTGTCTAAAAAGGGAAGGCACCTGGATCAGATAATATCACCATCGATCTACTTGAAAAAGCTCTAAGTCATTCCGAGGAAACTTGCCCATCTATTCAACTAATACCCTAAACATAGTAAAGTCTCACAAAATTGGAATACTGCTGTCATAATGATGTCATATAAAAAAGGAATTGAGAGATCTAAATAACTAAAGGCAAATAAGTTTGCTAAAATGAATTTATGAATCTTTTTTATCAAAGTGATCACCCATCAAATACGCAAGATGAAAACCAACCTCGGAAACAGGCTGGCCTCAGAAGTTATTCGACTATTGACCATCTCCATTTGGTAAATCAACTAAAAGAGAAAGCAGCATGATATGAAATGCCACCTGTTGTAGCATTTGTAGACTTCAAGAAGGCGTTTGACTCAGTTGAATCTTCTAAAGTCATCAATTTAATTATACAACCAGACGTACACTCCGTATATGTCAAATCTTGCAATGTATGTACAGACACAACTGTTCCTTTACCAGGCTACTTGTAGACTCTGAGCTCTTTCAGCCCCCAAGAGGGGTAAGGCATGGTGGTACCAGCTCATCCACACTCCTCACAGCCTGAGTCGAGATGATCTTCGGAAACCTAAACTGGTCAAATAAAAGAATCAGAATAGACGGCGAATACCTAAGTAACCTTGGATTAGCTGCCAACATCACCATTCTGACTGAAAACTTCTATGATCCCCAAATAATACTAGAAGAATGCTGAAGACAACAAGGAAGTGGGTTTTCACGAGGACTTCAGTAAAACAAATATCATGTACAACGAACAAGTTGAAAATAAAGACACATGCTGAGCTGAAGAATAAATACCACTCCCAAGGACAACAAATATCCTTGAAATCCTCAAAAAAAGATAATCAAGTGGAGAATCACTCGAGGTCGACAAGCTTTCAGTGTAGCATGCTCAACTTTCAAGAAAAAGAGAATCCCATTAGTGCATCCTCCAGATAGTCACCTATGGAGTTGAAACATGGAGCCTTTGGTTATCAAACTGAGAACAATGCAACTTGCACAGGAGAGAATCATACTCAACATCACATAGAGAGATCATAATACAAGAGTGTATGTTAGGGGAAAAAACAGGAGTCTGAAATATCGTAGAAACCATTAGAAATTTCAAATGTCAATGGGCTGGTTATGTTGCAAGAATGTCAGACAACCACTGGATATTGCGACTTACAACATGGATCCCCAGAGAGAATATGCGAAACTGAGGCCGGTAAAAAATAAAATGGCGAGACTAACTAGACAAGTTCAGAAAGCATTGGCTCCGCGACGTTCATGATAGAGAGGCCTGACCAATCTTGTTGAAGATTTATGTCCAACGACGGACGGGATTTTGGTTAATGTTGGATTTGTTTATCGTCATGTATTCACTGCTGTCGGGAATGTGTTGGATGATGAGAAAATGGCCAAATGGCCAAGGTGCTATTTTGAGTGGTATGATGTCCGGCATCTTAAAGGGTTAAAAGTACTCCAGTGGAGAGTTTTTTAAAATGTGATTCTCTGATTACTATTGATTATAAAACGATTGGTTGTCCTACTTAAAATTTACTTCCGGTGGGAAACTACATATTGGTTTTGACTTACTTCAGCAGTATTCAAGTGAAAACGATTGATTTTGATCGTAATTTATAGTAATGGATAGCAATTGAGCCTGACAGACCACAAGCTAGTGTAGTAGGTTCGATCCTCATTTGTGCTCCATTATCGTGGCTTTCAGCCAGACTCTTAACCTTCTTAGTATAAATATACCCACCTAAATCGAATTCCAGCTGAAGCTGTTTATGATTACTCCGCATGATTACTTCGCATTACTGCACTTATATGTATATAAATAAATATTTATGTATACAACTATGAATATACAAGCACTTGAGATTTTTATTTAGCTTAGTCTGGCACAGAGCCACAATATATATATATATATATATATATATATATATATAGAGAGAGAGAGAGAGAGAGAGTGAAACACACACACACATACACAGACACAGACACACACACGGGGGAATCAATACTTCATGTGTATGTCTACACCGTCTATATTTATATATGCTCTATCCCTAATATCGAGTACTGTTCCATTGTAAATAACTTTCAAAAATATAAATGTATATATAAGTGAACAATTAAGAATGAGATAAACTCAGGAGTAAAAGTATATGTGGACTTTATTTGTTAATCGATTTACCAACTGATTAATTAGTATGTTATACATATGTCGGGAAGCGTTCCCATCCTCAGTGGCAGGTGTGTACCTTTCTGTGGTTAAAAGCTTAGGTTTCCATAGAAAACATATATACCATCAGATGTTTTGCTTTGAAAGCAAAAATGGAGATAAAATGAGGATTATTGGTTGCATTGGCCAAGGGGTGGATATTTGGAATCTAGGTCATGGTCCAGTGTTGAGCTATTTGGGTACTTAGTAAGGTCGTGTAGAGTCCTTGCATATATTATGTTTATATGTTGAATTGTCCATAGGTGCTTACATAAAGAAGTTTAGTCCTCTCGCAGTCTCACATCTATGACCAACTGGATGTAGCTCTGAGTCGGGCTAACTTGAAAGTACCGATGGAAGATAACGAAGGTCAAGATAGTCTCATGGAATTACGCTCTATTACAAAGGATGTCACCCTGAAATAATTATTGCAATAAACAGGGCTCATAGGGTGGGCTCAAGAGGAACCTAAAGGAGTGCCAGGGTATCAAAGGGGACGTCAGGGAGGAAAAGGTGATCAGGAATTTCTTGTAATCCCAGAATATGTATGCATATATTAAGGTGGATAGAATCAGAATGACTAATAGCACGAAAGAAACTTGGTACCCTCTAACAAAATTCCTCTGAGTTCATGGATATAAATATATTTTATATTATTGTATATATTTGTTTAATCTATCCATGTATAAATACTCCAGTAAATACAACTGTTGTTACACAAGTATATATATACATATATATATATATATATATATATATATATATATATATATATATATATATATATATACATATATATATATATATATATATATAGAGAGAGAGAGAGAGAGAGAGAGAGAAGGGGGGGCTAGGTTGCTAACTTTTTCTACACAGCGAGGCCCCCTTATTTACTAAGCTTCGTTTAGTTTCGCACCAGGCCACATATATGGTGCAATTGTGAAAAGTAAACTCACTGCTGTAATAACGGTCATGCAAAACTTGCTTTCTAACTACTGCCATGTATTCAAATCAAGGGAGAATAAACAAAAGTGCACGGAACTCCGTGCATAACGATCTCAAAGTAAGTCTCTAACGGCACCTACAATCAGAACTCTTAACAACTTTGCTAATATATGGTATCGTAGCATAATAAACCCTGGGAGTGGGCGAATAAATGGAAGAATAGATAGGTAGATTAATCTTAAGTCGAGGATGTAGATAATCGTCGGTGGGTATGCAGGAACGTAAGAGACAGGACAAAATTCAGAATATCAAACTGAATTGATATCAGACTGAATTAGAACTTTAGAATGTTTAAATGTAAAATAGGAATTCAACTTGGATACAAAAAGAATGTCAAGCAGGGTATTCTCAAATCGATATGAAATGAATTCATATAAATATAGAAAATAGGTAAACACAAAGAACACAATTCAGGCATGGCATATTGTCTGTGTCCATGGGGCGTAATTCCACCCATACAATGCCCTTGCTGTATGCACCGATTCTAGCAATGGAAAGATTCGACTGTTCGCGAATACTTCAACAAGCTATTGAACAGATTTTTGACAGCGTTCAGTAGCAGCTAGTTCCCGTTGTTGGGATTTTTTCTTTATAATAAACAAAGTACATTGACTATTTCTACATTTGGTCCTGTTAAAAGTATAGAATCCCTGTGACGAGCAATGCTAGTATGAGATAGAAATTAAAATTTATGATTTTTTATCTGAGAAATTCTGACTTTTCTTTTCTTTGTAAACCAAATGGATGCCAGTTCGAAGAGAACATAACACTAGATCTAGATACATAAAAGTCATACACACCAATTCAAGATACCCAATGCTACTATATGCCCTGTGATGACTTTACCTAATTCGCGGTACACCAACCCATCAACATACAGTGAATATCGAATACACATACAAACGAGTGACCACTTCTTCCTTCATCTCTCCGTCGACGGTTGTGGAACATCTCCGATTTCAAAAATACACAAGGGATGCATACGAAATATGCACTCAAAGTTGCGTTAGGCGGGGGAGGGGGCTCTAAACCCCCATCCAGTAACGCTACAATATCTATAAACATCAACAACGGTTCGACCAGTGACATCAAAAGGAGTCCCCTAATCTCAACACACCTCGTAGCCGACATTGGAACGTGGGATGGACCGAAGGCGTCAACAAACGAAGTTGCCGACGAATGTTACGTTCATTCACCTGTTCATTCATATCATTGATATTTGAATCGATTATGACGGATGCTTCCTTTTCTGCTTCATACTTGGACCCATAGGGTTCATAATCTTCCAACTCACAAAATCACCTAGATATAAAACAAAACATCCATGAGTAGCAGAAGGATGTCTGACTTGCAGGAGCATCTGAAACACGAACGTGTAGCGTGTGTTGAGCCAAAGCCATTCCGAAATAATAATGTCCGCTGAGCTATGACAGTCTTTGTAGAGCAGTGATGCACAACTACCAGACTGGGAACCGATACTGGGCAGCCAAGCATGTGCCACCGTGCTGCAAGGATCGATATGATTTGGTGATATGAAACGATATGAAAAACAAGACAAAATGAATTCATTTCTTTGGATCTTAATATCAAATCCATTAGATAGACTCTTTTAGAAACGGAATTGATTGTATTAGCCACTTATAAGTGATGTATTGTTTACTTTTCACCTATATTCCGGTCATAATTAGAACTTTTCTCCACACCGTTGACAAGCATGCAAAAATATTGTCAATATCAAACCTGTTTGCAGTGCAAAAAAAAGGTGAGAAATCTCTTTCATAGAGCACAGCGAATGTAAACAAGACGGCTTTGCCTGAGCGTGGGACGTGTTGGGTCACATTTAGTGCCAAACACGAGCTTTAGTGTGCAGACAACATCCAAGGAAAAATGTTCGGTTTTTCGATATTCAAAATTTCTGATAAGAGATTGTGTACTTGTAATTCAAATTTTTTAAAAAGTCCCAAACCTTCCTTAGAGAACGCAATGATGATATATTCATAATAGAAAAACAATTCACTGATTTAATGAAATGCTTGTATATTATGGTGAGTGTATGTATGTCTCAGTCTTGGATTGGTACCTGTCGTAGAAAGATCTTTGACAATTACGTCTCATAGACCAATCCATTAGTGTAGTAAGTACAGTCATGGCTTCATAGTTATAACCCAGAAATTGAATCCATATTAATCTGAAGTTTTACCAAGACAATTCAGCGTTTCCAAATTGGTAAATTGGATGCCGGTCGATTTCCTGTGAGGTAAATTGAAGAATAAAATAATTTGTCTCCGGTGTTAGCGATTATCTTCAGTGAACATCAACATAGATTTCTTCTGTTTTCAAGTTGGTCTAGCTGGATATGAGTGTGAATGTATATATGTATCACGCGCACTGGCCACACCAATGGAGCTAGAGGGCTGACAGTTTAATCATAAACATTTTATCATGTCCGGACTTGTTTACCTCCCATGGGTGTTTGGGGCGGTTCAATTTGCAATGTAAGTTTATGCTAAATTTATCTCTTAGTTTGTGTCCAGTATTATTCATGCTTGTTTTTTTTTCTTCAAAATTTTCACTTTTTTAGTTATCACTGTCCATGAAAGGGTGAGAAGGGTAACTTATTCATTGATCACCTCTTTTTCCAACTTTCAATTGATCATCCCGACGACATGCTACCAAAGGACGTTGATCATGAGGTGGTTTCCATTGAGTGATTAACTAGACCTGTAATTTCTTTACGTGTATGGGTTTAAACGAGCGTAATTGAATTCAGTCCCCCAATTTTATAATTATCCAAATATCCTAACCATCAACATGGCCATCTACAAGCTCACCATTTCAGAGAAAGAAAACATATAAACAAAGAGAATTATATTTATAAAGTATGAAATAATTAACAGAATGCTGATTGATTTATGATATATTGGAGACGTGACAATCGTGATATAAGGCTATGCATCACATGAATTGAAAACATTTTTGGAGTTGGTGACGAATTGTCCTCTCGTTAAATTGACCACATGACAAATTGACCGACCACCACATGATTGGCGACCAATTTACCGGTGAGTAGTTGATCGCTTAGTATCTGAATTCCTTAAAGGTGAAACATGGTCAATATAATTTTCGACTAGTTTTCCTTTCATCTTATTTTTGTTGCTTTTATCACAATGCTTAAGTCATTTTACGACGTTGAGTAAGCAGCATGGAACAGAAAATGAAAAAGAACCTCCAACGAGATTTGAACTAGCATACCTTATTTTTGGAAACACAAGGCGAATGAAGTAACTTATTCATTGATCACCCCCTTTTCCAGTTTTTGATTGATCACTCTGGACAAGGCAAGCTACCAAAAGACAATGGTCACATGACGGTTTCTTTTGTTTTTTCATTTTTGAGATGGACTGGAATGTCCAAATAACTAACTAACCATACATATTTTTCTGCAAAAAATGCAGAATTTAAGAAAAAAAAAGTGAATGATAAAATCCTCATACTTGAAAATGCAATGTGTATTCATATATTTTTGTGTGCGTAGCTCTTTCTTACATCATCAGGAGAGTACACTACATGTTCCTCTCTATGCAGTGGACTCATCTGGTGACGTTTTCTTGTATATTCGTCTCTTCCAGTGACGTAACTAAGTAGAAATAGCTTTTGTTGTTCTTTACTTCTAATAATGTCATTAATTTCTATTTCGTCGGAAAAACAATTTCCTCTATTACATGCATACACACACACACGTGCGCGCGCATATATATGATGCAAAGCGTTACACACACACACTACACACACACACACATATATAATATATATATATATATATATATATATATATATATATATGTATAATGTGTGTAACGCTTTTCGATATTGATACAAAAAAGATGATGATCGGCGATCCGTCTATCTCTATGCATTGAAGTCTTCCATTTGTCCAGTATCATTACTTGATATTACCTCTAGTTTTATTTGAACAATAAAACGTACAATGTAATTGCAAAATTACTTATATCCGTCAATTTTTGATGGCAAAGGTAAACTAGAAAAATAACACTACTACTACTACAATACACAGTATACACTTTTTTCTCCCCGCAAGATCACTTATCACATAAAATATGAAAGAGACCTTTATTAAGCTCTTCCTGACCTTTGCAGCGGAAGATTTTTTCATGTTTATTTATGCAGACTAGAAAGCACACTACCACACCCATATTTAGTGTGTCTTTGTGTATGCGTACGTGTTCAATGTCCCCACCCAGTTTTTTTTTAAACCTTTGCAACCGAGGAAGGAGTGACATCAGAGAACAATGACATGGTAATTTCTTCATTTCCTGTTTTTAAGGTAGAATTGACTCGATGTAATTTTCCGAGGAACATCAATCGATATTCTGAAGGCAATGTTTTATGTTAATTATCAAGAGGAGATAAGTAACGCTGAGATTCAACGGCTATTAGCAATTTGCTCTCAATCTCCTTTTCTATAAATGTATTTTTTAAGCTTAGCTTATTCTGGCACAAGGTCGCTAGTGTAGGGATCCCGATGAGGATCAAACCAACCAAAGTCTGCTATACTACCTCGCTTACCTTTATTCCACGGTGAAGTGCCTCAGTGTATATGCGTATTAACAAAGCTTAGCTTGGTCTGGCACAAGTCGAGAAGTGTGGGACTCTCAGGGAAGATCGAACCCATTACACGATAGTAATGGTATGATGGGCTACCACGGTAACCATTACTCCGTGATGAGATGCAGTGTTCTGTTTCCACAAACAAGTACTGCATAAGTATTTCAACAACCACAAAATCTGTTTTTATGCCCAAGATTGCAGGGGCCATTGATCAGGGGGTCGGCGAGAAAACTAACTCATCCAAATAGCAATCTGAGTTCGCCTTTTCAATCTCTGTAAGCAATTTTTGAAGGATAGAAATGAATTTTTTTTTCATTTAACAATCCAATTCCATTGGAAGAAATGTTTTCTCTGAATTAAGCAACCAAAACCACAAAACATTACTGAAGCAAATATTCTCTCTCTCTCTCTCACTATATATATATATATGTGTGTGTGTGCGTGTGTGTGTAAATTTATCAATGCCTTGTGTCCAAATCCTCATCTTGTTCCATCTGTTTAGCTCAATGGTAAGAACAACGGTACGTTGAAGAGGCCACCTTATTGGCTGCATTCAAATTTTCCTTGAT
This sequence comes from Thysanoteuthis rhombus, assembly GCA_963457665.1. Lineage (NCBI taxonomy): Eukaryota > Metazoa > Mollusca > Cephalopoda > Oegopsida > Thysanoteuthidae > Thysanoteuthis > Thysanoteuthis major. The sequence goes on from OY735220.1 coordinate 11,562,305, forward strand.
AAATTATTCTATCAACGTTGTCTACGCCAAATGATACATTCACCTGTAATAACGGGAGATCAAATTCCAAATTGAGTTTCAAAATAATACAACACAATATATATATATATATATATATATATATATATATAACGATTCCTGCAGCGGCCTAATTTTCTTTTCTTTAAATCTTTTATTCTATTTATGCTATCTAAGCAGTGTGACTCACTCGATGCTGAACAACGAGGGGTCATTGTAAATAGCGTTTCAAAGGACATAACGCATTTATGAATATATTCTACTGTATTATGTATCAATTTCTTAATATACCTTTACATATGATTATATACATAATATATATATATATATACATATATATATATATATATATATATACATATATATATATGTGTGTGTGTGTGTGTGTGTTTGTATACACAAACATATTTCAATATATATATATCTTCATATATCTATATATATATATCTATATGTATCCGTATATATATATATGTTTATATATCTATCTTTATATCTATATCTATATATATGTGTGTGTGTGTATGTGTGTGTATGAAAGAATCATCCTTGTAATCCTTGTTTCATTCATGTATTAATAACTGTATTTACCGTATGAAATATTGAGTACTATGAATAAACATGAGCAATGGATAAAATCTGTTTCCTATTTCTTTCTTCTTGTATTCTTACCAATTGAATATACATATATATATCTTGATACATAAATCTCTCTTTCTATTTATATATGTTTATACATATATATATATATATATATATATATATATATATATATATATATATCTTCATATATATAATTATATTACATATAGTACAAATCATCTTTGCAATTTAACATAATATATAATGTAATTTAAAGCAATGTCTGATTTGTGATGGATTCGTTTCGTAGAATGCTCGATGCATTCAATTTTAAACTCTAAGTATTAACTTGGTTTAGAGTAGAGCTGGAAATATTGTAGAAAGTAGATTCGCTACACATACATGTTTATGTTTCTGTCCTGTCTGGGCCTTTTCATGCAATTGATTATGTATGGTTTAGATTCCTGTTTCATTGAAATAATTAAACATTGCAGACGTACGGTACTTTTCCACAACCAAAGACAATTGACGAAAAAAAATCGACGTCTGTGGTTTCGATGTCTCCATGGGCAGCCTTGATTCGACCGAAATGTCGGACTCAGTTGGTCTTTATATTTTGTACAACCTTACCCGTAAATCAGATTCTAAAAATATAGGATTATACCGGGATGATGGCCTTCTTATTGTAGAAAATAGTAATGCAAAAGTAATTGAAAGACATTGAAAAACATATAAAATAAATGAAAAGGAAAATGAACACTAAAGTAGAAATCAAGGCTAATATAAAAAATTTACACCTCCTAGACATTACTTTAACTTGAATAATGACAAAAATGAACCATGTAGAAAAAAACTCTGTGATTAAGTACATCAACACTAGTTCTAACCACCCAAATAAAATCATTAAAAAGATTCCCAAATCTATGAACCTAAAAGAACTAAGGTAAAATATTCATTCAATTAATAGAAAAACTCTTCCCCCCAAACCACCCACTGAACAAAATATCGAACAAAACAAACTGAAAATCAGCTTTAGTAGTACAGAAAAATTCAATATGCTTGTTACGAAACATAACAATTAAATTATTAGAAACAGCTCAAATAAGGAAAACATAAACATGAAGAAAGAAGACTGCAATTTTACAGATAAGAATGGTTGCCCTCTGCAAAAGAAATGTCTCAGATCAGATATAGTATACCAAGCAGAAATATCAATCCAGGAAAGGCCGTTAGAAGTAAAATATTATATCAGAAATTCTAAAACGTCATTTAAACTTAGATCAGCCTACCATACATCATTATCCACGAACGAAAAATATAAAGATGATACTTCATTATTTATTTACAAAAATAATTACAAACCAAGAGTAAAATAGAAAATTTCAAGACAAACCAATATATGCCAAAATATAGAAAATCCACGTTACCTCTGCTTGAACGAAAAAATTGAAATACTCAATTTCGCAAAAAAAAACAAACAAAAACCTGAAATAGATTTATTAAACAGGAAAAATTAAATAGCACTAAAAAGCCGGCATCGCTCCAAATTCTCATTTACAAACATAACTCAACAACCCACACATTAGTACACTAAAGGTAATATAGACAGTTTACCCACATACACATCATCGCAAAGAAACATCTAATCAACATTATCTACTTCTGCTATGTCTAATTGAATAAAGAACAATACAATCCACCATGGTCATAAAGGGCACTAACATAGGTAATACATTTAAAAACTAAGGTCAAGATCAAAACATCCCTCAGAACACTATTCAGCATCCACTTATAGATAACTTCTACACCTAGTCCATACCACTCAACATGTAACATATAACCACTAGCAAAACACACACAACACAAAAATAACGGTAAAACAGAAGTAAAAACTCCACCCACCATAGCAATATTCACACGACTCTCCCCAAATTTCTCAAAGAGGAATCTAAAACATACATAATCATTCGCCTGAAGAGACCCAAACTGGGCAGAAACATGAATGTGTTTGTATAGCGAATCTACTTTCAACTATACATATATATATATCTATCTTCATATACATATATTTCTCTTTATATATCTCCCTCTCTTTTTATATATATTTTTATATGTATACATATCTTTATATATCTTTATATGTATACATATCTTTATATATCTTTAAGTATATATATATATATATATATATATATATATATATATATATGATACAAGTCAGAAATATAATACAATACTCCCCCCCCCAGCAACCCACTGAGTAAAATATTCAACAAGATCAAACTGAAAATTAACTATAGGTGTACGGATGATTTTAATAGATTCATAGCAAAGCATAAAGTAATTAGAAATAATACTGGCGGAGAAGCATAAATAAACCAGATTGCAATTGTACAAACAAAAACAGATGCCCTTTGCAGAACAAATGCTTCAAATCGAATATTGTATACCAAGCTGAAATATCGACCCAAGAAAAACCCTTCGAAATGAAACATTACAAAGGAATATCGGAAACACTCTTTAAATTAAGATCAGCCAACCATATATCATCATTTACAAACAAAAATATAAAAGCAGTACAGCACTACTGACATGTCTTTGGAGATTAACAGATAGCAAACTTAAACCCACAGTAAAATGGAAAATATAAAAACACACATACAAATGTCAGAAGATTGAAACCTCAGGTTACCTATGCCTGAATGAGGAATTTGATATCCTCACTTTTGTCAATCGAACAAAAATTTAAAAAAACGAAAAAAAAACAAAAACAGAATTATTGAACAGAAAAAATGAAGTAGCGTTAAAATGCTGGGATCGCTCAAAATTTCTATTAACAAACATAACTCAATAATCCTAATATAGATATACTAAAAATCAACTACCACAGATATCTTATTCCCCCAGCCACTTTGACGAACAACCTAATCACCATAATTAGCTTAGACATGTGGAAACCCACACCATGCACTCCTAACTTTTCATTTTAATTCATATCTATCAACAAGCACAGCATCTCCACTAAATTAAACAGAAAAAAAACAACAACATAACATGCAAGGACCAAACTCTAAAGAAACAAGGGGTGGGGAAAAGTTGATTATTGCATTTCCCAGGGGCACTAGTGCAAAGTGAACGTAAGCTGCATTGACCAAAACTCGAACCCTCCGATTCGCCGATTCTGCTTTCCTTGCCATTACTTGCTACGGCACTCCACTCCTCCTAATCAAAATTGAAATACCCATATAATGCGCTCGATTTCGTATATAGTTGGTTCTTCACTGAAGGACACCTTGTTGACCCAACAAACACCAGGACTTTTGCCAAATTCAGACCCAGTATTAATGGGCGTTACGCACTTGGCAAACCGTGGGACCGGGATGATAGAAAGAAAGACTAATTGAAGTTTAAGAAGAGAAAAAAAATGTAATGAAGAGGATGATGCAGCCAGCGGCCGGATTCATAAGCTTGATGTATGAATTTAAATAATCTGATTGAATTTTTTCCCGATCAGGGAATGGATTAGCAAAAGAGTAATCGGAGGTAAACCTGTCATTTAATATCATCAGCAATCTTTTGGTTGAAATGAAACGTGTCCAACAGTAGAAATGAAACTTGAGCACCAAACCAGGACCTAATTCTCTTGAAGCTGTGTACCTGATGATGTATCATAAATAAATGTGTATGTTTTGCAGACTATTAGCACAGTTGTGAGTTTGATCCTCACTGGGTGCCCCATAATTGTGGTATAGTACTAAAACTAGGCTATTGGGCCCCTCGACATGGTGTAATAGCTAGCAAAGGGATGTCACAGATAATTACAACTGAATAATGTGTTCGATCATCGCTCTGTGCCCCATACTCTTGGCTTTGAACAAAAGGTGATCTAAGCTTAGAGAATATCTCACTGTACCTTGCAGTATAGGAAAGAATAATGTAGTGATATCGTACACTATTACTGCTCTAGTGAGTTCGATCCTCACTCGGTACCCTAAAGTTCTTGCCTAGTACCAGACAAAGATAAGCTTAGAAAATATCATGATGCATTTGCCATAATGCAATAGAATATGGTAATATCACAACAATTCTGTCATGATTTCGATCTTCACTGAGAGCTTCACACTTGTGGCTTTCTGTCAGACTAAGCCAAGATTATACTGCACCTTGGCACAGAGTGATCACTAACATGGTAATATAGCAGACCATTACTATTGTTGTGAGTCTGATACAAACTGAGCACCCAAAAGTTTTTGCCTCGAGCCAAACTGAGCTAAGCTTGAATAGTTTTTCAATACTTTTGCCATAGGGCAATAATAAAAATGCTAATCTTACAGGACATTACTATTGCGATGAGTTCTCTCTTCACTGGGTGTCTAGACTAAGCAAAGCTAAATATGTATGACGCTCAGGGAAATTCTCTCTTTCTCTCCCTTTTTCTTTCTCTCTCTCTCTCTCTCTCTTGTAATCCATTTTTCTTTGCATAATCATGGTATTGAGCTTGTTGTTATGGCTAAGATAGTTGCGTATTTGCTAGAAATCCAATGTGCTCAAACCTAGGTAAAAGCCAGAATTTTGAAAGTTGATTTTTGAGACAAGCAGGCCTCCTTATACATAGATTTCCCCGCTAGCCGAAAGGAAATCCAATAAAATTTTTCGTAAGCCAAATTGTTATAATGCTGAGAAATAATTGTCATTTCATTTATATGGGGAACATCTTTTTTGCGTGATCAGACCCCCTTTAATTGTGATGATAGGAGGTGTAGCTGAGTCATCGGAAGATAGACTGGTTAGATGTACAGAGGACTGTGTTGTAGGAAATAGAAGAGGCTGTGGGCTGCCTTAATAACGGCCCACAGCACATCAATTGGTGAACGTGAAAATTACACTTTTCTCCCTTTTCCATGTAAAAGCGAAAAAGTGATGTAAAACAAACTTTTGGAAAGCAAGGGATAATTATATTGATGTTCACGTTCTCCAGCTAGGTAAGTGGAAGTCTACTTGGTAGCCCAAGCGATCAGAGTCCAATTTTTGTCGTGATTACTTATGGCATCGTTGTGATATGCATAAAAGAAATGGATGTATAATCAGACAATGATGATGATATATACGTTATATTACTTTAAACTCTATTTGAATTATATACCCATTAGTACACAGTAAAAATATAATTTTACATCATAAATAGAATAAACAAATGGGCTGCTGCAGGAATCAAACCTGCAACCAATAAAATTCATTTTTTTTCATTTCTGATGTATCATTTCAAAAATCTTTTCACAATTTTGTGCGTTGCAGTTTTTTTTACAATTAGCAGGCCAACATCCTAGTAGAGTACTATATCATCAGAGTTTAGTTTCCTGGTCAAATTATCCAAATGCACAAACATATCAAGTCCGATATCTTGGCTGAATCAAGACTACCAATAGAAATATCAAAAGCGCAGACATCGTTTTTTAGTCGAGTGTTCTTGGTTATTGAATAGTACCATCCGTCTACAGCGTTTGATTATTTTTATGTCATTATTGTTAATGCTTGTGTATATCTTTGCGAATTCCATAGCTTCCTCGAAGATCCCCTTAGAAATAGAAGGGTAGAAATCCATAATGTCGATCTATATAGATGCATGGGTGTTTTTTGCTTCAATTTACTAAACCAGGTAACGGCATCATTCGAGTTTATCGATTGGTTCAGCTGTAGTTGTTGTTTGATTCTGTAGTTTATGTCTTCTCGTATCTTGCTAATTTTTCCTGTCTGGGATTTAATGGGGTAAATTAATCTAATGGTAGGGTTGTTTATGAACCCCGGTTTGTGGTCCTTCATGAGTATGTAGGCATCTTTTTTCTGCAATTTTCCTACTCTATTACTGATGCTTAGTTTGTCAGCCTTTTTTTTGCTCTCCTTATTTATTGTTGCTTCGAAGTTGCTCCTCTTGGTGTTTGATTTTTTGTAATTTTGTGTGATGTTGTTGGTTAGGAGTTGTACAAAAATTAACCACCATAGCTATCTTATTCCTCTCGTTAATATTAGCAATAGTAGTAGTAGCAGCAATACTATCAACGCTTATTAAAATTATTTTAATTTTATACCCCCTGCCACTTTAAGAACTCAATCACCATTTCGTAATTATCTTAGATATATAGAAACATACCAAACCTAGAATAAATAAAACAATCAAACCAACAACTAAGGTCATGTAACATTAAAACCCCAACGCTGGGGGCAGATAAAAGTGAGAATAAAATACTTCCAGAGAAGAAACAAATCACAAAGAGCTGATGTTTTAACAACGCACTGATAAAGAAAGTGTCTACAGCATCCCCCGCCAATTTACAACTATCAGATAGCAACGTATCTCCACTATTTAAAACACAACAAGCAGCGACCAACAGCTAAACAAGGGAAAGGAAAAAAGAAAAGATTAATCAATCGAATAAGAAGAATATTCTCCACCCAGAAAAATATTCAAACCCAAACATCCTAAATAAGGATCTAAAATGAATCATTCGCCTGAAGAAGCTTAAACAGGGCAGAAATATACACGTGTAGTGAATCCTACATTTCACCATATATATATATATATATATATATATATGGAAAACAAATAAATACCATTTGCATTGATCTCATTGCTTTACAAGTAAAAGATACCAATCATGAAAAATACTACTTTTCTTGCCATCGAAATCAGATATTTATTCTCTTGAAATTTGTTGAAACCAATTTTATGAGTCTCAAACGCTAGTCAAATCTCCTAACTATGTAAGCTGCACCTGTCCGTTCTCGCGTGTCTTTGTGTAATCCTTGCCCCCCGCAAATCTATGAAAAAATGTCACGTTCGTTTAATGTCGTTCCTGTCAGCGAGACTGATCAGATTAAAAGAGATAAACGCTTATACACTATTGAGGACGTCTTTTTGAATTGTTGCTTTTTATAACAAGGGGATTATACTTGTTAAAAACAAGGAAACGCATTTCAGGCTGCACTAAGAGGGGTACGGACAGGATCTATTCCTAAGGGAGAGCTCCGAGGAAATTGAACATTTTGTCCCTACTCACTCTCAACTCGATATTGTATCGCATTCTATACGCTTATACACACACACACACACACATATATATATATATATATATTGTGTCATCCACAGACAGCTGTTTCGATGTATCACATTTCTTCAGTGTAGCTATAGACTATCCGATATCCTACCTCTGGACTACGGAACTGGACAGTCAGTAAGGCTGAATTTAAGTAATATATTCGTTTACACAGAAATCCCTCATCCACTAGAGTGCTCTATTCCACTGGAAGAGCCTATATGTATATGTGTGTATGTGTGTGTGTGTGTGTGTGTGTGAGAGAGAGAGAGAGTACGTGTGTGCGTATGTAGGTGCTAACCTCTCATCTCATGCTGAGGGGCTGAGGGAGCAATACTATGATCCTTGGCAGAGTGCACAGATACTCTGATCCAAAGCAGAAACGTCGATCCACATGTAAATAACACAATCATTTTATCGAGTACTATGCTAGTAATGCTTTAAATGCGAGAAGTTTGACCCTGAGACGCATCTTTCTCTCTCTACAAAGCTACATGTGTTACGTTTTCTCGTGGGAAATTTTTACATGGGTAGACTGAGAGAAATTTTTTTGTCTGAACTTCTGAGGAGGTATCATTATTATGCATGGATTTTTTTCCCATCTCATCTTGTTATTCTTTTTGAATAAAACGTTTCTTTGGATAGTTAAAAAGGGAAGAATTAATTGTCCCTTACCATTCCAAGCTGGCGATACGTGAGGTTAGCAATTTTTCTGCGATTCTGAGGTCTAAATAACTAAAAAAACCTGCATCTATAATACCCAAAATGGACGAACATGAATATGGCATAGAGAAGTCTCTCTCCCGAAAAGCGGAATGAGGACATTCTGTCCCTACGCTTTGAAAGGTTCCTTCATCCCAACATTCCAAACACACACCAACCTGAAGAAGGTCCCAGGGTACAATCGTAGATACATTGTGTTCAAAAGAAGAACCAAAATGAGGACAACAGTACACGAAGAGATCTATGCATGAAGACCAATTCTATCACTTATTCAGATGTAGTCCCCTACTTGATATTTTTGTAACTATGTTTTGACAGATACCTCCTTCCAACCTCTTGATATTGTCTGGAGTTCTGAGATAAGTCATTATCATGATTCTACGTATCATTCACACAAGTATTCTTATCTTTGCTGTTCAGCCGGTGAATCCTCTAACCTTTTTTATAATCTGAAATTCTGAGACGTCAAGATATGAATTACAATAAATTCTTTTTTTACGATATTCATCATCGTCTATCATCGTTTGTCGTTGGACATAGACCTTCCCCAGGATTCGCCACAACTCTCTACCGTGGGCGTTGCGGAGCCAATACTCTCTGAACATGAAACTTCGTCTTGTCATCTCATATTTGATCTCTGGGGATTCACGTTGTGAGTTGTGATGTCCAGCGGTTGTCTGCCATTCTTGCAAAACGATCAGCCCACTACCATTTGAGTTTCCAAATGGATTTTAAGATGTCTCAGACTTTTGGTTTTTCCCTAAAATACTGTGCTGTCTTGTGATCACTCTATTTGATGGTTGTATGCTTCTCAGTTTCTCGGTCTCTTGATTAGCTTCCATGTTTCAGCTCCATAGGTGATTATTGAGAGGATGCTTTGGTTGTATACTCTTCTTTTTAGGACTAATGACAGTAAGTCTGAAAAAAATCCGGGTACATGCACTGAGTACAAGGATCCATACCATGCAGTGCTTTCTTTTAACTAAAATCTAAGATTCAACACTTTGTCAGGTTTAGGTAAATAGTACCCTTTACTCAATGCATCCTCTAATGATGTTCCTGATCAATCATTATTGATTATTTTGACCTCTTCCGAATGAATATAACACGTATATTTATGATGATTTTTGGCCCAAAATCAAGGGTTGACTTATACAAGAGCTTTACTGATACACAAGTATATGCGGTTAATTAATTAATCTAATCCACGACCTGAAATTCCCTCCCTTTCAACGGCGAAAAGCCAGAAGTTGCAGGGAGCCAAATCTGGACTGGGGTGGGGTTTGATAGATCTGGGTGATGCAATATTTTGTTCAAAAACTCTGCTCGAGACCTTGAAGCATGACTCACTCGGTCATTGTGATCACACAGTATACAAGCTCACACAATAGCATTTTACTGCAATATGCATAAACTAATGGGAGAATTTTGTTAACGAATGCGCATTAAAGTGTCCTCTGACTGCCAAGTTACATCAAAGCCATGCAAACGGTTCTCGAGATATTCAAAATGGCTGGATACTTTCTTGAAAGACCCCATGTAGCCAGAGGCTGCAGAAAATTTGACTAGAGGAAAAATGTGAAATCAGGAAATTTGAGAATGAAAACCCAAAAATAGGAGAAAAACTATTCCACTGAAATTTCAGGAACCAAAAGGGATAGCAAATGGTACAGAGAAACAGAGACATAATAGCGAAGACGACATTTGCAAAGTAAAAAAAAAAACTATTTCTTGCAGACCAGAACAGTTCTATGAGAACTGAGTAAATGAGGACCAAGATAGACAGGGGACATCAAAAATAATAAATTTAGACTATGTGTAGAGATAACATAGCCAATCATATATTTAACGTATGCACCAAATGTACCGAAAAAAAAAGTAAAAATGATATGTATAACGGAGTAGGAAAAGGGATACAGTGGGTAATGTACAAAAGACTGAAATTCGTCCATACATACAAACTAATGACTTATGCATAACCCAGAATCCGTCTTTAAAGATATACAATTTTTACAGACTTAGAAATTCAAACAAATTGCTCAATCCTGGCCAGATGACATAATTTAGTCATTGGAAAATAAGGAGTAAATCTATTGTGTGACAGACATAGTTGGAAAAGGTAGAGAGGGGAAAATAAAGTTTTTCAGTTTAATAAGAGAGTAGGAAGGGAGGGGGAAAAGGTTGGTCAAATTGAAGAGTTGCACGTGAGAGTGCAGCAAAGAAAGTTAGGTATCACAAGTTCCATAAGAGGGTAGGAAGAAGAAGAGCAGTAAAACAAGTTAGGTATCATCAGTTTAATCACTATTAGTAGTAATAGTTGTTGAAACCATCATGGGGATTTGGGTAATAATTAACTGATACATTGTTGTACTTGTAAAATCCGTTCGTACACTAACTACATAAACATCAAATTTGTATATCGTTGGTCTAAAAAATCATTTTTTCAATTCCTAAGTAAACGAGATTTAAAATGACAGTAGTACATACCTTTCTCATTTACTTAGAATAATGATAATTCGACAAGACAGGGACAGACCTACACAGGGAATTGTGCCAACAATTCTGATTCAATCATTAGATATGTTTCATTAATGGCTTCTTTTTTTCCTTTTCTTTTGGACCTTTTTCTCATGTTCAGGCCTTTCCTTACCTGATAGGTCCTGGATCTACTCGGAACATACCCCTTTGAGAACTAAATTAACATGTTCTCCCTATTGATTCGATGATCTGCACTTATGATCCCTTATTAATTGCTTGGTTATTTGTTTTCTAAATAATCATTGATAATTTGCCTCATCTTATCAAACATCGAAGATTTAAATCATCAAACCGATCTGTGATGTATTTTTAGCGGTGGTTTCCAGCGACAATACGGACATTAGTCTTAGTGGAAATTTTATTGATCCAAGCAAGGTCAAGTGATGTAATTACTTATATATATAAATGTATCGTTAATATTTTGTATTTTTAATTCTCAAGTAAGTAAACGTGATTTAAAATCCGTACACTACAGCAGTAGGCTTGCCGGGATCCCGAGAAGAGTATGCAGGATTATCAGGAAAATAGTCTTTATTTTCGAATGGGGGAATTGAAAGACCCCACCGAAGAACTGCGAAGGAGCTTTGACAATATCACAATCGAGGGGACAGACTTGAGTGACGAAAAGGAAGACGCTGCCCTTGTGGTTCGCAAAGTGGCCAGAGAAGTGAGTAGTGCAGTGTTTCTCAAATAGGGGGGCGAGTACCCCTAGGGGTATTTTGTAGTACCACAGAGCGTACGTGAGATTTGAAAAATGTAAATTTAAAACAATTTCAGCCATGCATAATTCCTAAAATGATTTTGATATATTAAGTTCACTGAAAATATGCTTTCACATTTCATATTCAATATTTCTTTTTTCAATTCAGTTGTTAACTATCGTAAACTTTGAAAGCAACAAATTCAATCATGTTCACTATTTGCAGGAAGCCAGTTTTCATACGGAATAGGACAAGAAAATCAAGTAGATTGATTTGGGGTTTGCCATTAATTTAGTGAACATTTCAAATGAAGCATTTAAGTGTTTTTCAGTTATAATGTCGTTTAATAAACCAGACACGGATAGCGCAGGGCTTCATTTTATCTCTTTACACGGGTATTTTTATTGCCAAAAAATATTTTGGATCAGATAGAGGGTACTTGGCTAAAAAATATTTCAAAGTGAGTAAGTTATCAAAAAAACTCAAGAACTACTCGTGTAGAGACCATTGTTGAAGGGTTTTGCCTGTTTAGAACTGAACATTGGGTAGTTTTATGCGTACTGTTTAATTTTAATTTCTATATAATTTATCTGTCTTCGCTTTGTTGTTACTTTTTTGGAAGGTTTGGTGATTTTTTTCACTCGTTTGTCATTTTTGTCAAGATAGTAAAAGCGAGCAATTGCCGGAAACCTTCTATATCCTTTTCTTTCAAAAAAGAGATACACGCATATCCGTACGTTTTGTTCCTCGTTAGCTTAGTCATACTTACCAAATGCGCTTGTGCACCCCATATATATATATATATATATATATATATATATATATATATATATATATATATATATATATATACATATATATATATCTGTGTGTGTGTGTGTGGGTTTGTGTGTGTGTGTGTATACATATATGAGAATGTATACGTGTAAAGGAATTGCCCTTTACACCATTTTTTGCTTTAACGAAAATAGCATTCAGTATCTATTTCACAGTAAGCTGCTATAGAGGCAGCGAGTACACTTTTCCTATCTCTCTCTTACACCCTAGTCTGCTGTACCTCATACATACCCAACTTTCATAAATTTCCTTGGTAATGTTTCGTTCGACAAACATAGACCTATGGCTCTGTATGACCAACTTACGAAGGCTGCACATGTCAACAACAAAGGCCCTAATTAGTATGATTCTTTATTGAAAAGTACAATTAAAGAAAATGTCCCCAAGATAGAAGTAAACGCAACAATTGAATTAAAAGCCTGCCCCTAGTTCTTCATCAGATTGCATACCAAGAATCTGCCCAGGGACAACGAAAACCGTGCCAAACTGAAGTTTTAATAAAGAACATAAAGACAGGTTTTTAATTTCATTGCATCTATTTCTCGTTACAGCAGTCAGACAGTTCCCCCCTCACTCGTTCTATCTCTCTCTCTCTCTCTCTCTCTCTCTCTCTATATATATATATATATATATATATATATATATATATATATATATATATGATTTAATGTGATTTAAATATGTTGAAGATCACATTTCTAAATCGAAACAAAATCATTGGGCAGAATATATATATATATATATATATATATATATATATATATATATATATATATATATATATATATATATATATATATATATCACGCCACGGTCGGTTCATGATCTATCTAACCATTTATCATGGTTTGTTCATTATCTATCTATCACAGTCTGTTCATTATCTATTTATATCTATCTATCACAGTCTATTCGTTATCCATCTATCTGTTTATCTATCTAACTGTCTATCTATCGCAGTCTGTTCGGCATTTATCTGTCTATCTACATATCGAAGTCTGATCATCATTTATCTACATCTATCTATCATGGTCTGCTCATTATCTATCTATACATTGCAGTCTGTTCGTTATCTAACTTCTACGGTCTTCTAGTCATCTATTTATCTATGCGTTTCTTCTATATCATATTTATATATCACGGTCTTTTAGTTATCTATCTATAGGGGTTAGTTCATTTTCTATCTATCCATGTATCGCAGTCTGTTCATCATGTCTATCTATATCTATCCATCGCGATCTATTCGTTATCTATCGATCTATCAATCTATCACAGTCTATCTATATCTATTGCAATCTGTTCGTTATCTGCCTATTTAGCTATCGTAATCTGTTTATTTCGTATATATATATATATATATCGTGGTCATTGTCTATTTATCGTGGTCCATTATCTATCAATGTACCTTTCTATCTATTGCAATCTGTACATATCTATCTATCTATCGTAGTTTGTTCATTACTTATCAATTGTTGTCATTTTATCATTTATCTATATGTTTATTGTTGTTTATCATCTATCGATCTATGTTACGCGTTCGGTTCATTATCTGTCTAACTATAACTATCCATTGTGATATGTTCGTTATCTACCTATCTATCTATCTAAGCTCGTTCTTTTTGTCAGTTTATCTTCATCTATCTATCTATATATTGCCGTCTGTTCATTATATCTCTGTCTGTTGCAGCCTGATCGTTATATATCGTTATGTATCCCTATATCTATATCTACATATCTATCTCTTTATCTATCGTGATCTGTTCACTATTTATCTATCCATCCATCTATCTATCATGGTTTGTTCGTTATCTATCTATTTATCTATCGCAGTCCGTTTTCTATCTATCTATCGACCTATCTATCAGCGCCTGTCCATAATCTATCTATTGCAGCCATTCATTATACACCTATCCTTACACATCTATATCTACAGATCTTTCTGTCTATCTATTGCAGTTTGTTCATTAAATACCTGTTTATCGATCGCAGTCTATTCGTTATCTATGTATCTATCTATCTATCCATTGCTGTCGGTTCATCATCTATCCATCGCAACCTGTTCATCTTCTATCCATCTGTTATTATCTATCTATCCCAATAGGTCTGTTCATATCTACCTCTAACTTGGTTATATATATATATATATATATATATATATATATATATATATATATATATATATATATATATATATATATATGTTGTTTAGTACGATGGTAAAAACAACGCTATGTTGAGGTGGCTATACTATCAGTCACAGCTTCGATTCCAGCCGCATTCCCATTTTCTTTAATTGTTTTTTAATCTTGTCTATACTAAATGATACATTCACCGTGTAATAATGGATTATTATTCAAGCAGATTTGCAATATAATATATTGCAAATTGTAATTAATTCTGCCGGAAAATATATCCATTTCTTAATATCAATAATAATAATGATTATAATAATAATACGTATACATGTAATATTGTTCATGTCTATCGATCTCGGTCATTATCTTTCTATATTTATCAACACATTTTTTCTGTATACTCGTTTTCTCTCTGTCTCTCCTTCTCTCTGTCTCTCTCACTCACTCTCTCTCGCTCTCTCTCTCTCTCTCTCTATATACATATATATATATGTGTGTGTGTGTGTGTGTATGATAATTAAATAATTGTCATCCACAGACAGCTATTTTGTTGTAGTACAACTCTTCAGTGTGGCTAAGGACTATCCATTATCCCATCCAGTACCACGAGGTAGGATCGAAACCTTCGCTTCAGACCCAGAGGCTGGCATCTTATCTCTGCCCTGCGCAGTACTGGACGGCCAATAAGGTTGAATTTAAGCAATATATCTATTCACGCAGAATTCCACATCCACCAGAGTGCTCTATTCCTAAGTTGGAAGAGCATTGCATGAGCTTATAATGAATGAGTTACCTCTTAAAGAGTGCTCAATCCTGAATAAGGGGGCGTTATATATATATATATACGTATACATATATATACGTCGTGGTCTGTTTCTTATCTGTCTGTCTATCTATCACGGCCTGTTCAATATCTATATGACTATCTCGGTCTATCTATCTCAGCCAATTCAATATCTGCACACACACACACACACACACACACACACACACACACATATATATATATATATATATATTTTTTTTCATCATCTATCTAGCTACCTATCGCGGTCTATTCGATACTATATATCTATCTATCGTTCCATCAATCGTTCAATATCTATCTGTCTAGGTATTTATCTATCGTGGTCTGTTCATTATCTATCTATGCATCTATCTATCGCTGTCTATTCAGTGTCTGTCTATCTGTTGATCTATCAATCTATCTATCTTCCTCTCATGGTCTGTCCAATATCTATCTATCTATGTATCGCGATTTGTTCAATAAATATCTATCTACCTATGTAAGGTCTGTTCATTATCTATCTATGCATCTATCGTGGTCTGTTCATTATTTATCTATCTATTTAGATATTTTATCGTTGGAGGGAGAGATGGATACACGCCTTTCCCATGGTATTTGATAAATACTCATAGTGGCTCTGTCGAAGTTTGAACTCAGCTCACTGGTTCCATTCTCCGTGCCGCTAACAGTTCGGTCACTTGCACCTCCTTCTACTCAATACTTTCTGTAAAGCTCAAACTAAGAAATAATCATGGTTTTATTAATATAATTTAGCATATCATAAAATTTTGTTTCTACTGCGTCACCAGAAGACGGGGCGAAATAAATGCCTCCCATTACTTTTTTTGTGTATATAATATGTGTGGTAATATATATATATATATATATATATATATATATATATATATATATATATATATATATCACTTTCTCAACTAAAAATGTTCTTCCTCTTGAAAATTTACTAATAATATTCTATTCATCATTGAATAGTTATTGCGTTTCATGGATGATATTTAGCATACGTTAAATTCTTTTTTCTACGTCATCAGAAATGGTGACGTAGTAAAGTGCTCTCTCATACGCACACATTAAATATAAATATACTGAAACACATTGCGTTTTATATATATGGATTAATTTGTACTACTTGACTTTCCATACCAGTAGTATCACGTGGTACTTATTTCAGATCAAGGGGCAATAAATCTCCTCCGAAGTTTAGAAAGAATTAGGGTAGACTGTACTGTATTTATTATAATGAAGATGGGTGCTTTGCCATGGACTAACAGACCATTGGTACTCTAATAATTTTGACACCCATTAGGTGCCCCCACAATGGTGACTTTGAGTCCAGGCTAAGAAAAACGGTCTCTACCAAATGGTGTCGAAATTGCCATTATTATTCTCTTCCATAATTTATCTATGTATGACTAATTTTTATAATCTAGTTTCTCTGTTAGTGACCTATAATAAGCTGAAATGATGAATCAGAGCTGTGTATTTCTGAAGTGAGGTACTCCTAATTGCGTAAGCTTAAAGAATCCTTAAAAACCCGGATGATTTGCAAATTGATAATAATAGTGTAAGATCTTTTTCTGAACCCATCCTGCTCCAAAATGCAATTTCTCAAAAGGGATGAATATCAAATGCAATTCATAAAGTAGTTTCCTTGATTTACTAGTTCAAGCATGTCAATATCGGGTATATTCGGGGCTTCGGGTTTAATGCCCATATTGGTCACATCATCATCATCATCATCATCATCAACAACAACAACAACAACAACAACAACAATAATTATAGTAATGATAATAAACATGACAAATCTAGTAAAAGAATTTCTTAATTATCGGTGGGGAGGGTACAAACTAGACTGATTGCCTCACAAGTTGTTCACACCTTTATTAATTATCATGAAACAGTGTCTTGCGTAATATACATATTTTTCGGACAAGGGAAATCAACATTTCAATTCTCGTAGAGTGGCCAGCAAGTACAGGTGTCATTTGTAGAGCAGACAATAAAATCGAATCGACAAGATATTAATTCATGAATAAGATTCCGTGAAATATTTTCGGTGTTTATTTTGAGACAGCTTTTGCTTATGTTCATTTGATCCGTTTTTAGAAAAATTTTAATGGAATTTTTCCAAGCAAGAATTGCCTTATGTCCAAAAGAATTTATTCCATTTTTTCTGTTAATATGAGTCGAAAATGAAGAACCTTTTGATGAATTTCTAGTATTAAAAGACCTTTTATTCTGTTTGAAACGTAAAATATTTTTTGAACTGTCAGAATGTTCTGATTGGTATAACCATGAACTAATAAATGTTTTTTCTAGGTTATGCTATCTTTCAGTTTGAGGATTTTTAGTTGCCCGTTGTAAGGTATCACATGATTTATAGTAAATACTATGTCTTTGTCATTAATACTATCATAAAAGCTATCAGAATTTTTATAGTTTCATTATTATGAGCTATGATTTTAATTGCTGTATTTTGTAGTGTTTTAATTTTCTTTAGTATAGAGTGAGTGGTAAGACCCTAGACCTGATATCCATAAAACAAGGAAGTTTTGTTTTATAGAGCACTCTATTAAACCATCTGTTTGATTTCTATATCAAGTCAGTGAGCAGAACCATCAAGTGACTCATCTATATACACACCGAGATATCTAATAATTTCAGCATCAGATTGCACTACTTTTATCTCAAAGGATGACCCAGCAAGTTACAGGATTATGTAGTTTCATATGATAGTTTACATCTTCAGCCTCAATATTATATTTTTGAATCTTGCATTGCCTTTTCTCTTCAAATACATAGATGTATTGAATTCTTACGACTATTATTTGCGTCTAAAATGTCCCCTTTTTATCATTTTTATCAGTTGAATTAGTAAAATGATGATGATGTTGTTAAAATGACTGCGCTGATGTTTCATTTCAGCTGCGCATGAAATTCTCAATTTACAATCAGTTGCTCTGCATACGACATTTGTAAGTCAGGAACGCTTATATATTGCTTTTAAACCGTAAGAAAGACTAACAGAGAGAATACAAGCTATGCTGCAATTAAACACATAAAAGTCAAATATTATACAAAATGTAATTTTTTAAACAGAAAGATGAAGAATGGTATGAACGACAGAAAAAAAAGTGAACATCTAATCAAAATATGACCCATCTGAAACAATAGCCCGTTTTCAAATAATATACACACCCAAAGAATTCTACAGGTTTAATGGCCACAAATTCATTAAAAGCACGAATTATGGTTCCCTTGTTATTGAACCCTTAACTATGTATATGAAGTCCAAAATGCTTGAAAAGATGATAATCCAGAGGAGAAATGTCAGATGAATATGAAGGAATCTGTAAGACTTCTTATCCTGACACTCTAAGCTTAAACATAGTCAGCTGAGAGGTGTGGGGACTGGAAATATCATGGAGCATTTCATTCAGTTTATGGGGGACCCATTTTCCAACATTTTTCAACCTTTCCCTAATGCTTTGAGATGATATGATGGGTTGAAATCGTTGTCTCCAGAAATTGCTCGAAACCGTTTGTCATTGGTCGTTGACAACTGCAGTCGTTTATTCTTCATCATTAGGAACGGATTTGGGCCTTCCTTGAGATTTATCATGGGTATTAGTATTTCCAGATCTTGACCTATTGAACCAGTGTTGAACAGTTTGCACTGTAACGGTGCTTTACTGATGTCATCAGCAGGTCGTATAGCATCATGTCCTAATTTGAAATCGTATTCAGTTCAACTTATCTGGGTTGACACTATTGCTGTTAAGGGCTAAAAACGATAATAGTTCCGGTATTTTTTCAAAGAAAAAAAAAACATCCCAAAGAAATCCATGTATACCCATGGATTTTTTTCACCGGGATTAAAGAGTAGATCATACGGAATATTGGATCAGGACGCACGTCGTATAGCTATGGCCAGCAAGCTAATCTTGCTAATCATTGATAGTGGGTTAATTCCTCTTTGGATCTACTATTGATGATTTAATACCAAACTATACCAAGTTATGAAAATAAGATAACTGAGCGGGATGTCGTATCGCAATGATGAGCAAGCTAATCTTGCTGGACGTTGTTATGGGATTTGATTTCCGAGTATATATATGGTTTGTTATCAACTGATGGAGAGTGAGATTGTTTTGTTTCCCTGTCCTTAACAATGGATTGTTCAATTTGAAGGTATATATTGATTATTGATCAACTTGTTATATATGTGTATGTGTGTGTATGAATGAATGAACCAATAGCTTAGCTTCGCGAACAGAGAACTTGGAAGTGGTTACCACGAATATAAGACCTGAGTCATTGAGGTGCCTACGACGCGAAATAACCCTCCAGCCTGCACGATAGAGTATTATACACATCATCTCTTCCTCTCCCTCCCCTCTCTCTCTCTATATATATACATATATATATATACATATATATATATATATGTATATATATATATATAATTCTCCTGATAA
Organism: Thysanoteuthis rhombus; assembly: GCA_963457665.1. Classification (NCBI taxonomy): domain Eukaryota; kingdom Metazoa; phylum Mollusca; class Cephalopoda; order Oegopsida; family Thysanoteuthidae; genus Thysanoteuthis; species Thysanoteuthis major. The sequence goes on from OY735220.1 coordinate 11,582,219, forward strand.
CGATGATAATAACAACAATAGTATACACACACACACACATATATATACATGTATATATGATTGATAGATAGATAGATATAGTCACATGTATGATCAAATTGTTGATTATTATAAACTGATCTACTCAAAAAGGACTACTGTTTTTCACCGTGTATGATCTGCAACTTTTCCCGAAAACTTTGAACCAAAAAATCCAGGTGCGTATATCCATATTTGTATATTCGGGATAATGCATTTTTCATTCGAAATTGAAGCTCAATCGGTGGTGCAGATTATATATGGTTACGGATTATACATGAGGATTATATATGAGGAAATACGGTAAATGGTTCTCATTCTGCTGTCACTACTAGAGGATATATCGCATCAGTTAATTCTTTCGTGTTAATTTATCCTTGTAGTGCTGCTTTTACTTTTTCCATTGAATCAGAGTATATACCTTCTAACTAATTATCTCAGGGATTGAACTCACGACCACCAGATATCTAGATGCAGTTAAACAAAACTTTAATTTTCATTATTTTAACGTTGGAACTATAACAACTAAGATAAGGACAATAGTCCGAATAGATCCTTGTATGATAATGCTTTATATTGTGTATGGATGACTTTAATTGAAGGCTACTGAGATTGCCAACCATTTTACTTTTACGGAACCCCCATATTTTTTCATGTTCTGAAAAACAACCAACTTATGTAAATGTATCCGTCCATTTATCTATCTATTTCTTTATCTACATGTAAGTCAGTTTGCGTGCGAGTGTGTGTAAGTGTGTGGATGAAAAAAATTCAATCTTAAATTCTGAATGAATTTTATCATGAGTTAGTATAAGATATCTTATATAATGATATAAAAATATAAATGAACGTTTTCTGTTCGTTTACCTTTCTCACGGACCCTCTGTAGAAAGATCCCTGATTAAAAGTCACAGGTGGTATGTTACGAAATCAAAGTTCGCACTTCCACCACATATAATCATTGATGTGAATAGATATTTACTAAGTTTGGTACAGTTTAGTATCAAGTCATGAATGAGAATCAAACTCACTAAGGTAGTATTGGTCAGTAAAACTAGAATGTTGACTATTTCTACATGGTGAGGCAGTTATTCCGATGATTAATATACGAGGTGAGTGCAGAAAATATTCAGTCATTTTAGATAACTCGAGAACTGGACGCGCAGTCTTGATGCCACTTAGGTTTTATTGCTCCTCTACATGTTTAGGGTAGTGTGATTTTTCAGTTTCTCCATCCGTAACAAAGGACTCTTCAATTCAAAGAAAAACAATTTTGCTGATAAAACTCCTTCCAACCATTTGTAACTACGAGTTTGAATTTATGAAATGAAAGCAGAATTTTTAAAAACAAACTGAATCCTTTATTTTTAGCCTATTTGGGGAATTCATAATCAAACGATTCATGATAGATTCATCACAGTAAATTCATCATCAGCCTTTTAGCGTCCATCATTGGACACAGACATTCCCAACGATTCGCCAGACATCTCTACTATAGGCGACGCAGGGCCAGTACTTTCTGAACTTTTCTAGTACATCAAGCCATCCTATTTTTCGCATATGATTTCTGGGATCCACGTTGTGAGTCATGATGTATCACGGATAATTACATTGCAGTAATTACATCGCCTTTGAATTCATCGCAAGGTAATACGATCTCGATTGAATACATTGCCAAACGTTATTTATGCATCACATTTATACACTATTTATACAAATATGCATTATAATTTTGAGTTGAAATCGATGTCATTTAGATGAATTAAGGTCGATCGGAACTGAACGATAAACAGGCTATTACTTACTTATCACAGGTTCCTATTCAAACCGTCAGAAGTTTTTTTTTAATCCAAATACCCTTTTTCGACGAGTGGATTATTGTGGCGGTGGGAAAAGCCAACCGATTCTAGATACTATATAAGACTTATTCAGTTAAATCAGATATTATAGCGAATTCGATTGTTGAGATCTTGTAGCAGAACTAATCGTTTAATGGGATATGTGACTAAAGATAGTGCAGCGAGCGTTCAATATATTGTCAATGAATATCAGCAGCAGCCATTATGAGTCCAAGGTCTTTCCCATCTCCTTTTATGATGACTGTGTCTGTCATGTCTTACCGACAAACTTCTCTATCTCTTCCCCCATATTGTGTCTGGTATTTTCCTATTGCGTTTACTGCCCCAATAGCACTGATAAGCTATCCTTTTACTCTATATGCGTCCATTCTTTTCTTGCTAAGTGTCTATAACATCTCCATTTTTGTCGCTTTTTTATATAATATCCTTCATCCTGGGCCACCCCCAGATCCATGTTGATCTTTTTCTCTTTGAATTATCCCTTGCTCTTTTTATGGCTATCTATCCGATTATGAGTTGGTTATCAATTCGTTTTGTCATTTTCCATGTTTCTCACTCGTACGTCATCCGCTGGTATTCGGGATGCTTTTCGGTACATACCAAATGCTTTCTTGCCAATCGTTATTTATCGTTTTATTTCGCTTTCATTGTCTTTCTCCAGGTTTATTAGCTAACCTAGGTCAAAATATTTGTCAACCTCTTCTACAGCCACCACTTCTGTAACAATCGCGAGGCACTCGATTATTCAAGAGTCACCGCTCTTACTTTGTCTTTTTAGAATGTTTCTTCCGTCTTGCAACTTAAAATAGCGTCATCTTTTCACTTTGAATATTCAATAATTCGAATTACATTATGTTTTTGTGATTCGATTTCAAGATGTATCTGTGATTAATCGCAGGGCAATACCGTCTCCATTAAATAATCATTGTGTATGATACGGTTGGGCTATTTTCCTCGTCAATGCCTTCATTTGTTCGCAATGTTTCGGCCGTGTACTCTCCGACAACTTCGCATGCTCGATTGGTTTGGACACGTATCATCAGTTTTTGTACATACGGTCCTATATGTCAGGGTTGTGTTTTCGGTGTCACGTCCGAGTTGCATCCCCTGCATTGGATGATCTATTTGCTTTTCCGAGATATCCTTTATGATGAGAGGTTCCCAAATGCTATTGATATCGATACTCGGTCGGCTATTTGGCTCAAATGAACAGAGTATGAGTGTCACTTCCTTCAGGCGTCGTATTTGCAAGTTCGCTGACTCAGAATTTGACGCCAAAAGTCACAACCCCGACATTCAGGAACTGATGAACAAAAAACTGATGCGATCCAATCAAATATGCGCTCTGAGAAGTGATTACACATTCTAGAATCAGGAACAGCCGACGAAAGCCTAAACGTACACGGTTGGAACGTTATAAAAAAATGGACACACAGACAAGGAAAATAGTCCGAACATAAAATGTGCAATAATATTTTCTTATCTTTGAATTTTCTGTGTTAATTGGATAAATTGGATTTGTAAATTATGATAAATTCACCGAAGAAATATTGACTGGCGATGTAAATACCTTGCGATAAATTTACGGGCGATGTATTAATCACGATGGTATTGCTAGCAATGAATTTACCACGATTAATTTATCGGGCACATAATTGAACAACGAAATAATGAAACAATAAAAATCTTGAAATAATCAGCCATGTTTTTTTGACGAGATCAATAAGTCAGGACGCTTTTTTGGGACATCAGGTGAAAGTCAGATCGATTGAATGCTTAATGTACAAGAAATAAGCTGACTTGTAATCACTTCTAATATGTGTCTACATGTGTGTACATGTTTACTTGTGTGAGTGCAGGTGTGTGTATGTATATCGATGTTAGTTTTTCTCATTAAACACTCCTCTGCCTTCACACACGCGCACACACACACATATATATATATGTATATATATGTGCATGTGTGCGTGCGTGTGTGTTGAGGTGAAATGGTGATATTGATGATTTCGTGAAATCTCTCTGAGCTTATCAGAAAAGTTCATGAAATCCCTTGTTTCAGTATCAGTGCAATAATGGTCAACAAGCCTGTATGCTGACCATTACTACTGTAATGAGTTCGGTCCCCATTGGGTGTTCCGTGATGGAACATGTCCAATCCTATCTTGTGTTAAACTAAGCTGTGTCTACTCTGTAAATACTGAGGCAGAATACACTTGATATTTACCAAGTTTATCTTAGTTTGAAAGTACTTAGGTCTCTTCAATGGACGAGTTCATTGTTTCAAATGCTGGGTTGGAAATATTTTATCAGCAAATGTGTTACCTTCATGCGGAACAGTCAATTCCATTTGAATGAACTTATATATAATATGTACGACTCATTTTAGGGGAACAATTCATTGTTTCAAACAGTGGGTAGGATATATATTTTTCATGAGCCAGGCTGTTACCTGAAAATGGAAGAATCCATTGTTGCGATCAGAGAAACAGAAAAGGCACTCTGTTCATTATATAAGTAGATAGATCTGTCTATATCGAAAGATACGTAATATATATATATATATGTTACATATATGTATATGTATATAATGTGCATGAATGTGTGTGTGTTTGTGTATGCTTGCCACGACATTTATTTTAGGCAGATTTATCCCTCAGATATTGACAATGGATCAGAGATTTGTCAATAGCCTAATTTTAGCTCATTTTCATGGTAGTATTCAAGAGCAACTGAGGACAAAGTCTTGTTTTATTATGACAAGTGTCAAAACAGTGACCATATGGGAGCCGTGATCAGTATCCAGAAAAGATACACGACACTTTTTCTCCAAATGGATCATAAACAAAGTATTTCATTTTGTGTGACTTATAGACATTTTTTATTCAATTTCGTAAGGCCAAACACAAATCAATTTAAAATCCGTGATAAGTGAACAGCCTCTGACTTTTGGAAAGCTATTTTGTTTAAATAGCTCTTATGTTATTAACGCTAAGCAGAAGCCGCCCGTTTTCTAATCGCGTTATCCAACGCACAATAACGAAAACTCGACCTAATTATATATTTAAAAGAGAGAAACGGAGAGAAACAAAGATTGAATGAGAGGGGATCTTTTTCTTTTTTTTCTTTCTTTTTTTCACACTGACAGGAGGATGTCGTTAGTACAAATCAGATTATGATACTATCGTTCCTCTTCCAAATGCAGTGGTCTATTGGCATAATATTATTCATAAATAATCACTGCTGCAATAATGTGGACAATCTATAGCAAAAAAAGAATCCCTTTCACAGGTGGAAAAAAAGAGAAAGGGGTAAACATTGTTTTTTGGGGGGGTTCACAGTTTCTGGATTTAACAGATACGGAGAAATAAACAATGAAACCTAAAACAAAGGATAGATTTTTTAAAGTGCATTGTCATCTGTACTGGACTCTAATAGATTGGCGGTTGCTCTTTTTACAAACAAACAAATATGGGAGGGTTCGACAAAGAGGCTGAAATTGCCTTTTCTTGAAAAAGGAAAAAAAAAAACATGGGAGACAAACCCAAAAACAATAACACCATAACCAAAGACCCTGATAGGATTTCTATGACGGGTGAATTCAACACGGAACACAACAAAATCTCTGGAGTTATGCCGGTTGAGGTGATATTTATTTTTATATCTATTTGTTTTAATTTCATATAATTTTTGGTTAATTTCATCATATTCTTTCTTTTGTGTTTTATTCTTTTTAATTTTATGCAAAATATTGAAATCAACAATCAATCATGATTCTGTGACTATTTGAAACCACACACGCACACACACGTGCACATACATACATACATACATACATACATACATACATATATGTAAGCATATCTGGATACGGACATTCATTATATACATGTTATATAGTATGAATATATTACAAATTAACTCCTCTATTCAAAGGTAGTTTATCTGATAAAAAATATCTCGTACCCATCATTTGAAAGAATGGAACCAATTTCATAGTGTTTATATGCTTCATATTTATATAGATTAATGATATATATTAGATATTCTCCCTCTCTCTCTCTCTCTCTCTCTCTCTCTCTATATATATATATATATATATATATATATATATATATATATATATATATATTTATACATATATATATATATATATATATATATATATATATATAGTGGGGTATGCTTGAGAGTTGAGGTAGTTGTGTATTTCCCAACATCTGTTCGAGCCCAGATAAGACAAGGATTTCAAATGCATATTTTCAAGGCATAAGGCTGGCTTTTTACTTGAAAGATTGGTGCAGCATAATCTTCCTAACCTCCGTTTATCCTGGCTTCATAAATATCTATCAAAATATAAGAGATTCATTCTATCACATTTTGAAACCGGCTGAAAACATGTTGCCGAAATGAGGATCCCAGTTAACACTTGGAACTGATTAACATTTCAACATTCAAGAGAGATACCAACTCATATATTAAACATATGATCATGAATTACATTTACCATATTTTGCAGCATATAAGACGTACGGTCATTTGGATGCATCTCAATTATTGCTAGCTTATTTTCGAAAAGATTTCCCCCTGATCTTCATAGCCCTCCACACTGTCAGGTTATTTTAATGCTCTCGCCTATTCAAATCTTTATTAACCCCCACTGTTGGCTGTTTACATTAATTGCATAGCATAATAGCGTTAGTAAACAACTGATAAAGTTCTGGCTATGCAAGACAGAACGTTTAAAAGGCACGTCTTACATACCGTAAAATACGGTAATTGATAACTTAAACCCTATTTTATTTCAACTTAAACATAGTTCTTACAAAAAATAAGATGCTTTATTTGAAGAATTTTTCACTGGTGAAATTTAACAAGTTAATAATGATTTAATTCGGTGATATTTTAAAGTTAAGGGGGACATTTGGCTCTTTTATCCAACAGTAATTCCACAACTAGTTCAGAAATTAATCCTAGCGACGAATTTTTTACGGTGCATTTTCGTAGAATCTTTTTTCGTCTCTCCTTAATTCTACTGGGAAATTGGCGTTTCCAGAGTGATTTCTATTTAAAGCTCATTACCAAAATTCGGAGATCTGTGCTGTTTACTTTTGAATGTTGGCTAGGGAACTAAACCATTCTAAAGTCATCAACTTTCTATTGACTTGCTATATTGGTAATTGCTAAGCTCAACTTAATAAGTTACGATGCAAAATGGTGAAAACATAGGTGCAAGAAGATTGTGTAGCGGTAATCTTCAATGCACGGAAGATTTAAACTGTTTTGGACTCAAAAACCGACCAATGGTGTTTGTAGGAAGTACACAACTATCTCACTTATCGAGCGAGCCCTGGTATTCCCAAAAATCAGCTTAGATAGGTACAAGGCCACAATTAATGGCCTCTGAGGCTATTTTGCTAAATATTATTCCATGGTGATTCAACTCATATAGCATGTCTCATGTACATATACACTTTATAACTGGATGTTTTCGTTTTTATAGTCAGATTTGTATCTTTATATATGTGATGTGGCTATTAAGAAATGAGGGTAGGCTTATGTAATTTAAACCTTAACGCGCATGCGCAAACTACCTGGTATGCATTGACCAATGGTAAAGCATAAACAATCCCTGTTGTCTTCAGTTCAATTTTACGCATCATTTGAAGTAGTCATGTTTTTCTGACGTGTCCTAAAAGTGGTCACTTAAAAAGAGATTATGCCTGCCCATTGGTCAATGTATGCCATGTTATTCGTGCATGCGCACTGTTTCGACTTACATAAGCCTTGTCACATTATTTAATGGCCACACCTCGTATTTAATTGCGATTCAATTATTGAATATTGAAGTATTAATATCAAGAAGTGTTAGATTTATTCCAAAACAGCTTAGTGCTAAAGCACTCAGCCAAAGGCTACAATCTCTTGATATATACTAAGCTTAGCTTTGAATGACACAAGGCCATATTGAAGAGGAATTAGAGTAGAAAGACTGTGTTGTAATAATTTTCAAAATCAGGACGGCATGCCTGCCTGATTGCTTGACTTGAAAATCAGCATATGATATTCTGGCTTTTACCTGGACTTGAACACTAACTACTGTCATTAAAGGGAAATACAAAACTACGCCAGTTAAGTTATGTTAATTGGTACACCATATAAATCCTGAAATAACAAAATTTTGGGCGCTATCAAGAGCTAAATGACAAATAAAGACCATATTTTCCAGTATATAAGACGCATGATTTACAATTGTATTTGAAGTACTAGCTCCCACTGTCTTTTTGTTTTTTTAAATACGCGTCTTATATGCCGGAAAATATAGGATATTTTTGTTTTTGTTCTAGAAAGGAAATGTTACTGAATGTGACCTAAACAATATCAAGATAATAAGATATTTTTTATCTTCAATAACTGTTTACAAAGCATTACTTAGTTCTAGTACAAGGCCACGGGAATGGGGCACCCAGCTTGTTCACAACAAGTTATTACTCAGTTGAAGAGAAAAAGGATACATAAACTATACTGAAGTAGTATCATTGGTGATGGTGATGTTAAACCTGCAATTAGTTATTGCTCTAAAAAAATAATAATCATGACTAGATAGACCCTTGAAAATTCCGCATGAGTTGACAGCTAAGATATCATCATTATTCTTGCATGTATATCATTTTGTTCAAGTAATTTATTTGGTCGTGCGAAGCATGGGGAGAGTTAGACCATTCCCTGTCGCGCTGGCTGATGACATATTGCAAAGGGGTTTGGGCAGTAAATATAACTTGGCAGTTCCCATCTCCACACCAAGTGGCACGTGGCAGGTTGTCCTGTGTTACATGGTTCCAGTAGCAGAGGGTGGTTCATGACCTAGCCTTCACCCCCTGCTGGTATTATTTGAAATTTGTAATTTAAAAATGACTGCTTGGTAGAAAATTGAGCTTTACCACTATCAGTTCAAACTCACCTGGTACAAAGAAAAAGAAAAAAAAGTTTAAAGAATCTAAGTCCATTTGACCCTCCTTATTGGTGAGCTGTTCTGTTTTCATGCAGTATTCGAGAATTAGTTGATGAATGAGAAAGAATTAATAGAACGCCCACGATTGTGAGGTCTAGCGAATCGAGGAAGGTCTATATCCAACGTTAAAAGGATGATGATGAACGTTGCTATATTATCTATAGCATGCAAAAGCAAAGGAACCTTATAAACTGGTTACATTTGTTTGATGTCTGTATTCCTGAGGTCTACTACTACTATAACTTAATTATTGGGCTTCAGGTGTTTGAAGGAGGAGTGATGGATGAGTGTTATTGTGAATATTGAGTCCTTTTTCATCTCATTAAAGTATAAAACTATATTCCATTCTTACCTTGGTTCATTACATTGCAAAAGTGGGAGTGGGTGAGAAGAGAAAGAATGAAAGGAATCATTTTGTGGTTGTAACTTTCGCTCCGTTCGCGCTTTGCAGTCTGGGCACCGAAGCCGAAGCGTTATGTCGATACAATCAGCAGTTGTGTGTGCAGAAAGTTTACACCACCCACGTGGGTGGCATGTTGCGAACAGAAGAGAGAAAAAGGGGAATCGTGTTGCTGGGGCGAGGTCGATAGGACAATACCCTCAATCTAAAGAGTATCGGTCGTACATACAAACAAGCATGCTGATAGTATGATTATTTTTATCATCCTATATATTATTCTGATTATTTGTATTTACGACCGTGATGCTTTCTGGTTATAATTCATTTGTTCTCTTGTGTTTTCTAACACCAGTACTTTTTAAAAATCATTTGTTTTGATATGTTCTTGAATTTGATAACTCATTTCGCCTTTTGATGTTTGGATAAAGAAGACCAACGATTAATTGCAGTCCGCTGGAACTAAAGAAAAATTAATTATTCTCCCCATTTCATTCATCCATTTTCTTCTCCCTTCCACCCATCCTTGAAATGTAACTCAGAGTAAAATAAGAGAGTACTTATGCTTGAATGAGAGCAAAGGGACTCAACCTTCATCATAACTATCATTCATTACAAAAAATTAAGTTATGATATCATCATTAATAAACAACAATTACAATAATAATAACAACAGATATATTGATTCCATTTGCCTTCATGTGTTATCATAGTTGATAAATATACATCCGATTGGTAATTAATTACTCTAACAAAATTGTATACTTCAATTGCAGAAATATATAAGCGAGAGTAATTATGATATTTAATATATCAGCACCAGTGGAACATACACAGGCTCAGGTTGTTCTTTTCACAGGTGCAGTATCTAGAAACTGTCACTGGAGATCAGGTGACAGCAAGTCACCTGAATGATCCAACACCTGATTTCAATAATGTTGTCAGAATATTTTCAGTTCTTACTTAGATTTCCAATGTTTCCAAACTTTTTGTCTGGCTCTTTGGTGCCGTTCCAAATGCTCCAATGACTAATGGTACAATTGCCATTGTCATATTCAACAGTATCTTTCTTAATCCTTTAGCAAGATCCAAAAAGTATCCAGTTTTTTTACTCTCTTTCTGTTTTATTCTTTAAACTATTGTGTCCATTTCATAGATTTTTGTCGTTGTTTGTGACGGTGGTCGATCAAAAGGCATCAGGATTAAAGACAACAGTATAATTTTATTAAAATGTATAATGAGACTAAATTCATCAGTTGATAATGCAATAATGAATTTAAAACCTTTAATCATACAAATTTACAAAAAAGATTCTACCATTTCATGGTGAAATCTGGTGAATTTTTATTAGAAATTATACTTTTTAGATACTTTGTACGACTTCTGTAACCACGTTAAAGCTAAGATTAACATATATTTATTTTAATTTAAAATATTGTCCGGAAATATTACTTATTTGATTTGAAAAAAATTGTCTAATCTATTACAATAAATTGTAAAAAAATTATTCTTCCGTCGACAGAGGGTACAGTATAAAAAAAAAAAACATAATATAAATTCAGTTAAAATATTCGTTGTCTTTCTCGACTGATGTTTTTTGACTGATCACGATTGTAATTTGCGATAGTTTGTATTACACTGCTTCCATTTTGACTGTTATCCTTTAGTCTTGATGCCATTTTTTTGGAATCGTACAAATCAGCTGTTTTTAAAGCGTGGTGCACGGTTTGCAGAACCCATGTAAGGAGTCTGCAAACGGAAAATCATATTGAGAGAAATTAAGTGGAAAAATAATGGAAAAAAATCAATCAAAAAAAAAAAGAGAAACTCCACAACTATCAGGAAAGGTGATCAAAGTACTAATGAACTTTCCAACAACGAATTTATGCGTAGTAGGATTTTCTACACTTACAACTATAAAAAATTACCATCTTAATAGATTGAAGGCTGGGGAAGATGGAAGAACCCAACCCTCTACCATTAAACCAGACTTCAAATAGATTTGTTAGAATGCGATGCGATGTCATTCATCGCATTAACTTTTCTTCCATTCTCCTTTATTGTACAAATTTTTAAAAAATAGCCGTAATTTCGGAAAAAAAAACTGTGATGGCTTGATTTTACTATAAACACCTAATCAGCATGAAAAAAAAACTCTAAAGGAGTCCGGACACATTTCTTAAGAACATTAAGGGGTCCACAAGGGGAAAAAGTTGAGGTTTGGTTCCTGGCGGCCTGAATTGGGAAATCATTTTGAATTCCCCATGTTCCAAAGATATTACTTTCTATTCTCTTGAACAGCTCATACTATGGTCCAAGCCTTTTGTACAAATGAATTCACGCTCCTATCCAATTATGTCTGTTTTCTACTCATTTTTAGTTAATTTACTACATTCACTTATATTGTTTACAGGTTCATTCCTGTCTCCACACAGGACACTTTTGTTATTTTGTTGTATCTTGACTTTTTGATTTTTATGTAGTCCGTTCTACTACAAGATGCGGGGGGGGGGGGCTAACGATTAACGACACGGAGAATGAAATCGGCAAACCAATTTCGAACTCCGACTGTGACCGTTTGTATTTACTGCTCAGTAATGCTCTTGGGAAAGGCATAAATTCACCCCCCCCTGTAGCTAGGGTCAAATAGTTGGAGCTCTTTAACCCTGACTGTCTATCTTGGATGTCGGGTTGATATCCTAGCCTCGCAAAAACTCACAATTGCTACAAACAATGGTAGGGTCTCTATGAATCGTTTGCGTAATGGTGATAAAATGATTACGTCATATGTCGTGCGACCCCTGAACCTACATTGTTTTACCTGGTTCTAATACACTTGTTATGGGTTGCGATGATGATGATGATGATGATGATGATGATGATGATGATGATGATGATGATGATGATGATGATGATGATGATGATTTAAACGGAGAGTGGAAAAAGCTGAGAATGTGCAGTTGTAGTAGTGTTCATAATGAAACGTTAGACTTGTTATTATTGTTATTTACATGAAGAGAAGAATAGGATGATAGTCTACTATTGTAACAGAAGTAGTTGAAAAGATTGTTTGGCTTGCCATCTGTTTTTTGTTCTTTTCTTTGATTAAACTTCATTCAAGTGAAAAGGGGAAAGACTGGAGATAGTGCTGCAGAAGTCGTAGTGGCCATGAGGCATGCATTGAACTAGTTGTTAATCTTTGTTATTATTAATATCATTTAGATGACGAGACGAAGGGTTAGATATTGCACTTCCACTCTAGTAATGGAGATTATGAAACATTTAACTCGCTATGTATTAAATGAAGAGGAAAGGGTAGAGATTCTATTGTACGTTTTCACACCTAGTAGCAAGTATCTTACACTCGAGATCAAGTGATAACAATTATCTTGAATACTCGAGAACTCTATTCAGTATTCTAGCTATTTTCAGTGATGGTGTCGTCTTGATAGTTTAGATTCTTTTTCAGATTTTTTAGTTCTTCCAACTTTTTTTTAGGCTTTTGTAACCGTTCCAAGTGCCCCAATAACAATTGGTAAATCTGCCGTCTTAATGTCATACAATTTTTCAATTCTATTGTAAGGTTTAGATATTATCGACCTTTTAAGTTTTTACTCTATTTTACTGTGTTGTGATGGAAAAGCAACACTCACCAACATTATCATTATAAGTTTTCACATCTGAAGGCATTGGTGACCTTCGCTGGAGATCAAGTGACAGTAAGTCTACTGTATTATTATCATTATTATTATTATTATCATTATTATTATTATTATTATTATTATTATTATGATAATGATAATGATGATGATGATGATGATTGCACCAGTTGGCTGGTGGTCATCGGTGGACACTGAATGACAGCAAACCTCTTCTAGTCTCCAGCCCTCCTTGGTAAAACTTTCGTTGTTGTGGAAATTGCAGTTCTGTGTGTATTCGGCAATTCCTTGTCTATATCTCTTTAGCTTTACTCCTTTGGCTAGCCTTATTTGATGTATTTTTCCACAGGAGCTGGTATCCCTTTTTGCCTTGTATGTGTCCCATTATCTTGCTCGTGGTCTATTCATGTGCGATTGCATATTAATGCAAATCATCACTGCCAGTTAACCATGTTATCTAACGTGTCCTAATTCTGTATGGATAAATCAAATACATCGAATCGATTTTGTGTGGCTTACAAATGGCAACCCTACCGAGAGTTTACCTGGAAGCCTCTTTGGTCTCGTGACCCTTACATGCTAATAGATTATCACGTGTATAGGTCATCCGGGTTCTGTTTGATTTGCTACTTTCTCCAACTTATTTCTGACGCTTGATCACCATTTATGACTAATTTGCCATTAAAAATCTCAGCAATATGTTAAGAAATCTGTCAATGCATTGTGCTCACAAAATATAGAAACCATTATGTTATTCAATATTCTCTTGTTCATGTTCAACACTTCCTGAATATTAAATTAAACTTAAGATAAAATAGAATAAAGACACAATTTTTTGTCCAATACATTGAAATGGGCGATTTGCCTATTGTTAGGTTGTTTATGTATGAATATTAAAAATTTGTTACACACAATGTATCTCTATAAAATTACGAATAAAATTCAATACAACATAGATAATTTATGACCTTTAATTTAACAAGTTTGATATGACATAAAAATCTATTTTTTTAACGACATCAGCAAAGTCCACTACATAAAGCCGTGCGAAATATTTATCGTGGCCGTTTTTAAAGATAAATTTCGGAAAATGCTACACACAAAATATATACATATATTGATAATTCTATCCACCATTGAATAACTATGGAGTTTTTATTCGTCAAGTCAAACTAAAGAGAAAATCATATTTCAATTAGATCACCAGAAGAGTCCACCATATAGAGATGGACAATTTACCAATCTCTATATAGTGGACTCTTGTGGTGACGTAGAAAAATATACACACACACTATTGATTCTTTTAGCAGTGTCCATTCTAACGGTGTCTATGGTATTTTTCGGCTGGGTTGTCGGGGGGGGGGTATAGGATATTAGGGTGTAGGAAAGAGAAAGAGGAAGGGTATGTACTGCCTGTATAACGTTCGCTTCAAAACGAAACAGGGAAATAAAGTGAACTTTCGAAAACGGGGATAACTATATTTTCTAAGCTTGGCTCTGTCTGGTATCGAGCCAAATTATTGAAACACTCGGTGAGGAGCAAACTCACTGCACTAGTCTGGATAGTTTGTAACCCATGGTTTTGTGATAGGGCTTCTTTCTCTCTTTCCTCTCCCTTTCTTTCTCTCTCGTGCGTGTGTGAGTATTCTATAACCATCAAGATTATCACTGGACTACGATCGAACATATAGCACGATTTTTCAACTTTCAGGATCCTCCCCAAATGCATCTGAATTAATTTTATCTCATAATTGACAGAATCTCGACGGAGTCGTGCAACAAATAATTTCCTCCCATTCTCGCCTTAATTACTGAAACACTACAGATTCCTTCAACAGTGTTCACTCTAACAGTGTCTTTTTCATTTAATTCACCTTTCCCAACTCGTATTTGTCTGTCTGTTAGTCTATACAATATCTTCAAAAGTTTTCCATGAATTTCAATGATATTTTGTGGAAGTGTCGTCTATGGGCGAAAAAAAAGAGTTCACTGAATTTTGTGATGGATCAACGAATTTTTTTTCGATTGAGAGATATTTTTTTATCGTTCTTCAAGTGTCATGAAAAATAGGCCAGTTGAAATAACTGGCTTCAAGTTTAACGGAGAAAACTCAAAATAAAGTCATACATTTAATTTTGTTTTGTTATTCTTTTAGATATTTTTAAAATTCTCGAACTTTATCACTTTTTAGTGACAATCACGTTGGAGGAGATATGCACTCTCTAAATGCTTCCTAGCTTTTGGTAGTTTATCGCAATGCTCGGGATTTTCCCGTTTTTCCAATTTGCAATCCGAATAGTATTGGTTAAATCTTATTAATCCAGCAAGCTTTGAAACAAACGTACTGGAAAATTAATTAATGGGGGTAAAATCACAAGATTTTTTTTCGCAAAATTTGGAATAGAAGCTATTACTTAAAATAATTTACGTTCTTCATGTACAATCAAAGAAATTCAATGACTATTACATGTAAAATCACTAATGTAACAAAGAACATCAGAAATTAAGATGTGAGAAATACTAGTAAAAAAAAAACAATGATAAAACTATGAAACGCTTTTAGACTCGTTTTTCGTTCCAAGGTGATAAGTGTTATTTTTTTTATTGATTACGTCTAGAAAATCGCTATTATTTCCTTGAAACTTTGCTTTCGTAATCAAAACGTTGATATTTTGTAATTTACGTATTTTACTTCAGACAGCTAAAGGAAGGGAAGGTTTCATAAGACCTAATTTTATGTGCGTCCTTACCTATGGGGGGGTCTACTAATTGTTCCCTTGTGACGTTGTTCATTTCCATATAGAATTCAGACGACTGGGACCTATCCCACCTTCGGTAGTAGTGCAAGATGTTTCTGCTGTCCAAAAAGCGAAGATAACATGGACACTTGCAAAAACCACCATGGAGACTCATCAGGAATGCCACCATTTTGAAGTTCACGATTACCTTCCAGCTGAATTCATCTTTCAAGACGTTTTGCAAGGTCTTGCCACTGTTGTATCCAATGTGAAATTCGGAGTCTTCGTTGGACCGAAAATGAAGACCCACAGATACTGGAGTGCAAGGAATTCTCCAAGAAGCTCACTAGAAAGGGGGAACAGTGTGGTACAGTTTCGTCACCGTAATTCGGGGCTCCCGTGGCAATCACATGGCCGAAAACTACGTGGAGCCCGTTGAGTATAATGAAGAACCAAGATAAAAATGAGCTGAATGCTGTCTGTCAAAGTGCATATCCTCGACACTCATTTTGATGAATTTAAGGAGAACAAGGGAGCGTATTCGGTGGGACAAGGTGAACCCTTCCACCAGGATATACTGGAATCTGAACCCTGCTACCAAGGTATTTAAAACGATAACGTAATGGGAAATTATATTTTTTGGATCTGGTTCGTGAAATTGAATTGTAGTTTAATCGTAAAACTCGAAGAACTACCCTCCTTCTTGATATTTTGTGATCAATTTTGTTTAACATTAGTGCTAATACCTGTTAATTTAGATTTATACGTTATTTTTCTGAAGAAAATGTGATTCTAAAAAATGTGATTCAAAATATTCATAATTTTGTATTAGAGCAGATGTTGTACGATTGGAAAATGATAAATTTCAAATATTGCTATCCTATAACCATTTTCTATATTATTGAAACGATCAGGAAATAACACTCTCTGTGCGGTGTAATGCTTCATCTGCGAAATTCAAAGGATATTATACATCATACTATTAGTGTAATAAAAATCAAGAGACATAAGATGGAAGTAATCCTGGTAAAAAAATTATGATAATGAAAAAGCGATTCCTAAGAAATTTAAACTCTTTCAGTCTTGTCTAATGAAAACACTTATGGATGTACTTTCTAGATTCTTGGCTGTTGTGATTAGAAAGTTGTCAATTTCAAGAGATTTGAACGAAAGACGAAAAAGACTCGTCTTTTAACAAATGAATAATAACGATTATTTAAATCTTAACAAATATAGAAGAATACATAATGATGTTTGTAGGGGCACAAATTGTTTTAGAGGAACATCTGAAATAACGCAAGACTGATTCAACCATTGATTATGTACACAAAATCATAATATTATGTAAATGAGAAAGTTGTATAACTACATAGACTCTGAGAAAGTCCAGAGCCTTACTGATGTGAAATTGTCTATACATACCAGTGTTTTTCAAATACATGGTTATAGTGCAATAAAGGTCAAAATAACTTCGGAGTATATATAGGCATTTACTGGATATTCGGCCCCCAAAATCTGTTCAACTATGGAACTCAGTTTCTCTTCTATCGGTTTGATGAGCATGTACCAAATGTGTCAAATTTCAGAATAATTTCATAATGCAGTGGTTAACGTCAATTTCGACGCTTGTGACCTTAATTAAAAAAGGGCAGTGTATCAAGACCACAAGCGTCAATTTTGACGTTATATGACAGACCAAAGATGTCAATGGTTAATTTTTTAAAGTTAGAATTGCTCTGACTATTATCAGCATCATTATCAGATCACATTAATATCCTCCTTTTAAAAAGATGTCAAAGAGATACTTTTCATGGGTAGGGATGTTGAAGTGCACTTTTACATCAAACCATGGCTGACAATTCGTTTCAAACCGTCATTCATCCTTTGCTTGTTGAAGATCCGTTGCCAACTATTCACTGGTTACAAAAAAACGGCTCTTTAAAGTTTGTATGAACATAGCCATAACCCTAGACCTTTTTTTAAAAGAATACACAGAAGAACTCATTTTGCGCGAAGTCTTCTTAAATTTTGTCAGTAAAATAAACTATTTGAAAATCAATGCATTTATATGAGTGAACAACGTCTTCATTAACTTCATCAATAAAATGAATTAATTCCTATCTTCTTAATTTCCTTAGCTTAACATAAATTACGATGTTTTGCAATCAAACATCCTCCCTCCCAAACCGCTTTAGCACAGAGGATGTTCAATCGACAAAACGTAGTGGAGAGGATATTCAAATGGACACTCCGGGGTGGGGGAGTATCTAGGTGGGGAGTGATTTTTCTGTTAAAACAACAGTGAATACAAATTGAGTGGAGAGGCCCCAGGGGCTTGGCTCTTTGAGCTCCCACCCCAAGTATTTAATGCATTGGTTCCCAACCTGGGGTCCACAAAGGTATCAGTGGGGATCCGTGATCAGATCTTTCAAAAGCCTGGAGTCCGTGAGCTTGTTGAGTTGGCAGACCTCTGAGAAGTCTGGGATCCTTAAAAATTAATTTATATGAACGGGGTCTCTTGTAATGAAAGGCTAGGAAAACAGTGATTTGGTGAGGTTCGATGAAACCAGCCACGCTTACCAAGTTTGTAGCGGATATGAAACAAAAATCAATAAAAGCAGTGATGCAGCTAGCTATTTGAGGGCCCGGGCGGGGGCTTGGCTTCTCACATTTAGTCAGATTTGTTTTTGTATGAAGTTAGTAGAAATTCAGTAGATGAACTACTATTCATAAATTCTACGCTCCTGGACATTGTAAAAGTAATATCATAAACAAATCTTTGAAACTATTAGTTTACGTTCCTTTAGTGGCGATATGTACGAAAATTAGCATAATCTGACTCAATATCATACGAGTTGGACAAAGATAAGGTTGTGCTGCACTAATCTTCCAAAAGCAAAGTCGGTCTGTTTGCATTGAAAATCAGCATTAAAGATCATTGGTTTACCTAAGTTCGAACACCGAAGCCAATGGAAGTATGCTATTGAATTCGGCTAATAAGCAGATTCCTACAGAGTTATTACTAAAATAAGCTAATTACAAATTTTAATCATTCCATGAAAATTCATATTTACTATGATTAGCTTAGTGCTGGACAAGACAAAATGGGGGTATGAAGATTGTGTTATGCCAGTTTTTGAAGCATAGAGGTTCTGTCTGTTTTGCAAACGAATGTTCAAAATCCAGGATTTGCTTCAGTTTGAATACCGAACAGTCACACCGACAGAAAATATGCATTTGCCTTACAAAGCAAATACCAATAGTGTTCAGGGACAGCTCCAGGATGTGGGAGAAGAGATTCAATGGGGAGATTATCTTGACAAATATATACGTAAAAATAAAAATAATATTAAAACATTAAAAACTAGAAAGTAGTATATAATCCAGGATTTTCCACTTACATTTGAGTCGTAGCTTTTTAGCACAAGAATTAACGAAAAATAATGTAAAAAACTGAACAAAGAAATTTACCCTAGATCCAATAAATAAATTTAAAAAATCGTAAAGGAATAAGTCGGGATACTTATATGAGAAGTAGAAAAATCGTTTTTGTTTTTAAAGGTTAATTTATAATTACGAGGGATTATTTGGATTTTTGTTGATAAAACTTCTTCAACTAGCCGTATACAATTTTTTAAATCGCACCTCGTCTGAGCGGGAGTTGGGGGTGAGAGGAGGTTGTCCAAACCCTCTGTACCCATCCTCCTGGGTCTACACCTGTAGTGATTTGATTACGATAGGAGAATTGTATCAAATATTCCACAATAATGAAACGTTTCCAATCTGAAAGTGAATCATATATTTCTTGGTGGGGAGTAGAAAATAAGCTTCTATAATATTGGGCGTGGTCTTTTGAAAATTTTTCATTTATAAGCAATCAATAGGTGAAGCAATTAGAACTTTACACTTTCTCATCTTTTCAGATAAAATTGTCGGATTGAATATGACAATAAAACGATTAAGCCACAATTAATCAGTGTAGATATTTAATAAATTTCACTGAGCCTGGTTCAAGGTCACAGTAGTGGGGAAATCGTGGGGACTGTATTCCTTGGTCTTGGTTTGCAAGGCAAGGTTGGTAGCGGTAGATTATCTCTCTTCTTGTCCGGCACAAGATTACAGCAGCGGACATAAGCGTAAGAGCCGTGGTAGGCAACGGGGCAACCCTCTCCTCAATTTCTCATTGCCTTCACTTCCATGTGAATTGTATTAGTTTGTTCAGAAAGAAATATTGCATTTTGGGAGACGGTATAAAACACGTTTAATGAAACAAAAGTTAAATCTATTTGTCAAGAGCGTAATCATCATCATTAGCAAACGCAAGACCTACCAATAGATTTTGGTAATACCCCTTCTCACATCCGAAATGTTTCCTGATCCCTGCCTACTCTTCGTGAAATAAACGCAGGAAAAGATCAAATTGTTTCGTTGGGATATTTTGCCATATCCTTCTAACTCAACCCACTCAGCCCTACAAGATTTCCATTTAATCAGATCACTGGGACACTTTCTAAATGGATAAACATTTAAAAGTAGCTGAGGGATGAATTCAGCACAATAAGAATATTTTTTGTCTATAATTCCCAGATTCTTTCGTCAAGGAATAGAAGAATAAGTTTGATAGTGGTCTTTTGTCATCTCTAGAAATAAAGTTTTAATGTATGTATGTATGTATGTATGTATGTATGTATGTATGTATGTATGTAAGTCGAGAACTATGCATCCCAAACAAAAAGCAAAATAATCTATAGTCGAATTCAGCAAGAATCAATCTACGTACAGCACGTCGAATCTAGGAGAAAAATTAATTTTCATAGTTTTTTCGCGTTTCTTGCGTTTTTGGCAACTGCTTCTAAGCTATGTTTATCCCCGGAGGTTGGAGAGTTGCAGATATCCAAATAGTATCCAGCCAACATTGTGGCTATCTGCTCCCAATCTCCCGGGGTATGCTTCCTTAGTAACTAACCGAAAACCGCCGAATAACTTGAGATTCCAGATACAAATCATCATTATATTCTTGATAAATAAAGTTAACTTTTGCTACATTTGAACTGAGTTTTATTCGGTCTCCAAAAGTACGCCATTACTTTCCAAATAAAGCTAATGTGTATACAATGTCTAATTAAACATACAATTATAGTTGTATGCAAGGCCGGATTAAGGTCAATTGCTGCTGTAGGCACAGCCCAATAGTGGTGTCCCTCCCCTTGCTTAACTGACAAATATTAAGATCAGGATAAAGACTTGATGAACACTGATGTTGAAATATGAGATGAAAATTTCAGGTTTCTTCCAGGCCACTTATTTTATACTAAGTAGCAGTAAGCAATATAAACTAACTACGTCTAAGCTGGGTCACAAATTTACGGATCCAAAAAAGGACTAAACCTTTCAGTGTGGTTAAAATAGTTTCCCTCAACTTTTGACCCCTTAAAAAGTTTTTTTTTTAAAATTCACCCATTATTGACTCCTTAAAGGTTTATACGAAACTTTTAACTCCTGAAAGGGAGTTGGGTGTAACTGTGCAAATAAGTCATCACTTTCTTTGTAATAACAGCAGCAGTAGTCATAAGCAACCCCTGAAGTGGCATATATTCCCAAGAAGTTGAGGAGCAAAAGTATATATTTCAGAGGGGACAAAAGGATATATTCGGAATATGGCTCACTGACAACCTTGTTATACGTTAAGTATTCTATCCACGGATCAGATGCTGCATTCGCGGTCATTTTTAGTGTAAGCA
>OY735220.1:11608639-11663680 GCA_963457665.1 Thysanoteuthis rhombus
TATTCAGTGTCCACAAAATTTAATTGAAAATCATCGAGAACCTTTGAAGACATTATGTTAGAGGGACATTCACCAACGAAGCAATGGAGGTAACAGTACATGGATCCCCCCACCAAAAAAAAAACAATTTCCTCCTTAGTTTATGACCCACCTTTCCACAAAATTACATTGACATTTTTGAGAACTTTTGAAGATATTTTTATATGCGTTATTGACGAATAGCTTCAACGTTAGGAAGGTAACTGTATATGGATCTACCCCCGCCCCCCAAATTGAATCGCTTCCACTTTATTTTCTGATGGAGGCTTAAATAAGAGATTGTGGGCAATAAAGTTATCAGCTATCTTTTTTATTGAATATGTCATGGGGGAATCGGGGCAATGTGGATCATGGGGCATTGTGGATCATTATGACCTATTACAAATGCGAATACACAGCAAGGTGGCCCCTACTTCCTTTTTCTCGAGTCAACACATCGACCATCTTTGAAAGACTTGCTTGCATGAGTATTGATGTATAGTGTGCAGCTCGAGGGACCTAATTTCAAGCTAAACATAGTATCAAGAGGTACTTTTATTTTCATGAGAGAGCCAGATTTTTTCTACTTTATGAAGTGAAATTAAGATTGTGTTAAGAATTATATTTGCTCTTCAAAGAGGAATGAAATTATTTCTCTCGATTCTATGTATGGGGCACAGTGGATCACTTCTGGGACTGAGCCGTTTCAGTTCTTTTAATTAAAATTGATCCTGTCAATTCATTTCAGACTAAAAGAGCATTTTATTTCTGCTTTAGTTACATTCTTCGTTTCCTTAAATTCCCATCGAGCCACCAGCGTATCACAATTTTCGCCTATGAATGTCTAAGAGATATTTATTGATCTCCTTTTGCACCATAGTCAACAATTCAACAAAACTTTAATAAGATGTGTACTTGATTAAACTCGAGGGCTTCTTTGAATCTTGGAATCTTACATTGATTCGCTATGTGCTCGGACTAGGGCACAGTAGATCGGAAATAAGTGGAGAGAGAAAAAAAACAACAAAAAACAAAAATCGAAAAACAAAAAAAAAAAAACAAGTATCTGCCAGCAGCTAATTTTGAAAGATACTACTTTCTTACCTCCATAAAATCTATTTCACAGCCTACAGAGTTGATATTTCTTTTCTTTTTTTTACCAAAATATATCATTAAAATAAGCTTCTTTGTACAATTAATACATGCGCATACAGGTAGCTCCCGACTTACAGTTAGGTTGAAGACCTAATATAAGATTGTTAGTCGAGAAACCGTGACTTGAATGCCCTGTACATCTCCCTGTAACATTATTTAGCTGTTTATTTGGTTTCATTTGCAATTTTAAAGAAAAAGATATGATTGTATCTCCGAGACATCGTAAGTCGAGCAACCGTAAGTCAGAGAAAACCAGTACATAGATTCATTGGTAGACCATCCAACCCCCCCCCCCCAAAACAATAGTATATGCATATATAGTCGGTCTCCAATTTCGCAGAGGAATGAAGTGCAGACACCTCATGAAATTGAAATTTCACAGATATCCCCTGAGTTGACCCACCCTAAACCTCAACACCTATTACTGTATTGCTCTCTCTTGAATACAATACGTACGTTGCTGCACATTTATCATTCATGAAATGCTTTTACAGTTCTATAATATATGCTACATAAAGTAAAACTCTGAAAACAATAATGATTTAGAAACTGTCAACCAAAACTGTCGCGAAAACTATCAACGTAGGTTTCTATCAGTTTTCGATCTGGTTTGGCTGGCTATGTATGTATGTATGTATGTATGTATGTATGTATGTATTACGCGAACAGGCTGCACCAACGTAGCTGAAAGGCGGACAATTTAAATATTTACTCTTTATTATGTCTACAAATTTTTTTCTTCAAATCCCTCCCCTAAATACAAATTTAGTCCGGTGGGGGAGATGTCAATTTGCAATGTCAGTTTATGCTAAATTAATCCCTTTGTTTGTGTTTGAGTAGTAATGCTGCCAAAAGATGTTGGTCACGTGACGGTTTCCATTTATGTGTAAACTCAAGGCAATATGACATAATGATATGGATGAATAGTTTGGTTCCGCAAAAGGAGGTTCTGGGAAGGTTTTTCGCGACTACAGGACTTTAGTCCGCGGGACCTGTACGCAGAATAGTTCTCCGGCCTGCTCGATGGAGTTTTAAGGTGAAGTGGGACCTAACATATCAATATAATGCACAACGTAATGCCTTATGCTTCTATGTTTTACGAAAAGTATTATCTTGTTATCGTGTGCTTCGTCAGCGTTTTTTCGCATTGTGCCGAATATTCGGAAACATTTTTCATTGCACATTTTTGTACTGTATGAAGTATGTAGAGTATTCATAGTAATGGACAATGAAACAATAATATTGTTCATATTATGAGTTCTAGTCATTTTCCGAACGTTTTTTTATCTCTCTTTAAATTTACAGTGAAATCGAAACCCCTCACTAAAAACTCATTCGGAGAGGGGGGGATTTTTAAATAAATAACTGGCTAACATTATGCCGGTTGATTACATTGGTGCACATAGTAAATTTCATGTGAATACATTGTGTAGTTTATATAGTATCCTTTCGTATACGGACGGACATTTGCTGAATTAGAATTGAAAAAGTCCGATTCTGACAATAAAACTTTTCGACCACCGACAATCTTTATTTTTTTTTTGTTTGTATTGAAGAATCATCAGAAATGCATTTAAATCTGCACCGGATTAGATAGTTGAGGAGTAAAAATATGGATTAAAGCTTTCAGAATTGTAAAACCCCCCCCTGACTTTTGATCCATTAGAGTGGAGAAAGTTCCCTTTCACTTTTGACCCATTAAAGAGGGTTTCCCTTCACTTTTAACCAATTGAAGGGAGAGGAAAGTCCCCCTTCGCTTATTACCCTATAAGGGAAGTAAGTTTTTCTAACACTTTTTACCCTTCAAAGGAGAAAAGGGTTTCCCCATCACTTTTGAGCACTTAAAGAATTATTTATGAACATGTATAATCAGGAGATATGTGCATAAGGTACATACGGAATATTGATGTCCGGTTTAGCATTATAATTTCATTGTAAATAGAAACCTCACTTTTAAAACCTTTACAAAAAAAACTGTTTCTCAAAACATTTTACTTTAAAACATTACCGTAGGCCCTTGGGGTAGGTTGGATGCGTCCATATTCAGGTGGTTTTTATAGTGTGACAGACAAACAGACAAATTGATAGATAGATTATCAACTTACAACCAGGATTTAGGGAAATAGATAAAATTCAGATTTTCAATACTTATCATTATTATTCTTTTAAGATGAATTTATATGGGATTGTTATACAGAGAAAATGACAAATTCATTAAGTAATCACTAAGTAAAGTTGCACAATCGAAAACCGGGGAGTAACTGCAAAGCAGGAGCGGAAAACTACCTATTCTTGATGTCTGTAACTCTCACTCGTGTATTATTTAGTTCAGCTCCGTCGACCTATCTCCGTCATGCTTGATCCGGAAGAATCAAAAACCCAAAGAGAGAAACTTCGACCACGAATCATTGAATGTACATAGATTAAAATATGCCCAATAATAACAAATGAACTATGAAGGACAAGGGTTCGAGATACCATCAGAACCATCAGGAAACTCAAATGGCAATGGGCTCTTCATGTTGCATGAATGTTTGGCAATCGCTGGACATTACAATTCACAAAGGGGATCCCCAGGAATCATAAGCGGAATTGCAGCCAATAGAAAGTAAGAGCGTGACGAGTCAGACACATTCGGTAATACTGGCTCCGCGGTACCAATGATAAAAAGGTTTGGCAAATCTTGGGGAAGGTCTATGTCCCAAAGACGGATGCTAAAAGGCTGCTGCTGCTGCTGCTGATGATGATGATGATGATGTTGATGAAAAATGGAATTACTTTCTTTTACATCCAGTGTTTGGACGTTTATTTTTTAAAAAATATTCTTTAATACCTGAAACTTATCTACTTATCATTATTTCAACACTCGAATATAAAGATGCTCGCTCATTCATCTATGATCGGGATTTTGGGCATGTTTTGATTGCGTAATCTTTCATCGTGTCCTCAAAACTGATCTGTAACAAACCCACTTCTATACTTAGTAGAAACCAGGCATCCAACCTCTCTTGTTGCATAGTTGTTTATGTACTGTTGGTATGCTTCAGCTAAGAAAATTAACGCTCATCTGTGCAATTTGTGAAAATAGATGTAAAGAAGTGTTAACTTTTCGAAAAGCATATTCAAGTTTATCTTCTATCATCATATTATGAAATTCAGCGCGACTGAATTCTGTTTTTTACGGTTTCGGTTACACAAAACTTATTGGATACATGAGTGAAACTGTTTAAAGCTCAGTAGAGAAATTAATACCGAAGTTTTCTAGCTTTTGAGAGCACTGAACATACAGGTTGATTACAATAGATGATGGTATAATATTTAATACACAACTTACAAAAGACAATTTTTTCTTATTTGGACTTCGAGCTTGTTAGCAATTGTATAAGAGTTGATGATACGAATTCCGTAATTTCTAGATTTACATCTAATGCATAATGTCATTGGTTAACTTCTTTCTGATACTCTTGAAGTCACAAGTGATTCAAATCTTTCAAAATCATCTCGTAAAATACAGTGTTAAACTGTTGATGACGCTTACAGTTCGGCACATATTTTTCAACTTCACGTCCTCAGTTTGTTAAACTGTAATTGCTTTATAGAACTGTTGCAAAATCTCATCCCATGCAATGAATTCTAAAACAAATCCTAACTCTTGCATATTATCAACAATGCAGTCTTCGTTTCTTCCAGTGTCGCTTTTTGTGATCCGTCTCTTTCTAGACTTTCTAAAGATTCCTTACGAATTGCTTTGTGCAACAGAATGTGCCTCTCATCTAGAATCAAAACGGAATTTTAAAACGCTCTCATCTCCAAAAATAGACTTTCCCCCGCATGGTTAAGACAGAAAAATACTAAGTGTACAGTTATATATATATATATATATATATATATATATATATATATATATATATATATATATATATATATATATATATATATATATTATTTTGCCAATGTTTGAGATATATATATATATATATATATATATATATATATATATATATATATATATATATATATAGCTGTATCGAAGCAACTGATGGCAATCTCTTAAAGAGGTCCTAGTAGACTATTGAAAAGTGTGTGAGGTTCCAAAGGAGTATTTTGAATGGGACTAAGGCGCCTTTTTTTGTTCATGTAAGATAGGAGGATACTTTCCGGAGAAACCATGAGTAGCCTTTCGCCGAATTAATCAGAATCAATATCAAGACGCCTCGCCTTTGAGCACTGGTTAGCAACCAGTCTTACAAGACCTTTACTACTGTAGTGAGTTCGATCTTCATTGCCGTAGTAAGCTTGGTGAATATTAATACCAGTGCACCTTTCCCTAGAGTAGTGGTTACGTTTTCATCCTCATTGGATGCTCCAATCATTTAGCCTTGTGCCATACTTACATATGTTTGAGAAATATCAATAATGCAAGGATGCATCGGTTGTATAGCCCTCCTTTTTAGACAAAAGATTTTCTTGATGTTGGAGGTTGAACTTGCTCTACTCGATTCTTTGCTTGATTCCTTCTTCTGAGGATTTCATGGAGATTCGTTGAGATTCTTGGCAGATGCACTGGTCTACTTTCTCCAGCTCTATGTTTTCGATTTTGATCGTTATGCGTTTGTCTTCAACATGTTTATTGTACATCACTTTAGTTTAGCTGAAGTTCATATGAAGGCCGATTTTCGTGCTCTCTTCATTCTATGCGTCTAACATTAGTTGGAGGCCATGAAAGTTCTTTGCGAAAGGGTCGATGTCGTATGCAACTCTGAGGAGGTTGGTTAGGCATTTGCCGTCTATTCTGATTCCTTAATTTTCCTAATCTTGGTTTGGAAAGATCATCTCGAGGCAGGTTGTAAAGTGTTTCAGTGAGGTGGTATCACCTTGTCTTACCGCTTTTGGGGGCTGAAAGGGCTCTGAGTCTTTACGTAGCCTAATATGGACGCTAGAATGATGATGATGATGATGATGATGATGATGATGATGATGATGATGATTCTACTATAGAATTAGTTATGTTTTATCTTAGGTATGTATGTACTAGCTGGAGTACCTGTATACGCCAGGTTTAATATTTAAAGAGTAAAAAAAGAACACTACCGCATATCGCATTATTTTATTTTGAGCTGGCAGCATTATAATTGCCTTACCAGGCTGAAGATACCAGTCCACCCAGCTATCTTACTCATAACCGAGGGATTTTTCTTGTTCACACAGGCAAGTTTGTGGCATAAATGATCCATTTTACAGCATTCGAAAAAAGCAATCCCATCAGGTATCAGTTTTCCCTAAAACCAGTTACATTTTTTCCTCCAGCCTATAAATCACCCCGTAGATGGTGTAGAAAAATTAATCACCTACAAAACGTATCATACTAAGGTGAAACAAATGAAAAATATAACTATGAAAACACATTTTTCTTTCGGTTGGGGGGAGGGGGACAAAAACAGATTTTTTTCCTTTTGATGCGGGATGGGGGGGCAAGCGCTTTGAAAAGAGAGTTCCCAAAACAACTGTCTTTTTTATTTGCAGTGTATATATATTGAAATGCATTTATGCTCTTCATTGTAACTTCGAAGTATCGTAGTTGTTTGGCAGTAAGAATAAAAAACATGTGGTTATAATCCAATTGGAAAAAATATTTAAAAGAAATGATTTTATAGTGTTAAGAGACAAATCCTTATAAAATACGAATGCTTCATGACATCTTCGAGAATCGATTAAAAAGAATTATCCAATAAACTCTATAACTTCGCGTCCGTCATGAAACTCAGAATATGTGTCTATTTCACAGAAGAATTTTTTTGTAAATTGATCCACTCCTGAAAAACATATTGGGACTGGAATTGAAAAAGAAAACTTCACCAAAGTATTCCCCTTGATTCAAAGAGTATTCATGACAAATTTGGTTGGGTTGCAGCCATGTTTAGGAGATTTATTGAGTATAACAGACAGACACCTTGTCAACTCTTGCTTATGTGCGTGCAAATAGGAAAAACATTGTATATGGAGAGAGTTTGGTCCTACCCGATGTTTCGGCAATCAGTAGGGGTTTTGAACCAGCCCCTGCGGGATGACTACTACATGAATAAAGAATCTTTGAAATATCTTTGAGTATTTGTAAATAAGAAAATTCAATAGATTGACTGGAGACTATCACGTGACTCTTAATCTTGTATTCTGCCATAGCTGTACGAAATACATACGCGATTTTTTCTCTTTGTCGTCTAATTGAGAGCAATAAAATTACGTTTTCCTGTTGATGAGATAATCGACCTAATGATTTACTCGGATAAATGATACCATTACGTAACACTTAAAAAACAATCATGTCAAAATGGGAAAAAAAAACATCATAGTGAAATTCAAGCGATTGAAAAGAAATGGGATGGAAAGATTATACAATTCCGTTCTTCTTAGTGAAGAGGTATTGCCGTCGTTTCCATGATATTCAATTATTACCCTTGTGTGATTGTTTATTAATTGTTCAAGAAATATTTCTTTTAAATCTCTCAGCCTTAAAAATCCGAAGCATCAGTTCAAGTTAGCAGTTTTGTTCGCAATGAGTTATCAATTTTTACCAATATTTCATTATTCTTTTTTTTTTATTGATTTATTTTTCAGAACGTTTCAACCTTTCCATTTACCGATCTACGTAAAGAAAATACGTTCCATGCAGAGTCTTGATGTTGGTCTTGTTCTGCTTACAGCATTGTCTGTGGGCAGTCGTAAATTCATTTAGTACATTTTGCTGATTCAGCTTGCTTCACTTACCCCCCTATTATAGTAGAAGCACCACTTCTGTCGACCTCTTATAGTTGGCGAATTTTTATTGTTCTTCCCTTATCTTTCCTTTTTTTTCATAGTTTCATTTCTACCAGATTAAACTTGCTTCAGTGAGGATGGTATTTTTATTAGGCCCCACTTTTCTTTCTCCTTATAAACTGAAATTCTTAGAGGGAGTCAACAGATATAGAACCGCTACCATACCCAAAAGTTTGGACAGTTCTGTACATTGCTTCTGTTTGATTTTTTAAAAAGAAAAAAAAGTTTATTATGGTCGACAGAGGCCAGGATTGCCAGGATCATTGGCATCACTGCCTACTCAGGGCACACAAAGACGGCGTAAGTCGTCTGAAAAAGGCCAGCCGTCGACATCGACGACAGTTTCTGCCTCAAACAACAAACAGGCAGAGAGGACAAAGACCAAGGTCCTAGCGTAGTCAACGAGCCTGTTGCTTGAGCAAACGAATCTGATCCACAAAAGGAACAGAATTCGCAAAAGAAAAACAACAACGACAAAAGTACAAAGGCGGGCTGGCCAAATAAGGAACGGCACGAGTTTCAACGTCAATGCAAATGAGTCAAGAAGTAATACAGGAGACGCAGCATTCGGCTTCGCAAAACGAGTCCGAGGCTACCGACCTGACACCACAATCGGTGAAACGGAAGACCGTCGACACGGCAAAACATTATGCGGCAATGGCAGACAGGTACAAGGACTATATATCGGGGACTGAGTTACTGACCGTCCCCGATGTATATGCTAAAATAGAACCAAGAACAATTTCCCTGGTGGCATCGGATATTACGACCAGAAAACTGGTCAATGCCACCAGGGAAGCCATTGAAGAGGCCTTAGTAGCTAATAAGGTGCCAATCCAGCATCTGGTCAGGAGGAGTTATGCCACTTGGGACATTTTGCTCCCTAATGAAGAGTTATGCCAGAAAATGTCGGGTACAGAGATAAGGACCAAAACCTTAAGATTGCAGACAGAATACATGGGACTCCAGAGGACGAAAGTGACCCTGTACGACGTCCCAGCAGATATCAGTCAGGACCATGTTGGGGCATACTTCACGTTGTTCGGGAACGTAGAAGAGGTCGTGCCCATTGTAGGTTGCAATGGGACACAGTGCGGAGACTTTAACGTCTTTGTTTCTGCAAACAAAAGGGCCATTAATGCAATCCCGAACGTTATCAGATGCCGCGAACGAAATTTGCAAGTGGTGGTTGACGGCCGACAACCCCTGTGCTTGATCTGCAAATCGCCAGACCATTTGTTTGCAGCATGCCCCAAGAATCTACCCACCATCAATGTAAAAAGCCAAGTTCCCACTCGAAGTCGAGCTCCAACACGCCCAGCTAGAGAAATTTTTCAACACTTAGAGGTCCCAACTCCTTCAAAGACATGTGCACCTTCTCCTACATGGAAAAGCGTGAAGAAGAAGACGGTATTTCTTCAGAAGATAGCACAACTTCAAAAGACACCGTCTCCGCATCAATCAGAAGAGCTACGACCGATAACGTTCGATCCTGTGGAAACAGAGGAATCAGGGCCCTCGATCAGAAAAAAGTGGCTCTCAATCGCAGAGGTGTACGTGCAGCGACAAGAGAAGACGATGAGACGGCTAGAGGTAATTATGCTCCCGAAACCCCTAGCCGAACCCTGTTCCACTCCCTCAACAAAAAGCAGTCGAGATGGTAACTCCTAGAAGGAGCATCTTGGTGTCCCCAGAAAGACTACAAATTTCGGACGGTCCTCAATAAGGACATTACCGATCTGAGGAATTTTCCTGAAATCCCTTGTATCATTACCGTTATTAGAAATACTTCCAACATTTGTTCATCTTTTTTCTTTTTTTTTTTCATTTTACATCCATTCGTATGTACAAGATGGTTAAAAAATGCATACATCTTTTGCTTGCTAATAGCTGTTCTGGCCTTCACCTGAAAGTTAATTAAACTCTTCCATAAGAAAAAATACTTTACTCATTTTTCATGGGAGGATTCAGTCAAGTTTCATGTCAGAACCAGAGCAAATATTAACAAAAAAAAACGTGTATGCAGTTTTTCTTATCATTAAAATTGTTGTCGTGAGGAGAGTTTAGATCCATTGAGTAAATGTTGTATTCTGGTGATTGAGAAAAATGTGAGTGACGCACGAATTCTTTTGATGTTAGTAACATCAAAGTGTGTGAGGGTCATGAAACGATCTAGCTTAGAGTAGGATTGTCAAATTTTTCCCTTATCCCCTCATTGGCCTTTGGGCCAGATTTTGTATTGATGAAAAATGAATATCGCTACTATTATTGGATACCAATCAATATAAGTCAAAATAAAAGTATCCGCTTAGTAACTTAAGTAGTTCCTTTTTAGCATTGCAAGTGGCCGTTGTTCAAGCCCGGATGAAACAAATTTGGATATGTATCCCCTTCTCCCTGCACTCAATCCTATTGGATTATCCTGATAAAATGTCCCATCACTGGTTTAGCACGATAGTTGATATTTGTGGGTTGAGCCAATCAGGTAGTATCAGTCAAAAGTGGTTATTATCAACCATGACAGGGTCTGGTCAGTATAAATTCCATCTCACAGGATGATTTTCTATTTCTCTATCCAATTTTTCTTCTACACTTCGGAGTTTGATTAAATGCAATTTTCCTCCTCGCCTGTGGCCTTGTGTCAGACCAAAATAAACTTAGTAAACAACTATTTAATGCCATGATAAGCAGTAAGTCTGTATATTGCACCGTCTTCGGTATACAACTCCAGAAAAGGGTGAACAACTCCGCAATGAGTGTCTTTATCTTTTCAAATTCCGAATTGATTTAATAAAACTTTCCGTATTTACTCAATTACTGAATTTATTTATGAAAAGGTTACTTTGTAAAGAATAATTTTGGAAATATCTTACGTAAGACACATCCCGTCATTCAATTTTACGATATCTCAACTAATATCAAACCTAACAATTAACTCCATTCCTATAAAACGGAAGGAAATCATTTTACATCAGATTTTCTCCTCTCGCAATTATACCCGAACAAACTTTATGGAACCTAATCTAATGGTAATAAAGCCTAATGCCAACCAATGTAAGTCTAAACTTTTTGTTTGTTTCAAATGTAATACAATATGACTATCTTTGAAACATGCTGACTCAAAACACAGTTTCAGGTGTACTATTAGCAAAGCAACACGTATTTACTCGTAAGCAATAATTAATATATGTTTATAATATATTTTAATCTTTTTTTTCTCTCTCTCTCTCTCTTTTCTCTTTTTTTTCCCCATTTTTTTCAATTTTCAGTTCCAAGAGGCTGTCTCCGGACAACAAGCTGTTCCGGAGTACAAAGTGGAGGTTCAGAAGAAGAGTCGAGGAATCATACTCCATTATGGTTTTGTCAAGGTTCTTTGGGATTGGTTGATAATGTTATGTACGTTTTACATAGCAATCATGGTCCCGTTCAATGCTGCTTTCATCGTGGGCGAGTTCGATCGAACCAGTATATACGCCGACGTCGCTGTGGAAATTATTTTTGGAATAGGTGAGTGATAAACGTCATCATTTATATTATTCCACAAGTCATTCAGATGAGTGAACGTACTTGTCTTCATTCCCATATTTTGACCGATGCATTTTCGGCCTTCCTCATTGTCTAACACTATAAAATGACTATTTCCACTAAAACTAATAACACTATTTCCATTACTCCTTATGTTACTCGCACTATTATCTTGATCTTTCCCGTTTTATCGTTCTATTTTTGCCGATGGGGTTCCGGCCTGCCCAAGCTGGGTTTTTTTTCCTGTCTCTCTTATGGAATATTCTAGAGTTGGCCGCCAAGTATTCCTGAAGGCAAAATCAGTATTCCCCAAAATCGTATTAATTTTGACTTCTTTCTAGTTTTGCTTAATGTTCAGCTGTTTTCATCACAAGTAGCCAACGTTAACAAAATATTATGTTAAGATAATGCATCTACATAAGAGTAAGTAAAAAAGCATCACTATTTATTGGCAACTTTACAATCACAATATGTGACACAAAGTCGGTGATTTTATGGGGTTAATCCGTACCCTCACACAATACGGCACACGCCATCAACGTAGGCTTTTAAAATACCTGGTGCTCTCAGCGTTTGCCATGGACGTCAGAGTGTGCCCCAGACGTTAATCTTCTTATAATGAAGAAGTGCTGTCTGGACGATGGATTCCCGGTCACTAGACTTTATACTTCGGGATCAAAAGCATTTTCGTTTTTAATCTCTCGAGATCTCCAGTATATTTTTTGAAGCTTACGTAATGCTCTACGTATGGTATCTCTCGACAACCCATGTTCCTCTGAAAGGTTTTGAGTGCTAGTGTTTGGGTTCTCCTCCTACTTATATTTTGAACCATCATAATCGACCATTCATAGTTGTTCACTTTTAGGCTTTAGGGACAATACACCAATTTTGAAATGCTTAAACTAGTTTGTAAGGTCAGGTATTGTTCCATTTCCTGCCACTTCCTGAATTTTGCGAGCTGCTTCAACAGCTTTGAAGTCTAGTGTGAAATAATGTCTCAAAAATGCCAGAATCACAATATTTGTATTTTCCATCATCACACCTAAAACAAAAGGTACCGCAGTTAGTATTGATAATGATATGATATACATATGATGATATTAAAAACATAATACAGTCATAGATAGTCTTTAGATGTGTGCGTGAAATAAGCATTAAAGAAAACAAAAATTCATTTGATACATCCTAATCATACAAAGTATGTCACAATATGAAGACGATGTCATTAAAAAAGCAGTCATTATTTACGTTGTCTCCATCCATTTTTCTTTTCTTTCTTTTCTCCCCCCCCCAATTCTTTAACCTTTCCTTTCACGTCTCTTTTTGCTCTTGCGTTGCTTCTTGCTGACTGATAACGTACACTCAGTCATGCAGT
This sequence comes from Thysanoteuthis rhombus, assembly GCA_963457665.1. Lineage (NCBI taxonomy): Eukaryota > Metazoa > Mollusca > Cephalopoda > Oegopsida > Thysanoteuthidae > Thysanoteuthis > Thysanoteuthis major. The sequence goes on from OY735220.1 coordinate 11,621,529, forward strand.
GGTAAAGGGCGCCTGTTGCAGAGCGACAGATCACAACACAGAATTCTAAGTTTCGTATCGGCTAGTGAGCAGATCAAGACACGAACAAAATTTATACACACGTTTTTATTGTTACATACGTGTTTTGCTACAAGATTTTATATAAATATTACACAAATGCACGCACGCTATAACATCTATCAATGTCTGTAGTATTTTTTTAACTGTTAATTTGTATTAGTTCTTATTATCATAAAGTATACGTATATACCAAATTTTCAAAATCTTGGGCTGATGATTGTTTTAACTATATCGAGCGTATTTAATACGGTAAACAAAAGCAATAACTGAGTGCACTAACTAGGTCAAAACAATCTTGTTTGAGATTACGTCAATGTACATGACGTAAGTGAGGTCGAGCCCAGACGCTTTAAGCTACCTGTGACCTCTCACATCCCCCGGCACACCCAAATCTTTAATTCCTCTATCTATAACCTTAGTCCTCTGCTGACCTAAACATTTCTTTAATACCCCTGCCTCTCAACATTCATTCCCTCAGCACTGAAGAAAAATGCCTCGCTCAAACCTTGCATTGAAATTAGGATTCGGATTCTTAAATATTTTTACGAACCATGAATATTGGCGGAGTCGTAACTGGTAGATGACTATAAAACTTTAAGTAATTATAAAGCTTGAATTTTTTCTATTTGCTCTTTAATAGGTGTGATCAGGAAAGTAGCTCAGCCAAGATATTTCCATGAACTGCTCATTAAATGTCAAAGAGCCACATGTTGCTCGCGAGCCGCGATTTGGCCACCCTTGATCTATTTTATAATAATCCGATTTCTGCCTGTTCGTATATCAGTAAGCTTGTTACCGTAACACAGCAAAAGCGGCAAATCGTAGATAGATTTTCGTTGACACAATACCGTTAAAATGATCCGAGAATAAATAGATTTCCAGTCCAATTTGCAACTTAACCCATTCATGCCTAAAGTTAGATTTTGGTATAATTAGATATCCAGGGTAAATGAGAGTATATTAGCATGGTAGTGCATTAAAAAAATGAAAGCATGCTTCTTATCATCTTGAGTGTGTTCGTGTGTAATTTGATCCGCTTTTCTTTCCACAAATAAGAAGTGTCTTGACATTGAGCCTAATGGTCGCAAAAGCCGACCTTTCAATGAGGTTTTATTTCTTGAAGAGATGAATTAATTCTTTTCAGACTTGTTTCTCATTCCTTTTTGTTTATTTCGATTCTTTCCAGATATTGTTCTAAATTTTCGCACGACGTATGTGAGTGACACGGGACAAGTTGTGTACGACCCGAAATTAATTGCTCTTAATTACATCAGGCAATGGTTTCTCATGGATCTCTTAGCGGCCATACCATTTGATCTCCTTTACGCCTTTCAAGTAGAAACGGTAAGTAAGCATTTCGAGATAATATCGATCTGCGATTCTCTAATAAATTGTACATCGGAATATTGAGAAGTTAATAGAGGCGTTGAATACTTTAATATTCTATGCAACAGTCAACGTAATATTTTGATAGAGAAAAAGACACCAGCTGACCTGAACTCTCCAAAGCCTTCCTCGAAATGATTTGCCGAAATTTAGACTAGATAAATAAAAGAATCGGAATTGATGGTGAATATCTAAATAATCTCTGTTTTGCAAGACGACATCACCCTCATTACCGAGAACCTTTAGGAAGTACCGGAAATGTTAGACGAACAGTATGAAGAAAGCAAAATAGTTGGCGTTCACATGAACTTCAATAAAACATATGCTCTATGTAACAAATATGTTAAAGACAAACACATAACGATCAAAATCGAAAAAGTGGAGCCAAAGAAATTGGGCCACTGCAACGAATTTCCATGAAACTCTAAAAACCTTAAAGAAGAAATCGAACAAAGAATGAAGCTCAACATTAAAGAACAAGAAAATTCCATTATTTAAAAAAAAAGAAGGGTCGACAACTAATGCACCCTCCCAATAGTCACCTATGGATCTGAAACATAGAACCTAACCATAAGACTGACTCTCAAACTAAAGAGAGATGACATGGAGAGATCACAAGATAGCACAGTATATCAGAAAAAAAAATATGTGTCAGAAATACCATAGGATTCCTATTGATATTCGGACCATCCTCATCTTTGTTGTTTTTCATACAACGTTTCGGCTGTTGCACTCTACGGCCTTCGTCAGGTATCATCTGGTAGTTCCGAGATATACTAACCATAGGATTCATTAGAAAACTCAAATGGAAATGGGCAGGGCATGCTGTAAGAATATTAAACAACCTAGTAACATCACAACTCCCAATGTGATTCCCCAGGATATCATATGCGAAATTGAAGCCGGCAAGAAAAAAGATGACGTGACGATTTGGACGGGTTCAAAAGATATTGGCACGGCGACGCCCGCGATAAAGAGATGAAGTCACTGAATCCCTTCCGTTGCTTCTTACCACCAGTTGATCCCAACTCTGTGCTGTTAGATATCAAACTGCTATTGTCAAACTCCAGTTCAAGTCTGGAGTTGGCTTTGTTTTTCAACCGAAACAAGAACAGCGAGATCAACAAGATCAATCCTCAACAAATTCACGGAAGTAAAAATTTACATTCCCGATAGTGACTTGAAATTGATTGGTAGACGTGCCTCTTATCGACTGAGCTAAACTGACAAGTCGCACATATCTGCCAGAACGTATGTTAGAAAAAAAAAGGGCTCATTTCATTCTGATAGATAGATAAATTCGCACTAAAAAACTATTTTCATTATTTCTTATTTATCACAAGTACAATACGAAAGTTACTGTAATCATCTTCAGTCAAAATTGGTGTTGCCAGTCATATTTGTGACATCCATCTTTTGTCAGACATTCGGCGCATTTTAGCTTCTGCAGTCAACCTTCGAGAATGATGTCTTTGTATTTGGAAGGTTGGAAGCATTAATTATGTATCCAATCGGTATAAATGCTCACGAGGCGACATATCAAGAATGCTTTGTTCCATCGCTCTTCCATTGACTGCTCTAGGAGAAAAAAAAAAAGAAAGCTAGTTTCCTGAAAGGTTATGAAAATTTCGCTGAACAAACTGATATATGTTTGTACAACATTTAGATTCAAAATTTTGAGGTCTCCATGAGATTGAGATCGGATGGGATAAAGAAGCGAATGAAAATATATAGATAAAGAGTGAGAGAAAAGCAAAGATGTGAGATAATGAATAAACTTAGATGATGACAGTCGTGGAATTTCCACGGGTATGGTTAGTTATTATTATTATTGTTATTATTATTATTATCATTGTTATCAGGAATCTCACACCAGTTGCCTATTATTATCATTATTATTTTACCTAGTGATTTTGGAAATATCTAAATAGAAACGTTTCAGCAAATTGATTGTTACTTGATTATTGATTATTGATTTTAACGTATTGTTATTGAGCCAAAACATGCAGATATGCAGGCTGAGTATAGAGCACTGGTCTTATTCCGGGTGTTCCAGTTGCCCGATTGGGAAAAGTGAATTAACCAAGGTGAAAACTAAATCTTTGTGCTACTTCACATTATTGATATTTGTGTTACTCAATTATGCATTTTTTTAAATAAAAGAGTAGAAAATACCATCAGAAGTGAAACATACCTAACTCTGATCTTGAATTAAAATAAGATCTAATTTTAATTTCACTTTTAATTCTTTTTTGTTTGTTTGTTTGTTTGTTTTGTTTTGTTTTGAATTTGAAGACATTTTTAATTCTATCCTTCTTTCTTTTTACTTCTTTTCCAGGGAACCTTGATTCCATTATTAAAGGTTGCTCGTTTGTTACGGCTAATTCGTCTCTTCCAAAAGATGGACCGCTACTCACAGTACGCTAGTGTAGTCATCATTCTACTCCTGTCTATGTTTACTCTGACTGCTCACTGGCTAGCCTGTATTTGGTACAGTGTAGGAAAGTTTGAATTACATAAGAACCCATCAAACTTGAGAGTTGGTAAGACTTTTACTTTTTATTTTGATATACTGAATATTGTGTTCTTTCTAAGAAAAGGCTGACCTACTTATTCCATACTGGCCAGCCATACTCTTGGGATACTCCTGTGAATCTACTCGTGTCAGTCATACTGACTATATCCCGTTTAAAGAGTGGCAGACCTCTACAGCCGTGTCTTGGGTGTGGATGTGTGATGATCCGACAGAATTTTGGTGAAATGACAATTGAAAGGTCAAGAGAAATTAAGAGGGAAAAAACAAGTGTCACAGCTCTGACATCTTTTTTGTCACGTGGGCATGTTCTGATGCATTTCAATGGCTGCTAGCAACCTTTTTCCGAGAAACTTGCTACGATTGTAGAGAAAGCTGTTTACATATTTGAGGTCTGAGGGATGAAATGGGGAGATTCTTGAGGATTTTGTTTAACACTTATCACAATGTATATTTTTCTTAGAAAAATGGTGTTTTCTTTCATCCATATAATACTTCTCTTTTTTTTCTAGGTTGGTTGTACGACTTATCGGAAGCTCTTAACGATCCCATTGTAAATAAAACAAACATTCCTGATATGTGGCATTGTTACCTTACTGCTCTCTACTTCACATGTAGTAGCCTCACCACTGTGGGCTTCGGTAATGTCTCCGCAAATACGAATGCTGAAAAAATATTCTCTATTTGTGTCATGCTGGTAGGAGGTGAGTCTACTTTATTTCTTGATAATTTTATATCTTGTGACATCATCATCATCATCCTTTTAGCGTTCGCGGTTGAACATAGATATCCCCCAAGACTCACCAGACTCCTCGGTCGTGAGCGTTGCAAAACAAATATTTTCTGAACTTGTCTAAACTATCTCATTTTCTGCCGACCACAATTTCGCTTATGATCTGAGGGGATCTATGTTGTGAGTTGTAATGTCCCATTATTCTTGCTACATGGCATGTCCATTGCCATTAAGACTAAACTACGGTGGTGCAATGGGGGATAAGGCTGCTCGTTTGTTACGTAGGTGAGGTGGGCTCCGATTCTTGGGCGGCGTGGCTTTCGTCATCTATAAAAAGATTCATTCAGAATTCAAATTATACTCGTTTCAGACATTTTCTGGAAAGAAAAATGCTCTGGGCGACATCAACATGTTCTTGGTCTTTTTAGCACAGATGATAATGCCAACATTTCCCGCAAGCAACAGATGATCATGAGTGTTACTTGCCATTGCAGGGAAATGGTCGGCAAGGTCTAAATCAGAAAAGAATGGAGAATGGTGAAACAGATTACATACCCCCACAAAAATAAGTTCAAAATAATAACATGGAATGTATATCAGGTCTATAGACTTGTTACTTAAGCAAATAGCTAGAGATGTATTAATCATAGCGGGGGGGGGGCAGTTTACAACTAGATATCAATAGAAAATCGATCCACCTCTTTACGGACAGGGACATTGCACGCCAATTCATTAATCATGAAGGAATCATTTTATAGCTCGATAACAATTGAAGCATTAATTAATCCCGAATCTCATGTACGGAGATTTTTAAAACAGTAAAAAGAAACTGATTCAAGTACACAAAAATTGTTGCTGTTCTAAAAATTTAGATATGAACAAAAATATAGCGTGACCATTTTAGCGTTTCAGCGTTAAAAAGAGTAACTGTTGTTTATATAAGTAGATAAATCCGCCCGTATAGTATAATGGTTAGCAAGTCTGTTTCACATACAGATGCTCGCAGGTTTGATTCCCAGTAAGAATGATGAGCATGGAGAACCCTTCATAGGACAAAATTTCCTTGTACATACAGCAACTAAATACTCTCTAAACTGCTGGCTTGCTTTTCTGGAAATGCCTCTTCACAATGAATGAAATTTAATTGAAAAGATTAATCAAAATGTCTCTTTCTATTTTCTTCCAGCTATGATGTACGCTCTGGTGTTTGGTAATGTTACTGCTATTGTCCAAAGAGCTTACGCCCGACGGGCCACGTTTCATATCAAGACAAATGAACTCAAAGATTTTTACCATACGTATAATATACCAAAACCTCTAAAGCACAGAATACAGGAATATTTTCAGAGTATGTGGACAATGAACAACGGCATTAATTTCAATGAGGTAAGTGTTACGTTATATTTTCTTATTATCAATAAGAAATCCATGACTTGACATCATTCTAGTAAATTAAACTTGATAAATAAAACTCTGTAATTATGTTGATATTGATATAGACTGTGACTAAGTAATGCCAACATATTGACAAATCTTTTCTCATTTTGAGCGAAATTGAATTTCTTCCGTCGGCATTTCAATGTTTTTTGACTTGTTTTCACTGAATCACCTTTCTTCTTTTTCAGTTATTTTGTGAATTCCCCGAAGAAATGCGGGGCGAAATCTCAATGCACCTCTACAAGGAGATCCTATCATTGCCTTTATTTGAGGGTGTCACCCAGGGTTGTCTGAAGGCCATCTCGCTGCAAATTCGGCGCTCTTTCTGCGTCCCTGGCGAGTTCATTATTCATCGAGGGGATGCAATTAGTTATTTATATTTTATCCTTACAGGGTCTTTGGAGATCTTGAGAGATGGCAAGGTCATTGCACTTCTAGGTAAGTTCTATTTAATAGCAGCATTATTTTTTTCCAATGTTATTAGAAACCACCAACCAAAACTGTCATCTAAACTGTTTTTTTAAAGTTGGGGTTCAACTTACAATGTAAGTTTATACTAAATTTGCCCCTTACTTTGTGTCCGGCAGCATCCACGCTCAATTTTTGAAAATCAAAACTTTTTTTTCGTGATCACGGTCCAACAAAAGGTGAGAGAAGTAATTTATTCATTCCTCATCCATTTTCCAATTTTTTAATTGATCATCCCCGACACGGCATACTGTCAAAGGCTGCTGTTCACGCGACAGTGCCAATAGAGTGACTTACTAGACCTGTTATTACTACTATCTGTTCCGGAACTCGTGATATCATGAGTAGGATTTATTGAACGAATACGTCTGAACTTTTATCCACTTTATTGATTATATATACGACGTCTAGGAAGGTATCCAGCCATTTAATATTAACGAAAAAATAACCAACCTAGAGCAGTTGTACTTTAACCCCCTTCAAAGTACTCTCCGCGGAACTTCACACACTTATCGCAGCATCCATTCCACTTTTGAAAAGAGACAGCAAAGTCTTCTTTCTGGGTCGCTATCAATTGCCTCGTTGCTTTCACATTAATCACGTACACGGTCTAACATCTCTTTGGGGGAAAGCCTGAATTACCACGGAGCCAAATCTGGACTGAATCACGACTCCTTCGATTATTGTGAATGCGATGATAACAGGGTACACAGCTCACCCAATGGTGTGTACTCACTGCCGTAGGTCGATGGTCACACGCAATAAAAGCACTTTTAACTTAAGATGAAGGGAAAATAATCAAAATTATAATTGATAGTTTACAATACTTCATTTAATACAAATTTCAAAAGTATTTGTTGTTTGTTGAGTTTGCTTTTGTGTTTCTCTTTCCCGCAGGAAAAGGTGATTTATTTGGGATTGATCTACAGTTCGATGAACCAGTATCACCGTCAAGTTATAGTGTTAAATCGTTGACGTACTGTGAAATTCAATGCCTTAATATCATGGGTTTCATCAATGTTCTATCATTATACCCAACCGTTGCAGAAAAACTCTCAAATGCTGTTCAGAGAGAGTTAACATTCAACCTTAAAGATAGTGATGAAGTAGACCCAGTGTTCGATGTAAGTAAAAGACAAGAATTTTGTTTTCTCTTTTCCTTTTTTCTTTTTCTTTTTCTTTTCCTTTTTTATTCTTTCTTCCCACCTTTCTTTCTTTCCTTTCCTTTCTAACTTTTTAATTTTTCAATTCTTTCTTCTTTCTTTGTATCCTTCTTTCTTCCTTTTTCTCTTTCTTTCTTTCTTTCTTTCTTTCTTTCTTTCTGTCTTTCTTTCTGTCTTTCTTTCTGTCTTTCTTTCTTTCTTTCTTTCTATATCATTTGATTTCCTTTCATCGTTCTAGTTTCTTTTCCACCTACTGCATTCTTTTTTTTTTCTTTCATACGTTCTCTTTCTGTGTTTATTTTTTCATTTCTTCTTTTCTCTCTTTTTTCCATTATTGTTCGTATTAATGTTTTTTTTCTTTTCCTTCTTCTGGATTTTACACTATATCTTTCTTTCTTTCTTCTTTCTTTCTTGCTTCATTCTACTTTCTCTTTCCTCACTTCTTTCTTTCTTTTTTCTTCCTTCTCCAGCTCCGTCTATTCTTTCTGTATTTCTTTTTTCTTATCTATTTTCTTTTTCTCTTTAAGGAACCTAGCCCCAAAGATCCAACGAATCTAGCCGATTATAAAAGAAAGAATATTCCAAGTTATTTGCTGTCAGGATCTGCAACGAAGTAAATATTCATTACTTACTTTTACCTACTCATTTAATCACCACCCAAAAGAATTTATCGATACGTTTTTTTTCGTTCAAATAACACTTCTAACAATTCTAACAGCTTTCATATCCAAAATAAAATTTGTTTCAAATTTCACATATGAAACATTACAAATCATTGCTTTATGAGTTTTGAAATAATGAAAATTGATGCAAATATGCTGGTTAAAAGATGTTCACCAGAGAACAACTTCTTAATGTAGCAAACAAAGTGATACTGTAAAGATTTACCAAATAATAACTGTAAACCACAGCATTGCTGTGGACTGCGAGAGTGTGGAGAGGAGGGCTGGAGGAGACTTGCTGTTACTCAATCTCCAGCTGTGACCACCAAGCAACTGATGTGAAAATGCAAAAAAAAAAATGATGATATTAATAATAGTAATAATAATAATAATAATAATAATAATAATAATAATTATAACAATAATGATAATAATAATGATGATGATGACGATAATGATAAAAGAAAAAGCTAAAAATAACTAAAAATCAAGAGTGAAATATTGTTTTGTAAATGCGATCGGCCCCAGTGTTTCAGTGATTTTTTCCATAAACCGTATTCACCCCATCGATTTATATCAGCGAGGCTAAAAATTTTTCATATGTTTAATAGTAAAGAACGTCTGAATTATCTCCGTTTATATCCTTCTTTATACCTATTTCAAATACTATGGTGTGTGTAGTGCTTTCAGAATCATTCAATCCCTCCTCATCACAAATAATGATTTTAATGTAGCAAGATCCATTATTAGTTCTACTGTGACGAGAAAAACTGACATTCACTGACAAAAGGGCCAAAGGCCAACTTCTCTGTGAATTTTGAAATAAACTTGTCAAAACCAGTATTTAGTCACTGAGAACTGGATATTTTGTTTTTAAAATTTGTAGGGAATTACAAGTTCTTGCAATTAGTTCAAGGGTTGTTTTTTCTGTGTATAATTTCTTTAAAAGATTTGATAGCTTCTGCCAAGCAAATCAGTGTAAAATACTGTACTTCCTAGCGTCGAGGATGCTCCAACTGAGGACACACCACCCTGTATATCTTAGGGTACTGCAACACATATACATTCAGAGCAGCTCCTTTATCAGGCTACAAAAAGACTCTGAGCCCTTCCAGCACTGAAAATGAGTATGACAAGGTGATACCAGCTTACCCAAACTCTTCACAGCTTGCCTTGAGATGATCTTCAGGAACCTAGACTGGGAAAATAAAGGAATCAAAATAGACAGCGAATATCTGAGCGAATTCGCAGAGAATCGATATGACCTTCAACTAATGCCAGATGAACTAAATGAAGAAAGCAAGAAAGTTGGCCTATACATGAACGTCAGTAAAACAAAGGTCATGTGCGACAATCATGTTGGATATAAGAACATAATGATCAAAATCAAAGGTGCAAAATTGGAGAATGTAGACCACTACATCTACCTAGGGCAACAAATCTCCATGAAACCCTCAAAAGAAGAATTCAAGTAAAGGATCACTCTAGGATGGTAAGTGTTTGGCAGAGCAAGCTCAACCTTGAAAAACAAAAAGATTCCATTAATCCTAAAAAGAAGGGTATACAACCAGTGCATCCTCCCGATAGTCACTTATGGAGCTGAAACATGGAACCTAACTAAGAGTCAGATCTGCAAACTGAGAAGCATGCAATGCACGCATGATAGAATCAGACTCAACCTCATGTGGAGAGATCACAAGACAGCACAGTATATCAGGTAGAAAACAGGAGTCAGAGACATCATAGAATCAACTAGAAAACTCAAATGGCAATGGGCTGGTCATGTTGGAAGAATAGCAGACAACCGATGGACATCACGACTTACAACATGGATCCCCAGAGATCGCATGTGCAACCGAGGCTGGCAGAATACAAGATGGACGGATGAACTAGACCAATTTAGAAAGTATTAGCTCTGTGACATCCACAATAGATAGGTGTGGCAATTCCTGGGGAAGGTTTATGTTCAACGATGGACAATTATAGACTGATGATAATGATGATGATGATGATGACAATTTTGACTAAAGAATAAACATTTGAGTTACCTTCTGCCTTTTCAATACTTACTAAGGGTGCTGCATGTATGCAGTGGGTGGGTAAATATTGTCTTCAACGCCCGCAAATATAGTAACTATTAAATAGTTAAGTACAGGTATTTATTTTCCAGTTCTCTCTCTCTCTCTCTCCTACACACATACACATATACAAAGACCCATACACACACACTTGCAGGCACACAAACAACAAATATGCTTTCATACGCATACACACAATCACATACACTCTTACAAACACACACAAGAACAAAACAAACACTTACACAAGCATATACATACTCTCTCATACACACGCAATGCATTTGACATGCACTCATACTCTTTTGTATGTAAAATAAACACTTACTCACACACACATACACATTTTTACGCACATACACTTGCATATGCACTTACACACGTATACGCACACTTGCGAGCACCCACCATTGCAAGCACACCCTCACACAAACACAATGCCTTCCCCTTCATACTGATATTACCTAATCTCCCTTAACCAAAAAGACAATGAAAACCCATTCTGACAAGATTCAACATCATTTGAATTTTACAATTTTCTTTCCTACTGCAGTAAAGTTGGTAATGTTGAGAGATTCCGCTTAATTGTCTCAAGTCTTATGAGCAGAAAAAGGTACGGTATGACAGCACAGCACACAAAATGGTCACTAGATATTTCCCTCTTCTCCAAATCAGCCGACCGTAGAAAAAAAAAAATGGAGATCTTCTTGTCCATCAGTGTTGTTATATGTCAGCAATTCTCTTAATAAAATGCTGAAATAAATGTTTAAATGGTGGTTTTAGTTTTATCAAATTTGGTGTAAAATTGTCTATATTCCCCAACAGTTACTGAGGTTATAAATATATTTAATAATTGATAGATATATTGGCCCAACCTACATATCTGTTGTAAACTGTTTGCACATGACATCACTATCACAGATTTTTAAAATTGAATTCCTAAAAAATTAAAATGGTCTGAATACCAAACACTTAGATGGAAAACAAATAACATCAGAGATTTTCTTGATTTTCAAACTTATAACAACTACATTCAATGTTCTTGATGATGACCAGAGAATGGTAGAAAGTGCTAAAACACTAACTTTCAGAAAGTTCTTATAGACACTTGATTCAAATATCTGTTAGCTTGCGCCAGAAAATAAGAAATTAACTGAAAAATTGATAGAGCAATCCCCGTCTATTGTTGTCAATAAATCCTGCTTAAATTCATATAAAATCCTCAAAAGGCAAACCTGCATGTCATTCCTGCTATTTCCTTTTGTTTTCTCCAAAATTTCTTTGTGTCTTTTTCATCTGTTTTGAATTTGTAATTTCATACAAGGTGTCCATAAATGATGAATATGATGATGATGATGATGATGTATCAAATATATGGGGATGGTGCAAATTAGGCATATTGCCTCAAAAGTATGAAGTCTATTTGAATAGTATGAAGTTTGGATTCTCATTAAGCAGTATTTTGTATTATATATTTTTTTGACCAGTAAAATCATCATTCAATACTTGTAGAGTAGCCAGCAAGTACGGATGACATTCACAATGCAAACAATGAAATCAAAATTAGTGGATAGTAATTCATGAACATGATTCAATGTTTATTTCATTGAATCATGTTCATGAATTACTGTTTTGATGGTTATTTTGGGACAACTTTTTCTCATATTCATTAAATCTGTTTTGGGAATTGAAAATAAAGATTCTGTCTATTTTATTAGACTGTTTGAAAAAAATATATAGCAACTTTATGGACACCCTGTATTTGTGATAGAATTTCAATTTGATTAATTCTTTATTCTTTCTTAAAAATTCATATTTTTATTTTTGTTCTGTTTATGTTTCCATTATTTTCATTTGGACAATTTTTTGTTACTTTTTATCTAAACAGTTTTAAATTTTATTTGTTTTTGTTTTTGTCATTTTTATTTGTTTATTTGAATTTTATTGGATTTGCACTAATCATTTAAAAATCTCTCTCATCAATAACTGCTATTTCTTGGCAAGTTAAAATATCACCTAATCACACACACACATATATATATATACATAGTACTAGGTACTAGTATTCCATAATAACAAATGCAAGAGATAAGTAAAAAGGAAAGGGAAATGATATTATCAAGAGGAATCTTTTCTCTCGGCTGAGTAATACAACTATTAACACAAACCGTTTTTATTAAGTATCTAAATTATCAAAAATCAAATAATCTCCAACTATTGTGGCTTTTCCTTACTTTTTTTAATCTCATTCATATATATATATATATATATATATATATATATATATATATATATATATGTGTGTGTGTGTGTGTGCATTTGCACTAATTCTCAAAAAAATCATTCTCATCAGATAAAATATAGAATTTTCTGGAAATGAAAGATAGGGTTTTATTACTTTTTACTCTAGAGCAATTTTATTCAAATGTAAGCCAGTGAACCACTTTCAAATAGTTTGTAAGTTTAGCTGAGACTAACACTGTCTAAATAGGGGGAAATAAGTCTAGGGAAGTTTGTGTTGCACTACTTTGACAAAAATGGATCATAGTTCCCTCTAAGCTGTGTTCGTGTGCATGTACACATACATTTTGCGAGATGTATTTATGTAAATCCTCACATATTATGGTTGTCAAAGCTGTTCCCACTCTGACAAGAATTCAGCTCATGGTTATGATTTCAGAAGGTAGTGAATATTTTTGTTACAAAACAACAATGTTAATTCATTGGTTTGAACAAATAACTCCGTTTCAGATTTGCTACTAACAAGAAGAATTAAAACTTTGGAAAAGGTAAAAAAAAACTATCTTGATATTTCAAAGAAATTTTCTTTCTTTTGTTTATCTTTCACTCCTCTTCCTCTTATTCTTTGTAGTACACAAGTGGATAAGAAAGAACTCAACCAACAGAATTACACTGAACAATCAAAGATCAATCCAATCGTAAAGAAAATCGCGAAACAGAAAACAATCCAAGACACACTCAAACGAAAGATACAAATGATGAAAAGAGGTAAGGCATTTCATTTGATTTGGGTTTTTTTTTGCGCATCAAAATAATGATTGGGTTTCTGACTGACTTTTTTTCTTCAGACATGTCTGAAGTAGATTGAATTCCACACGAGTCCACAGTTGGTCATCACCAATACTTGATGGTTGTCTTTTACGAGCTGCATCTTTGAGTGATTTTCAATTGAAAATCTCTTGAAGCACTTTTAAAAAAGACAGCCATCTTCACTCTCATCAAACTCTGTATATAATCCATTATTCTGCCAAGATTTGCTAAGATTGCATTGGACCACAAATCTGGGTCACCCTATGGATGGAATTTAATGCACTGGTTTGTGAGACCATCTTGCTGAGCATCACTTTAGAGCAGATGGTCTGTGGAGTCATAATGTAAATCATAATCATATTTTTAAAACTAAATCTGTTGTTGAACCAATAGTGTTCAATCATTCTGGGATTGTACAAATCTAACTGATTCTCAACAGGCATACCGTGTTTTATTGTGTTTTGCTTCATTGCGCTTCACAGATATTGCACTGATTTACAAATTTAAGATTTGTAGCAACCCTGCATCAAGTCAGTTGATCAGCCACATTGCTCACTCCTGGCCCTGGATCATATTTTGGTATTTTTTGCCATGTTTAGAAAACAACAACATCATCATCATCATCATCATCATCATCATCATCATCATCATCATCATCATCATCATCATCATCATCATCATCATCATCATCATTAGCAATCTCACATCAGTTGCCTGGTGGTTACCGCAGGAGTTTGAGTGACAGCAAGTTTCCTCAATTCTCCAGCCCTCCTCTCCTAGTACTCATAGTATGCAGTAATACTGCAATTTACAGTTTCACACCGGTTGCCCAGTGGTCATCACTGAAGGCTGAGTGACAATTAGTCTCCTCAGGTCTTCAGCCAATGTCTCCTCTCTCTTTCGCCTATCATGTCAGTGCTACAATTTGAGTTTCCACTTTCATTTCCCTTCCTCTGTTGGGTCACTGTTGAGAGTTAGCGCTACAGTCCTTATATTTCTAGCACTTTCCTCAGTATCCGTGCAGTTCCCAGTAGTGCTGTGGTCTGTACAGTCTCAATCCTTCCCCTAATCCCGATCTCCTCGAGTCTCACCCTCAGCGTTTTTGGGACAGTTCCTAGTGCGCCCACTATGACCGGTACTACCCTGGCTTTCATGTTCCACATTTTCTTCAATTCTCTTGCTAGGTCCTGGTATTTTTCCCGTTTTTCACTCTCCTTCCTCTTTACTCTATGGTCTGCAGGTACAGCCACGTCTACTATTTGGCAGGTCTTCCTTTTCTTGTCTACAATTACCAAGTCTGGTCTTCTTGCCTGGATGAGGTGGTCAGTTTGGATGTCAAAGTCCTAGAGTAGTTTGTAGTAGTAGTAGTAGTAGTAGTAGTAGTGGTAGTCATATAATGATGATGATGATAATGATAATAATAATAAAAAACGACAGACCACATCACTGCTAGGAACTGCATGGATACTGAGGAAAGTACTAAAAATATAAGGTCTACGACACTAAATATTAGCAGTGGCCTAGCAAAGGAGGAAAGAAAATGGAAGCAGAGCTGTGAACCACAGCACTGTCGAGATAGGCGAGGGAGAGATGAGATGTAGGCTGAAGATCTGAGGAGACTTGCTGTCACTCAGCCTTCAGCGATGACGACCGGGCAACTAGAGTGAAACTGCAAAACCACAGTAATGCTGTAGACTATGAGAATGTGGATAGGAGGGCTGGAGACTTGAGAAGATTTGCTGTCACTCAACCTCCAGCGGTAACCACCAGGCTACAGGCGTGAAATTGCAATGATGATGATGATGATGATGATGATGATGAAATTAGGCCAATTAATGACTGCAAAAATGCGTCTGATTGTTCAAGTGAAATTGAGAGTGCTATGGGTGGGCAAAAAAAGTCAAATAACCATAAATGATTCAGAATATTGCAAAGACTTTTTTGAAAAAGCAACAGCAGAGCCTAAGAGGATTGAGACAAATTTGAAAAGGAGTTCTTCTGTGGGTAAAATGCTATCAAACAGCATAGCATTCCACGGAGAAATTTTTTTGTGAAAAGAAGAATGAATCAATGTGACAAAGTTGTCCTATTTTAATAAATATGCACATCTACCCTAACCTTCAACAACCACCACCTTGATCAGTCAGCAGCCATCAACATCTAGGTAAGACCCTCCACCAGCAAAAAGATTACGACTTGCTGAGGGCTTAGATGATGATTAGCATATTGTAGCACAGCATTTTCTTTATTTAGCAATTAAGTATTTTTTAATTTAGGTTTGTAGTTTTTTGGTAGACCTAATACTACTACTTCATAGATTACTGTATAGTGCAAACATAACTTTCATATGCAGAGGGAGAAAGATTTATTGCTATATTTGCTTTATTGTGGTATTCTGAAACTGAACCTGCAATCAGGGCCAGCCCTAGGATCCCTGCTGCCCTGGGTAAACTAAACTTACGCACTCTTCAAAATATGTTATTATCTCATATTCTTAAAACATCAAGAAATTTTCTTATTTTTATTATTTTTAATCCAGTTAATGTTTAATTCATTTTTCCACTTTTCTATTTGTATTTGGTAAGCCACAATGTCTCAGATGAATGACAAGTGCCCCCTAACACTTGGCGCCCCAAGCAGTTGGCTATATTGCTGATATGAAGGGTTATCCCTGCCTTCAATATCACTAATGTATGCCTGTGTATAATGAAACACTTTGCAAAACTTGTAGCAAAAGTTACACGAATACATGAATTTCAAATTTGGCAAAAACGGTTGAGTCTCTACAGGTTCGTCTAGTACTTATTAAAAATCATCAACTAAAACGGTCAAAATAGGTCAACATTGGTTTCTTTAGTCTCTATGTTATTCTGATTGGTTGGCTGTCTGACTATGTATGTATGTGTCATACATACAGGTTATACCAATGAAGCTGGAGGGCTGAAAGTCTAAACATTCATTCCTTGTTATGTCTAGAAAGAACTTTTTTTTTCCATACACACCCAAGTTTTTAGGGTGGG
Source organism: Thysanoteuthis rhombus (assembly GCA_963457665.1). NCBI lineage: Eukaryota > Metazoa > Mollusca > Cephalopoda > Oegopsida > Thysanoteuthidae > Thysanoteuthis > Thysanoteuthis major. Next base: position 11,638,120 of record OY735220.1, read on the forward strand.
GTCAATTAACAATGCAATTTTATGCTAAATTAGTCCCTTAGATTGAATCTGGAAGACTATGTGCTTGTTTTTTTCAAATTTGGACTTTTTAATGATGCTGCAAAAAGCAAAAGAAATAAGTCCCCCTTCTTTACAATTTTTCAATCAATACAAAAATACCAATACAGCATACTGCCAAAAGACATCAGTGACATTTGTTGACTGACTAAGCAACTCTTTTTTTTCCTTTTTTTTTATTCACAGAGAGAACTAAAGAAGAAGAAAATCAACAAAATCAACAAAAAACCTGCACTCTTGAATCAATGCAAACAGACATTGGTTGTCTTTCTAAGGAAATGACCTGCATCCGTCAGGAACTGCGGACAACCATTGAGTTGCTATGCAACTTAACACATGTACCAAAGGAACAATTTCTCTGTCCAATGCCAGAACAGAGGCTTTTGGCCCCAAGAACTACAGTCAAAGTCCAAAGTCACAACATAGACCTCGCTCAAGAGGATCTGACCTCTGACACTTTGACGCCATTTACAATTACTTCAAAGGACTTTGAAGATATCACAAGTGAAACTGGTGTCTCTGAGGTGACACCTGATGACATTGTATCCGATGCATGCCTAAGTGAGGAATATTGTATGAAAGATAATATAGAATGCAAGAAGGTTGAACCATTAGCTGATTCCAGCTCCAAGATGGAGGAAGCTGGGTATTCTGGGAGTTCTGATTTTAAAGAAAGTCTCAGTGCCAATAAAACACCACATATCAGCGTCATTTTTGAGCCAAACGTTGTAAAGGTGAAATGTCCAGCCAACTCCACTGCGGACATTTTACAAAACACAGGTAAGCTAGACAGGCAAGAAACTTCTGGCTCAGGTACCTCAGCATCTAGATCTGGCTCAAACTCTCCCCTTCCGCTTGGGTTGACAGACTTTCCATCGACAGAGGAGAGTGTAAAAAAACATATTGTCACAGAAACTACTAATGTGTAAATACAAACAAAACAGGTACCTTTTTTTTTTTGTTTTTAATAAAAACCCATCAGTAGGGATGATTTGTTCTGTGAAAGATGTTTCCTTTTTCCTTGTGTGAAAACAAAAATGTCTAACAAGGTAAAGTTATAGATAAAAGAGAAAAACAGGATGGTGATTTCTCTCTCTCTCTCCATTTCTCTCTCCCTGTTCTGAAAGCAATGGTTCTCAGAGTTTCCCAAAAAACATTCCTCCCCTTGCGATCGAAGGTTTCCACCAATTTTCCTCCATTTTGAATAGTCATCTAATAATTTTTTCACCATTATACGTTCCATTTTGCATTCCTCTCCTGGTAGAAATTCCCCCAGCAATTCCTCCCTTGACTAATTTTCCTCCTCTGAGGAAGTTCTACCCCTGAGAATTAAGTGCCTCCCATTTGAGAATCACTTGCCCTACAGGATCACTAAACATATCTGTATTTGGTAATCAAGGAAACTCTGTTGGTTATCTATTGTTTACAGGTGATGACTGATTCAAGATGACGTGTAATGGCCTCTGCAGTATCTGCTGGTTTAAAGCCTTGCCATCTGTTGGTTCAAATCCCTTCTTAACCTTTAGCTCTTTGTAGGTGACTTTGTTTGTCAAGCAAAAGTTTGTCCTGACACTGCAGCTGAATGATAATGTGTTTGAATTTCCTATCGTGTTGTTTATGTCAATTTCAGTCTTTCATGTACAGACACGCAATTTACAGGCTTTCAAAGTTATTAAACGCATGAAATCTTGGTGCAGAGTCCTAAAGGTTAGACAGCTGTCAGTTTCACCTGAAAAAAAAAAACCTTTTGAAATGAACTGAAGTAAACTGAATGAATGAAAGAAAAAACTTTTCAAAGTGTCCTTTTAATCTTCACAAGATGAGTATGAAAAATGTTATTTTTCTATAAAATCACATTTATTCACTCCATTAAATAGAGAATATTTAACTATAACTTTATACTTTTTTATTATAATGAAAACTAAGGAAGAATTACAAAGGAGGAAAAAAAATCCTTACTTGGTGGTAAAAGTTATTTTAACATTTTTATTCTTGTTATTAACTCCAGTTTCCAACTCAAAAAGGAAAAGGGAAGTAAATTTCCATTTAATACCCTACATCAGTACCCGTTCCCCTGATCCTCTTACCACTGCTGGTTTTAGCTGTATTCCTAGTCCAATTATAAATGTCATAAGTCTATTTCTTACTTTAGGGGAATAATGCTATCTTTTATTAAAATCAAATATGAGGTAGATTGTACAGATTTACCTCTCTTACTATATTTATTCATTTGCTTGTAATTCAGAAAAATACTTATTCTATACCTGGTAGAACCAAGGTTGCCAGTGCTGTTTTGGGTTTTTTTTTTTTACATTTCTCACTGTATTTTACATAACTTTGCACAAACCTTCATATTATACATCTAAAATATTAGCTAAATTCATACAAAATCTAATATATTCATATTTTTCACAATATGAGATTTGTCAAATTTATTTACTTTCATGTTATAAAACTAATAATCTTTTTGTAAGATTCAAAACAGCTATAGGATTCAAAATGGTCTCAATTTTTGAAGATTTTGATGAATTATAATAAAATCAAAAGTGAGGAACATTTATTTGTACTACTATGTTGTAGCTAACTCATAACTGTTGATAAATAGGTCGAAATCATTTATTTTCAAACTGCCTTATTGAATTAAAAGTTATCTGGGTTCTATACAATCTGCTGGCAACCCCGCATAGAATTTAAGGACTATCATCAATATGAGGATAAATATAATCAACCTTTTGCATCAAAGTTTCTCTCCAGGAAAATATCTCTTTATCATTTTCAGTTGTTACCTCCTATGTTTCATCATTGGATGTTTCTTCTTCATTATCAGATACTTACCTGGCACTTTTATCAGAACCAGGTCATCCATGGCCTGGGAATCAAAATTATAGTTCAGTTCCTGGGGATTTTCCCTCCAGACTGCACCTCCCCATTGCGCTTGAAAGATAGGGTCAGGTCTGAGACTTGCCAAAAGGCAACTGCCCAGGGAGCAATTGTCTCTACCCACACATAAATGTGACGGTCTTGTGTCACTTGCTGCCTTTGTGGAGAGGTGGATAAATACCAAAATGCTGATGGTTGATCTAAATTAGATCTTTATTAATCATTTCTTTCAAATGAAATTCAAGTATTTCTTTAGTCTGCAATTTGACAAGTGAAAAAATTCAGAATTTCAGAAATTCTAATATAAAGCTTGGACTTGATTGAATTTTTGTATTTTAATAATCATGTCATGCCAGTTTTAAATGCACATATATCCAATTGCTATCACAACCAATGATATTACTAAGTAATATGTGAGCAAAATCCGAGAGTATTTTTATCTATATAGCACCTCAACATGTGGCAATGGTTAACTATCTAGTCTTGCAGACCATTATAACTGTAGTAAGTTTGATATTCGCTGGGTACTCACACACTTGCGGTCTTGTGCCAAACTAAGCTAAGCTTAGTAAATATCAGCTGTATTTGATCCACACCATAAAGGTTCATAGACTGTTCACCATAGAAGAGTAATCAAATAATCTATATAAATCTGCTCTTATGCCAAAGTTGATTTGGTCAGAAAAAATATGCATGGGCTCATTTGATCCGTCTAAAGTTCAAGTGATCCAAATTAAAGAAAAAACACCTGCAGCTATCACTATATATATAATAATAGCTTTGAAACTGATCAATACCTATTAATTGATCAGATTTATACAACACATTTCAGATCAGACCTTTTTAATCCAATGGGTCATTCAGGTACTTACCAATGATCTGATTACAATGTCGATTTCGTTTTGAGATTCTGAGATGAGGCACATTGGAAGCTGCTTATTGTGATCACTTTGGGACAGGGTCTTCTAGACAACAGTAACCAGCTGATAACATAGAGCGAGGGATATATAGAGGAAACTGTTTATTGTGATCACTGTGGGATGGGGTCCTTTGAATGACAAAAGATATGTGGATATAAGAATTGTCAAATTTTTACATTCATTATCATAGATTGACTGTTATTTTATTAAATTCATTGTTATAAACAACTTAACATCATAAGAATATTTTATTATAGTAAACATGATTTTTGATAATTTCTGATTCCTTTTGAATAAAGTGTTTTGACTGATTTTGATGACAATAATCATTTGATAACATTATATGGGATTATAGTGAATGGCTTCTTCTGTATTTTTCATTATTACATGTATCAAATCGCTCTAGCCCAACAAATGGCCCGTCTGCCCAACTAGTCAAGTGGCCTATAGATTCTCCTCTTTTCGCTCATCTATGTGCCTAGCCACATTTTGAGGGCTGCAGCCTTGAAAAACTGCATGCGTACTCCACCAGACACCATCCAAATCATTTTTTTGTTTCTTCAAAAAAGCTCTTTTGGGTCTCAATGGTCATTTTGGACCAACAATGCCCAAATCTTGTGCTGGTATTTTTTTAGATCATTTTAGATATAAGATCAATTTTTTTAGATAACTTTAAATCAAAGATCTATTTTTTTCAGATAATTTTAGATGAAAGATCTATTTTTTCAGATAGTGTTTTGGATAATTAGTTCTAGTACATGCGAGCAGTAATTCATTTAAGCAAGGTACAGCAATTAATTCAGTAAAATTTCTTGAATAAAGGCAGCTGAGCCCATAGTTATAAAAATCAGCAGAAAGATATAGACTCCAGTTGAAATGAATAATAAGATATGTGTAATAATGAAAATACTTGGGCCTGCTTCATGGCTGAGATAGCTGTGTATGTCTCACAAGTCTAAGAGTTCAGTGTTCAACCACAAGTTAAAGCAATCATTCTGAATGACAGTCAGCTCCCTCACATCTCTTGGTTGCATTTTTACCCAAGCTAAATTCAGTAAATATTCCTGGATTCTGGGATGAATCAGTGCTTCAGCTCATATGCCAATCCTGTTTAGCAAGACGGTTTTTATTGGGTGGAATTGCAAGTTTCCCCCAATTTTTTTGCTATTTTTATCCATAGCTTGAGGAAAGAATGGATTCCACTCCTGGTTTTGAATCCAATATTGTCCTTGTTCTAGAATGCTTGTCAATAAAGGCTAGAGAGCCCAATCTCTCCTGTTATTTTACCCATAGCTGGGGAGGGAAGAGATGGATTCATACCCTTCCAGAGGCCATTCGTAGAATGAATCCAAATAGCCTCAGGAGAAATTTGAACTCAACTTGTTAATTCTATTTTCCATGACCATAATCCCACTCCAACCTCCTCGTATACAAATAGTTAATCTCAGAAACTCAAAACAAGACTGCTACTATGACTACTAAGTAGTCAACAATACAGTATGGAATTGGTTGAAAAAAAAGGTAATGGCAGAAAGATTGATGTTTGGTAAGCTAATAGTAAGGCTTCATCCATGAATGACAGGCTCCCAAGGTATGGGCAGCAAGTTCAAGTCTCATCCATTGCTACTTCTTGGTTCTAAATTCCTGCAGTTTAATTTAACATTCAAAAAAAATAAAACTGCTGAAATTATTGTGATGAAAAGCAGTAAAAAGATGAGGAAATTAGTAAAAACTAAAAGTATCCAGTGCTGCAAGGTTAATGGGAACTGAATTTTGAATAACTGTTGTTGCAAAATGTGGCAAAATCTTTTCTTGTACTTTTTCTGTCATTCTGTATATATTTCTGCCATCATAAAAAAAAGAAATCAATAATTCTCGATTTGATAAATGAAATTTTCCGTTTGGGTATGGTTTTTTTTTCATTTTCAAACTATAAAAAAAATGTAAAAAAAAAATTTTGTAAGAAAAATCTTTGTAAAAATTCACAACTCTCAAAATATTTTGTTTCAATTTGAAATTTATCTTTTTTTTTGTATTATTCAAAATACACCATTTTTATCATCACCCAATTAGTAATGAAAAAAAAAAAACAAGAGTATTATCAGTAGTTAGAGGAGGAAATTTGTTTTTTTCTTTTGATTTAAAAAAGATGAATGAAACAAAAATGTCTTTGCAAAATAAATTTTTCGTTATTTCACAAGAAAATTCTTGCTCTACTCCTCTTTCAAAACCCTTTTGAAATTATCCACTAAAGACAAATCATTACCCATGATCTCAAAGAGGGTACAATAGCAGCACCCCACAACCTTGGAGAAAACTCACCTCGAGACATCCCCAGAATAAAACCGTCTCTTCTGGACAAAACCTATTCAAAACAAAACCCCTCATAGGAAAAGTAATTTACAAAATATCTATATCATATTTTATCATTTACAGTGTATGAACAACTCTATCCCTGACCTTAAGCCCTACCTAAAAGAAAATATTAAGCTTTAAAATGTGTGATTAGAATATGAGACCAGATGAACTCTTTAAGGTTAAAAAAAATCAATACTGTGACCAATAACTTGAATTTTTGTCACATCTTCATTTGACCTAGGGGATTTGTCTTTGTATTTTAATGAGGAGGTTTTATCCAAGGGAGACTTTGTCTTGACCCTGATCTCAAACTGTGGAATCTATCATCTGGCTTGGAGTGACACAACATTTTAATTGATTTATTGACCTTCCTCAGATCTATGCGGCCCTTGGTGGCTTCTAGATATTTTTTAGATGTGAAAATCTACTAGGTGCAATACAGACACAAGAATCAAACAATATATTGGCTTTGACTTTTCTAAGACAACTAAGATGAAGACAGAGATCTGAAGTAGTTTGGGAAAGTTTACTTTAAAACAGAGGTTGGGGAACAGGAGTATATAACTCTAAGTGCAGTAAAAATGAAAGAGGCTTGAAAAAAGAATACTGATGAAGTTTACTTGGGGACACTAAATTTAAGTAGTTAAATCATTTAGTACTCTGGTGACCAAATTCTTTGCTGTGACATTATTATTTCAGAACATATCAATGTTAATTTAGATAAGTGGACATGTTTTCATTTGTGATCTCTTATTTTACAGCTCAATTGTAAAACCACTTACATTCAAATGTCAACTACTGTATTCATGTGAATGTATGTGAATATTGGAAATCAATTTTTGTGAAGAAAATGTCTTGTTTAAGTGCTCTTTAAAGCTTTGTACTGTACCATAATAGTTGTGGAATTTAATTTCTAGATCTAGAAAAATATCACACTGAATAATCAAATAACCATAGTGTTAAAATTCAAAGTCATGTAAAAAAAATTCCATTAAGAAATAAATAGGGTCAGAGTAAATTCTACTTTTGACATTACTGACGTTCTCTACAGGAAAACATCCAGAATGAAGTGAAAAACATCTAAAAAAATCTAGAAGTTAGAGAATCTTGATGTTATTAATAAACTCATCAAATAAAGGTCGCCTAAGGGTCAAAAAGCTTTCTTTCCAAAAAGGGGTATAGCTGAGTGCAGTACCAATTTTCAAGTCAGTGGACCCTATGGTATGGCCAGGAGTGCTGGAACACGCAAACATATAAACAAATACACAAACACACACACACATATAAAGAAAGATTGAACCCATCACCATCTTTGATGGCTATGGTTGTTCAATTTTGCATCTGTGTTATTCAAATTACAGCATTTGTGGCTTTTTCAGTTTAAAAAAAATTAATTCTTGACTTTGAGAGGAGATTATTTTTCATTTTAAGTGCAATGAGTTTGTTATTTTTTTTACTTCAGGGTGGATAATATCATTTAACACAAATATATTTTGAGTACTACTCCAAAAAGTTCCCCAACCCTTGCTTTAAAAGCTTACAGATAAATTCCAATAAATTAGGTCACTATTTTATTATTTATAAGATTCCCACTTTATCTGTAAAAGGTCTGTGGTAAACTTAGCATTCTGACTGAGGACATCATTCAATCTTTAAGAAAATGATTGGTGAAAAAAACTGTCTTCCTTCAACTGTTGGCTATATCATATGACTGGGCCAAAGCCTGAAAGGGCAGCTGTCAACAGGGCTGGATTTAGACCTTAAAAGGCCCAGGGCACTTCAGAAATTAAAATACACAGCAAATCACAATTCATCTAAAACAATTGAGGGTGTTATAATGAAATGAATTCCAAGTAGTAATTAGCAATATATTATCAGAGTTTTTAATAGCTATATATTTGTACAGAGAGGGCCAGGGGAAATTGCCCCCTCCCCCTTAAAAATCTAGGCCTGGATGTCTTTCATATTCTAATCATCTTTACCGTTTAAAGATACACTCAAATGAAATCAGACTAGAAAATTGACTTTGACGCAAGTATGTATGGTATTTGTCACATAAATTATTATTATTATATCATTTTTTTCTGAATTTAGCCAAACCAGATTTGTGCTGGTTTTCAATAAAAATCATTGAATAATTATCATACCAGCATCTATAAATGATGACTCTCAAGTTCTATCAACTAAACCTCAGGATTTGGTGAATAATGTGATCTCAACTGTAAATTTTAAGGATAAAAAATTTGATCTATATTTAATCCAAAACTTGGGGCTCAATTTTTACAAAAGTTTTGTCCAGTTAGGCATCTCCATTGTTACATGAGATTGACTTTTACATTTGTACATATATATGTGATGGGTGTGTGTATGTGAGTGTGTATGTATGTATGTATGTATGTATGTATGTATGTATGTATGTATGGATGGATGGATGGATGGATGGATGGATGGATGGATGTATGGATGTATGGATGTATATGAGTGTGTGTGCATGTGTATATTGTGTGTGTGGGTGTGCAAGTGTGCCCAGTTTTATAGATGCATGAATTTTCATCAGCCCACTTCAGCCCTACTTCCCAACAAAATTACCCTCAGAAATATATCCCACAAGTACATCATTACAGGTACCCCCACTTTCCAAAAGTTTTTTGCAACCTTTTTTGATTTTATGAAGGAAAGCAAAAAGCGAAAATAGCGTTAAGTGTTTGTTTTGCAGCGAGCTGTCATAGAGGTAGTGTGCACTCTCTTCCTCATTTCATCTCTGCTTTTAATATATATGAGTGTTATTTTAGGTTTTATGAGTTATTTGCTATGATTTGGTAAGTTTTTTTTTTTGAGTTTGGGAACGCTAACAAATTTTTACCTCATAAATGAATGGTAATAGCTTTTTGGCTTTATGCCATTTCGGCTTACGGAATGTTTTAATAGGAACACTCTACTTTCGAGTTGTGGGGGAAACCTGTACCTCCTTTTAAACGATTATGTACAGAATTTATTACATAAATCACTGTCATCAATTCTTTTATATTCAGCAATATTTGATTTGTTTTGTTTTTGATAAAAGTCACTGAATAATAATCATCAATTCATGTGTAAATTAAGACTAATAACCAGACCTCAGGATTTGGGGAGCAAGGAGATCGCTAATGTAAATTTAAATTTTATAACTCTGTATCAATATTCTCCATATTTGCTGGCCTATAAGATGCATGGTTTACAAAGATATTTAGGGAAATACTATTCACTGCAACTCATACAAGCTCACTATTTCAAGCTTCGGTAGAAACTTCCCTAATTATCATTAGACGCACTTCAATATTTGCATAGTTTTTTTAATCAAATATGCATCTCATATGCCAGAAAATACAGTATTTCAAAATCTCGATTGTGACTTTACACAAAAGTGACTTATACAAGTGGAACTATGATAGTTTTTTCTGTGAAAATGTTCATTTTAAAACTTGTGATTATTACAAGGGATGACTGTAACCATAGAACTCTATTAATCCAAAACAAACAACTAAATAAACCATCTCATATGAAACCAGATTTGAAACTGGATGTACATAATAAAACAGGTGCTTGCATTTTTTTTTTTTTGTATTTTTTGCAGTTGTGCATTTTCTAATCCAATATTGATAGACAATTGATCTGATACAATTGGCAATATTGTACAACTCATTTTGACAATAACTGTGAAAATTGGGTATTTATTTAAAAAGACTAGTAGGTTTTAGATTATCAGAGAATAAAAGATTGGTAGTTCAGTGTATGATTGATTGATAGAAACATACAAAATTAGTTGATATGAAAAAGTGTTTTGATTTTGACAATAGAATGAGTGCCTGTAATATAAATAGGTAAAAATACAAGCAAATAGTAAATGTGAATGAAATACTTTGACAAAAATTTGGTTGGATTAAGAAAGAGTCAGAACTAGAATTGTACTATGAGATGGAGGCCCCAGCTAGTTTGGAGGTCGCCATCAACTGAAATGATAATGAATGAATTAAAAGTTATTTCTGATCTACAAGATGTAAATGAGTACTTTTTACTGGGGACAATACTGAATTTGTGTGGTGGCCTACAAAAAGTATTACGTCTGGTCATGGGTTGATCGGTAGCCCCAGAGCACCATCTCTCCATTGCACTCAATAGGGTTGTGGGTCACCCTAATGTCTTCATGACACTATTCGTGAATGACTGGGGCGATTTTTGTTCTTGGCCTCATACATGCGTGTTTGCACCCCCTTTAAACTTGACTTTGTGTCACATATTGCCCTAGTGGGAAGGTGAATAAATACCTACAAACAGTATTGCTGACTCAAAAAGATATAAGTGAAGGCGCCCCCCCCCCAATTCCAGCAAAATAATGTGACTTTGGGGCAAATCAGTGGTATTTTGAGTAAATCTATAAATTTTTTGGCAAATCAAGCCCTTTGCCACCCTTAACCAAAAAGTACCCAGACGCCTCTTTTGTTAAAGATGAACTTTGGGGGGTTGACTTCAGCAAAGGTACACTTAAATATTTGTAAATAGCCCACAAAGAAAATCAAATTCATTGTTATTGTTGATGATGATGTTGGATTGAATTGTCAGTTGGAAATATCTGTTTATTCTTACCACGTTTTTGTGGTGTCTAATCATTTAGCATGTTGATTTGTTAATTAATGGGATTCATTAATTAATCTGATCTCTAGGAGAATGTATGTGAGACGGAAGTGGTTGGGTTGTTTGGCGGGGTGGGGATAAAATATGATTATTTTGATAAACTTTTCTGAAGTTTTTTTTTGTATTTTGGTTTACTAAAAAATTTTATTCATATCTTTTAAATTTTAGTTTTTACTTACTGGGAGTATGTGCAAACACACACACACATACACGCACACGCACACACACACACACACACACACACACACATACACACACACACAGACACACACATATATGCGCATACAATTTCTATATAATATTTATGTACTAACAATGTGAATATCATAATATAAGAAATAAGTCAGTTATCTTCATTTTTTTTTTTCGGGATGATGAGATAAACAGTGAAAAAAATATTTCTGCTTCAATTATTATGTATGTAATAGTTGAAATTCTTCCTCATTTATATGGTTATTTCTTTCTCAATGTTTCTGCTGTGTCCCCTAAGGCTTTCTCCAGCGGTTCATCATTTTCTTTCTTTCTGTCTTCTGTCTGATTTGTCATCTTTAAGGGCAAAACAACATTAAAGAAAAGGGAGAAACTTAAATCCTGGAATGCATGCCTGTATTCTACTTGACATTTCAGAACCGTTAAATACGTAGTAAATAATTTGATATGCTAAATCTGTTATATCTGTTATCAGGATGTACCACGTTTTAGTACCAAGTTCCAAGTTTCTTCCCTTTGACTAAGTGATCTATTTAGGATATCCAGAAATAGACTTTTTGATCAAAGGTTCCAAGATGCTATTTATATTAATGCATGGTCTGCTGATGGAATCAACCGAGTGTAGTATACAGGCAGCTTCCTTCAGACATTTCCAATTTTCCTTTAATACTTGGACCTCATTCCATACTTTAAGAGCCTCTAAGCACTGAAATGATTATGGCGCATGTATATATGTAATTGAAAGTAAAACCAATACTGAACTTTAAAAGAAATTTTATCTTTCAAAATGTAGCAAAACTTACTGTAAACACTAGGGCACCAGTGTTGTATTGCATGAAAAATATGATACTAGATTGAGAATACAAAGATGACTTTAAATCCAATAGACGGGCAACCATTCAGTATTACTACATGAGAATCGGATACCAATAAACATAGAATAATTCATTATAAAAGATCAACATAATATTCAGTGAAACAAACTCACTCTAGCAAATAAAGAATGCAAACTTTCATTTTTATTTCTTGAAGAAAATTATAATGAGGGAAGAATTCAAGTACACAAATACACTATTTGCGTCATGGTCCATTGTAACTCCTATGCTGGAAAAATTCTGTGGCGAACCCCACCCCCCACCCCCCACCTACTTGTTGCCCTCAGGATGTGCTTATTTGCTTAATGGTTAATCCAGAACTGCATAGGGGTCTCTATCCACCCTCGTCCTTCCATTTCCTCTATTATTTGAACTTCATTCGATACCTTTAGAGCCTCTAAGCACTGAAAAGATTATGGTGCCTGTATGGGGGTCTGTGTCCACCCTCCTCCTTCCAGGCATGGTTTCTCCCTTTTCTCTATTGTTGATTTGCCGTTAAGGAAAACAAACCAGACGGAATAAGACAGGAAGAAGACAAAGAACCTCAAAGAAGGCAGGAGGTACACAGCTAAAATGTTAAGAAAGATATATCAACTTAGACAAGAAGAAAAGTTCAACTATGACACGCACGATTCTCACAAAACCCAGACAAAAACTATCTTTGCTTTGTTTTTTTTTGTTTGTTTTGTATTAATTTATTTTATTTGAATATTTGCTCATTTGAAACTTTTCAATTTTCTTTCAAAAGATTTCCATCCCCAATAAAAGTGTTTTTGAATGGTTGATTGGACATATTCTCTTGTATAAAGGAACATTTCTAAGCCAAATATTTGAGTACACCTATAAAAATAAAATATTTAATTTAAATTTGTCTTTCTTCTGTCTTTTTTGCTTTTCCAGAGACTGTTTTTCTTTCAGACTACTTGATCTTATTATTGTTGTTTTCTATCAATGCTCAAGGTTGATATACTCTTCATTATTACTCCAATTTGAAACAGTCACTTAAAACAGTCAACATAGTTTTTCTGTTCCATTTTTAAGTTGGCCTGGCTGACTGGCTATGTATGTATCATACACAAATCGAGCTAGAGGGCTGAAAATATAAACATTTACTCCTTATTATGTCCAGAAAAAAAAAAAAAATTTTCTAAAAATCCCCCCCCCCCCGCATAAGTTTTCAGCATGGGGTTCAATTTGTAATGTACATTCATGCTGAATGGATCCCTTGCTTGTTTTTTTCAAAAGTTTAGACTTTTTTCTTATTGATCACTGCCCAACAACAGGTCAGTGAAGTAAACTATTCATGTATCACCCCCTTTTCGAATTTTTTAATTGATTGCTGCTTAAAGATATTGGTAGCATGATGGTTTCTATTGAATGACCAGGCAGACCTGTTTCATTGCTAGTTTTACTCCATCTTATTTTTGTTGGTTCTACCTCAGCATTCTTCAGCTTCTTTATTTTCAATTTCACACTGTTTGCTTTACCACCAATGGATGTTCATCCAAGACTGCAATCCAGAATTAAAAAAACAGGGTATAATATTCCATCAGGATAATAGACCATACATTTCTATGGTGACCAGGCACAAATTACTACAGTTTGGCTGAATAGTTTTCACTCATTCTCTGTATTCCCCAAATTTTGCATTTCATTGTTTATTCTGGTCTTTTCAAAACTCTCCAAATGAAAAAAAAGTTCCAATTCCATGGAAGGAGAAAAATGCAAAAAATTCTGGGAAGATGGAATTATGAAGTTATTTCAAAGATGGTAGAAAATAGCGGAATCTGTTAATATGCTGTACAATAAATCCAAATCAACATGCATGTTTATAGAAAATGAAGTCGGCAAACTGAAATAAATTCAGTTTCTAGATAGTTTTTGTTTATGTTGCATTAATGCCCTTGAGCAAAGCATAAATCCACTTTCCTCAATAGTACAGGCCAAGGATCACTCCCTGTTGCTTGTAACCCATTACAATGTGTCGCATGTTACTTTGAAAGGAAAGGGGTAACACCAACCGATTCCTATTGCCTTATGAAATGCCATGAAGGACCCGGCATGACACCCTTGGGTCATGTGCTAAAAGCATAAGCAATGAAGACTATCACTTGGAAAATATGGAATATCAAGAAAAAGAATTTTCAACAGCCAAAGTTCATTATTAGATTTGGGACAGGGATCATGGGAATTAACCTGCCATGCTGGCCCATGATGCATTCATAGATGAGAATATATAGATACATGCCTTTTCAAAGGGCATCCAAGCAAAGTTAAGACAAACTGTGTCAGCCTCAGTTTTAACTTGACTCCCCAATCTCATCTTTCATGCAGTGAACTGCTTGGCTAACTCCAAGAAAAATACTTCATCATGACATTCTGAATTGAATGTTGATCAATTGAAGTCAGTAGTTCTCAATTGTGGTTATATGATGGTTCACAAAAAAGCATCAACTCAGATGGTGCACCAACTGTCACCATTATCATCCATTATAAATCCACTGCTGGACAAAGGCCTTTCATGTCTCCTCCCATGGAGAGCACGATTGTGCTAATCTCTGGTTTCTCCAACTTGTGCCTGATCTTTTCCTATTGTTTTTACTGTCCTTCGGGTCCCAGTCAATTGGCCTTTTGCTCAATCTTTTGTCCTTTCATCTATGTACCCTGCCCATCTCTATTTTTATTGCTTAATTATTTGTGCAATGTCCTCCATCCTGTCCATCTCTTGGATCAACATTCATCTTTTTCTATCGCTAGAGTTATTCCTAACATTGCTCTCTCTGCTACTCTAAATTTGTTTTCAAGTCGTTTTATAAGTTCCCAGGTTTTGCACCTTTACATCATAGCTGGTATTATGCATTGATCAAATACTTTATGTTTTACTTTACATATACATATATATACATTAAAGTCTCACACAACACTATCCCTAAAACTGTAAAAAACTTCCAACCCTGCAACAAAAGAAATAGTCTATGCTACAACCACCTTAAGCACACCAACACCTTCACTAGCTCTACCACTAAGAAGACCTACTACGTATACCATAATTCCAACCGTAGAAGCAAAAATGTTATCTTTCTCCTAGAATATAATAGATGCAAATTGCAATACATAGACAAGTCCGAGTGGCAATTCAACATTAGACTTAATTACCATAGGCATAGAATTGAACCACCCAATCATCCAAACCTACTCCCAGGAGAACTACACTTCCAGATCCCTGGCTACAATTTTGGCACAGATGCGAGATTTACAATCATTAAAACAATAGAAGAAAATACACCTCCAGATGTGACGAAAATTCTAGATCTACATGAAGATATGTGGATTAACAAATTTAAAACTCTCTTCCTTAATGGACTCAATATTAAACTTATCAATTCTGATCACACTAATCTCTAAAAACAAAATATTTTCAATCATAATTACCCTATACTCACCAACTCACTATTCTTTTGACTATTGTTCTATCTAAGCCCAAACACCCCTCAATATTCATATACTCTCATTCTCCACAACCACACCCTATCTCCCTCCATGTATATCCAACATTGGGAACTTCTCACAGTCACACAGACTCCTACCTACAGAAACCTATGTGGGGTATTTCATTTGTACAACTCAAAGCCATCAGACTTTTCAGAACGTCCACAATGACAATTAAGGAAATAGAACATACATTTCTCAGAAGATATTTGATCATACATAACAAGGAACTCTTTACCCCACCATCTAGACTGATACCAGAGATAGCTTTATCTCAAACTTAGCAAGTACCCAAACAGTCTAATACTAAATTACTATCCAACTCCCCAGTATCCAAGACAACCAATGCTCAAGAATACCCATAAAATACACATAACTGCTGCTACTACTTCCGACAGGATATCCAAGCATACCACCAGAGATTTCTCTATGAACACAGTCTTGACTTACCATTGTGACCAAAAATGAATTCTCTCTCTCTTGATCATGATTTTTGCTTCTAAAGCAAAACATCTGATGCTAAATTTGTTTTCTGCAGAAACCTTTTCATCACTGAAAGGTACACACATGCTACTGAAGATGGGAACCTTTCCGGAAATATGTATGTCATATTAATTAATTCATTCATGAATTAATTAACAAATAAAGTCTCCATATACTTTTACTCCTGAGTCTGTCTCATTCCCTCTTCATAAATAAATATAAATACATACTTGCTTTTCCTTTCATCTGTTGCTAAAAAGGTTGAGATCTCACAAAAATCTACTAATAAAACCACTATATTGGCAACTTTGTAGCCAAAACTGGACAGGCATAATACTCCTACTTGACATGTTCAAGGCTCAAAATACATAGTTGCTGCACACTAAAGCTAACAGTTTGTGAATAACTGATTCAAGTCCTCAGATGAACAGTACATTCCTTTCTTGTTCTCTTAGTTTTTTTTCTCTTTCTCTCTGCTTTCATAGAAGCATGTGAGGATTAAGATATCAACTCCTGCTTGATACCTACACAAACCCACCCCACCAGGAGGATTATCTTGCTAGCTGTCAATCCTCTTCATTCCCAAATGCTTTTAGCTAATCCACCATGCACTGAGATTTGCGATCAAAGCTTTTTTGACTTTTATATAACGTACGATTAATATGATGGCTTTACACTTTAATTAAAAATAGCAAAAATATTAACAGAACTTGCACAGAGCCGTGAAAAGGATGGGATTATTTATGTATGGATCAGCACTTCTGCCTAGGATCAAAGTATCTGTGTACTCTGCCTAGAATCAAAGTGTGGGTCCCCAGCCCACTTCCTCAGATCAAAGTATAGTATCTGTGCACTCTGCCTTGGATCAAAATCTTGCTCGCCATCATTTCTGTCTAGGATTACAGTGCCATTGAAAATTATTACACACACATCTACGCTTATGTATAAGTGACAAAAATTGAGATGGGACGGATACTTAGCCAGGAGGAAAGACAACAGATCAAGCAAAAGATTAACTGAATGGTGCTTATGGGACAGCAAATGCAGAAGGAAAAGAACAGACACAAGATGGAAGAATGAGATATAATAGTATGTGGGTGAGACATGGCAGAGGTTCAAGCAATGACAATCTTCCTGGAAGGAATAGGGAAAGGCCTTTGGTCAGCAGTGGTCATATGATAGCTGATGCAGCTCCATTTTCTTTAAATGGGAGATCATTTCAAACAAGTTTCTATATGATATAACCTAATTTATGATTATTCTGTCAGATCACATACATCTATTTCTTAATACATCACTGTCAATCAATTGGGTTGAAAGCATATATATATATAGATATATATAGATATACTCACACAAACACACACAGACACAGTGCATTTCATATTTGTGGATTACTAAAAGTAAAAAATGATGATACAAAGTTTACATATTTAGTAGCAAAATATATTGTGTCAATATAATAGTGTATTTTTGTAAAAAAGTCAAATGCATAAAGGAGATAAGTGTGTAAATAAATGCAGGAGGAAAAAATTTTAGTGGAAGTATTCATTGCATTTTTTTTTATCATAATGTTTCATATTGGATACTATTCAGTTTTCCTAGAGATTTATGAGATTCTCAGATAAAGTATTTTTCTTATTCTATGTATTCTTTGAACAAACATCTTCATTTTTGTTGTTTCCAGCACAATGTCTCGACCAATATATCCTTTAGCCTTCCAGAATTGTCTTACGTTCTAGGATGAAGCATTCTCATGATTTCAGACATTTTTCAGACTAATGTCCTCATCACTGTGGTTTTTGACATGACAATACATATTTTTTAGCTTTCCTGAATTGCATTATGTTCTGAGATGAAAAAGCAACAAAGATGAAGACATTGCCACCTCTGTCTAAAAACAAATCACTGCAGCCAAGTTGCTACATTTTTCTCACAATACCACCCCCTCTCTGTAAGTTCTCATCTCTCTGTCATCCCAAACTGTGCTAACCCAACTACTCCATCCCTACACTTTGGACAGTGACACCAAGTTACATAGAGCAATACATGACTTGATGAGATCAAAAGGTGCCAACTGACTGGAATTGTCTTTTTCAAAGGAATAGGTACAACATAAGTAGGACAAAAAGGGTTGGAACTCGTAAAAATCTCTCTTTCTCTCTATATATATACATATATACCTATCTCATCATCCCAACCAAGGTTTTCCACAAATGCCTAAACATCATTAAATATCAAGTCATGGCTGTAGCAAATTGAAAGCGTCCATTTGACAGATTATTATTGAAGATCAAGCATCCCATAAAAACAAGTGAAAAAAGATGAATTTAAAAAAAATGAAAAAGTTTCAAGATGGTGGCTACTGGAATATACATTAAAACTTTCAAAGCTCTACACCAAAAAATGTGACCAAGAGCACTGAAATATTCTCGGGGAGAGAGAGAGATTAGTGAAAGGAGAAGATACCTTAAGGTTATGTTTTTTGCTGTTTGGTCGGGTATGTTATCATGGCTATGGTGATTCAGCCGTAGTTTGGAAAATATGGAATGACGAAAATACTTCATCTCAGAACTTGAGAAAATAGATTATGATAAAAAGAAATTACCAGCTGAAATGTCAGCCTAAAAAGTAAAAACAATGATTTGAAAAATATAGAATAATGAAAATACTTTTTCTCAGTTTACTGAATTGATCTATTCAAGTTGTTTTAATGAAGTGGTCTGCTTTTTTCTCTATCAACTCAGATATTTCATTTTTTATCAAAGAAAATAAATCTCTGGCATTTTTGAAGATTTGAAAAAGTTAATTAGATACATAATTATTAAAGAAATGAGATAAAGGTATCATTGTACAAGATTTGTTCGGATTGATTTCCTCATCTTTGAAGTAGGCTTTTTCAGAGCGTTTCAGCTGTGTACCCTTCAACCTTACTTGGGTGACTGTTGGGATTGTGTGTTGAATCTTGCCACATGGGAAGTATGCACATCACGATTCAAAAACTCGATATGACATGAGTGAGATGAGGAGATGAGCAAGAAATAACTTTTTTTTTTTTGACTTGCAAAATTTGGAAAAAAAAGAAGAGTCAACACCTCAGCTCTTCCACCCACCTGACCAAGATATTCTGTGAGTGGCTTAGCAACAGAACCACACACTTCGCATATTTGCTTTTTCTTGTAAAATACAGATATGGTAAGATTACATCTAACCTACTGGTAAGTACTCACCATAGGGCTGCACCTCTATCATGGTTCTCCAGTCCTATACGGGAATGGATTTTTGTGATTATGTATATCTTTAAGAATTATATATTAGTTTACCCGTGGCGTCAAAAATGACGGCATATATCAGTGGCAGCCCTAGATCTGACTTTGACCCCTAAAAGTCGTTTTTAGATTAATATTTAGATTTTTAAAGATTTTTTGTATTTTGTTTTAGATTTCCAGAGTCTGTCAGATATATTGTGCCCCAGAGATCATTAGCAGTATTTAAATAATTTTGCAATTACACTGTAATCTAAAAAATATCAAAATCATTACGTTGCTCTAAATTTTTTTATGCACTTGCGAAAAAATAAAAATATAAAAAATAAACGGGAGTTATAAATTGATTGTTATTGGTTATCTCCCTTGACAAATGACAGACATTACAGACCAAAATGTAGCCTATCACGGATTATATAAATGGATAAATTCAGTAACAAAAACAAAAACGAAATATATATATCTTGAATTCACATCAATGGAATCATTATATAAAAACTAGCATAATACCCCTAAAATATGATGGGATTTTTTTTGCATGGAATGGCACTTCTGATTGAAGTGTTGCCTAAGATTAGTATATATATATATATATATATATATATATATATATATATAATTATATTACACACACACACAAAATACTTATTGTGTTTTACAAAGCTTTCATATGAATTTTTAATAAATGATTTTATCATTTGTATAAATTTAATTGTCAAATTTTAAAGCCCATCCAAAATTTCATGATCAATATGTATTTCTTGATTTAACTTTTTTGCTCAAGATTTATTCTAAATTATAAAAAACCAAATTCTGTGCAAGGGAAAAGTTGAATCTTCTGCAAAAGATCGAATAGTGGGTTCTACCATCATTAGATAAGAACTGTTTGAACTAATATAATAATTTTACATATAAAATCACTATACTTCTAGTAAGATTTGCTTCAATTCCACATCACTGTAATCATTTCTTTTCTCATTATCAAAGCAATTCTTTAGGAGAAAACAAAACAAAAAAAACACTAACAAAATAATAATCTGACAATTTAAATCAGCTCCATTCTCTACAGAGAGAGACGCTTATCATGATCATATTAGGACAAGGTCTTTTAAATAATAACTAGAATACATGGCCACCTGCTACCACTTTTCCAGGGGAGAGGAGTGCAAAAGGTTATATATTCAAATATATCTTGGGGGCAACCCTGTTACCAGCAAATAATGATAGTCTTTTTATATGGGAACATTATGCTGGGCTTACATAAAACGATAGTTGTTCAGAAACATTTTTCATTATTGACTATAAAGTTCCAACTTTTGAACCCCATTACCCTCGGTCAGAAGGCTTGAAGGGGGGGCATATGCCCTGTTTGCCCTCTCCCCTGTGCAGATGCCCATGCCAGCAAAGCAAGAGTTAATAAAATTAAAACTATTTACATTCATTGATAAAAATGAATTGTTAGGTAATTAAAGTCATGGTTATAAACAATTTTACATTATAAAATAATTAATATGAATATTTTAATATAATTTTACATTCAATTTAAAAAAGGATTTTTTAGAACCAACTGAGTTTGATAAAAATAACTAGCCAATAACATGATTATGATAAACGTCTTCCTTTGTATCTATTTACTAAATCCAATCCATCATGAATTACATAATCAGTCAACATAATAGAAACAAAAGACAGAAGACAATTTCCCCAGAAACATTTTATTTCATTCCAAAGTAAAAAGATGGTCAGTAAAAAATATGCATGAAAAAAATTTGAAAAAAAAGAAAAATTGTCATGAAATAACCAGCAGAGTTGGAGAAATATGAAGAAGAATAATCACAGTTTTTGTCCCCCCCATCATTTTGCAATATGAAGAATTACAGAGGCAATATGCAGATAAATTTAAACAGATTTAGACAATCAAAAATGAGAAATGAGAAATGAGAAAAAAAAAAAACATTGGACAATCAAATTTAAAAGAAAATCTATCTATATAATGAGCAGTATGAGTTTTTCTGTTTGTTTTTCTATAACAATAGACTCATCCATTTAAAGGTTACAATTTTGCTGATGAAAATATATCCTACCCACCTTTTTGAAACAATAATGATAATTCAGCAGTGTCACCTGTGGATGACTGAAGAATGTTCAGATTGGAACAATGTAAACACTGAGGTGTCTCCAAAAGATGAGGACAACAGTAGAGATTGTAAACCCCATTTCATTAATACTGCACCAAAATATTATCACATTTTCCAACATCATAGAAAACAAATACTGAATAATCACACGGACCAAAATGAAAATTAGCAGTAAAAATAAAGTTTGAAAATTTTGGTAATGAGAATATGTTTTAGTAACAGTAAATATTTTCAGGAGCAGCCCTATATTCAGGTAGTGCTGCCAAAACTAAGCATACCATTTCATATTTTAAAGAATGCTTACAAAAAAATGAAAAGAGAAGGAAAAAACAAGTTATGATAAAAATTTCATCAGATCTGGTTTGAAATAATTCATTGAAGATGTCCAAGGGAGATAACTTGCATAAGGCCATTCAATTTTTAATTCAGAACTCTAACATAATTTTTAGCTTAATTTTTGTTATCTTTGATTTTCAACCATTTAAAAAAGATGCTGAAACTGTGCTTTTCATTTTCTTCAGACTTTTTGCAGTATGGAAACATTTAGTGTTTGACTTGAAAATGTATAGTATTTCATATTTAATTTATTTGAAGTGGTTCCTGTAAAATGTAGAAGATCTGTCATACAGATTTGTGGTGATCAATTAAATAACTTATGATTGGGCATAGGGTATGGTTATTAATTGACTAGAGCAATTTTTACTGGTAATAGATGATGACTTTATTTCACTTCTAGTGGCCTCCCTTTGCATCTTGAAACAGACCAAAAGGGAATATAATTTCAAAAAGCTTTTATGCAGAGATTTGTGATGATTAATTGAATAATTTAAGGGTAGGGTTAAGGTTACTCATTGATTAGAGAAATATCTCTGTTTTGCTTCTCGTATTTTACTACAACCCAATTTTAAGCGAGAGATTCACATGGATTCATGTGAAATACACTGAATTCTTTTTTTTTATTTTTTAAATAGAGCAGTTTTTGTTTTGGCATACGTGGCAATGGAGTGAAGAATGTCTTGAAGTGCCAGAAATGGAAAATAGAAAGATGGAAGGTGTGTTGATAGAAATAACCTCAGAAGGTTTAATTCAAATTGTGCTTGTGTAGAAACAAAAATGATAAAAGATAGGCAAGTCTCATTTTGAAGTGAAAATTTTGGGGAAAAATACTCGAACAGCAATTGCAAAGGTTGAATTACATTGTTTTTTTTGGGGGGGGAGGGGGATTGGAAGAAAATTATCTTTAATAATTCAATGGGTAAAAATCCCGTTCGATTATCTCATTCACTTTCTGAATTCATTGTGGTGATATCATTCTTACATTTTTGGATGCTCAGAAAATGTTAGGCTTGGAGAATGGATATGAAGAATATGAGGCCAGGTAAACACTTTTCCCTAATTCTCTAAATATCATTAGGAATGTAGAAAAATACTCAAGTACTCAAATTTTCATTACATTTTAATTTGACCAAACAGGGTTTGGTCCGCCTTGCACTTTTACAGAAGGAAATTCCTACAATCACCAGCTATATATAAGAAAATAGAACAGGTCTGGTTAGTCATTCAATAGAAACTGTCATGTGACTAACATCTTGGGAAAAAGGGGGGGGTGATCAATGAATGGATTACTTCTCTCATCTTTTATTGGATCATTGAAAAAGCTGAATTCGAGAAACACAAACAAGTGTGATGAAGCTGGGCACAAACTAGAGTCCAATTCAGCAGCAACTTAAATTTTCAAATTAAACACCCGACTTGGAGTAATTTGGAAAAAACAAACCTTTTTCTTTTAGATACAATGAGTGAATATTTAAATTTTCAGCCCTCTAGCTCCATTGGTAGCAGCCTGTGCACATGATACATACATAGCCAGCCAGCAACACCAAATAATGAAACCTATGTTGACAGATTTGGTTCATGGTTTGTCAGATGGATACCAGTTGCCCTGAACTGTCATGCCTGACTGACAGACGCACAGAACATTAGATGATTGTTAAGGCTCATTTTTCTCCTTTGGTATAATCCAAATCTCATTCATCAACAAGTATGTTTCTCAGAATCACATTTTTCTTCTTCTTTCTATCTCAAATTGTTCGATAATAGGGCTTCAGAGCGATAGATATATAAAGAGGAAGCCATTTATAATGATCACAGATGATTTTATTGGATTGTTATTGTTATCAAAATCAGTCATTCCCAAATACTTTATCTTAAAATAAACTAGAAATTATTTAAAATTATCTGTGCATTATAATCATATATTTTTATCAAGTAAAGTAGTTTAAGACAATAGATGTGAACTGTTCCAATTTGTATATCTTCTGCTTAATGCTGGCTTATAATGCCTATTAATTGATATAATAATTACCCTCCATTAGGATATCACAGAACTACCCCTGGGTGCTGTCTTTTGTCTTGACCCTGAGAATCCTTGCCACACCACTAGCTTAATGTTATCAGTCGATTATTGTTATCGAACAGATCCTGTCCTGAAGTAATCATAATAAGTGGCTTCCTCTGTATTTACTTTTAAAAAGATCAAAAACTGATTAGGAAAATAAATTTTTGCCTCGAAGTCAAAGATGTTTTTGAAAATTTGAATCCAAAAAGTAGAGAGTTGCAAAAAGCTAAAGTCGGAGAAAAAATAAATCCACCATTTCAGAAAGGAAAAAAAGAGAAAGAGAAATTTTTAGATTTATGAAACATTAAAAATAGATATATACATCATCGTATATCGTAGCACAACTTATTCCCCCAAACCGAATATGCTGTTGTCAGGGTAGAAGAAATGCTAGAAGGGAGATAATTTTTGCAACCAAGCAGTTTTTTCACCAGTCGAGTTATTAGAATTGTATAGGGAGTAAATTTTAACCACAATTAGGAGCTCGCCAATAGGCTTTTAGTTAAAATTCATAAATAGATATGGATCCATTCTTTTAATGGATATGAATTAATATTTAATGAATGGCAAACATGATTCAAGAGATTAACAATACAATTAATAACAATCAAGAAAAATAGGAATATAATTATTCACATATATGAAAGGCAATGTGTTCCCATGTATATACATATATATTTTGTGTGTAACATTTTTCAATGCGTGCACAGAAATACCAGGGAGTGACAATTTGATTCTAGGCGGATTGCACAGATACTACACTCTGATACTAGGCACAGGGCCAGGGAGCAACACTTTGATCCAAGGCAGAGCATATAGATATGACCAACAGAGTTGGCAAGAGATGGAGAGAAAATGAGGAACGATGAAAGAGAGAGAGAGAGTGTAGATCAACATGAGAAAATGGAGTAGGTTAGACAGAGAGAGTAAGAGATGGTTGATAAAGAGATAATGAGAAAGAGAGAGAATGGGAGAATGTTCACAGAAAAGAAACAGAGGGTCATTGATAGAGAGAAGGTTAAGAGAGAGAAAATGTGAGGAATAGAGACAAAGAGATTGTTTGATGGAGAGAGAGGATGAAGAGAAAAGATATAAAGGGAGAATTAAGAGAAAATGAGACACTATTGAGAGAGAGATAAAAAGGGACTAAAACTGACAGAGAGGAAGATCATAGATAGAAAGAGAAGTTGATAAGTAATAGAGACAGAGTGGTTGGCATGCAATAGAAAAGGAAGAGATCAATGAAAAAGAGAGGAGGCAAGAAAGAGAGATCAAAGTATAAAAGGTCAACAATAAAATAGAAGAAAAGGTTAAGAGAGTAAAGGTTAACAAGAGAGAGGGGAGAAAATCAATGAAAGAAATTGTGTTGAAAAACAGAGTGGGGGGTTAAAAGGAGAGTGAATATTCACTAGATAAAAGGTCATAAAGTGTGAGAAAGGATTGAAAAGACAATAAATATCCATAACTCAAATGAATGAATCTCTATAGCCCACACGTGTTCAACAACTAATTTATCAAAAAATCATACTTAAAAGAAAAAAAAAAAATAAAAATAAAAAATCTCTTTCGAAAAATAGATTTTGAACATCGCTTGTCCAAAACGACCATGAAGACCCTTAAAGCACTTTAAAAGAAAAAACAAAAAGAACAAATAAAGAAGATTTTTAGGTAGTGCCAAGTGGTATACTCATGCAAATGTTCAAGGTTGTAGCCTCAGAAATGCGACCAGGGGTGCCTAGGGACACGCATCAGATGAACAGAGACAGAAGAATCTATTGAACACTTCGTTTGTTCGGTTATTTGTAGGGCAATTGTG